>CAJHNH020005457.1:468107-855607 GCA_905116865.2 Candidula unifasciata
GTAGAATCTCTCCCTAGGGACATGACACAGTAAAATCTCTCCCTAGGGACATGACACAGTAGAATCTCTCCCTAGGGACATGACACAGTAGAATCTCTCCCTAGGAGACATGACATTGAATCTTCTCCCTAGGGACATGACACAGTAGAATCTCTCCCTAGGGACATGACACAGTAGAATCTCTCCCTAGGGACATGACACAGTAGAATCTCTCCCCTAGGGACATGACACAGTAGAATCTCTCCCTAGGGACATGACAGTGGAATCTCTCCCTAGGGACAAGACACAGTAGAATCTCTCCCTAGGGACATGAAACATTAGAATCTCTCCCTAGGGACATGACACATTAGAATCTCTCCCTAGGGACATGACACAGTAGAAGAATCTCTCCCTAGGGAACATGACACAGTAGAATCTCTCCCTAGGGACATGACACAGTAGAATCTCTCCCTAGGGACATGACACAGTAGAATCTCTCCCTAGGGACATGGACACAGTAGAAGAATCTCTCCCTAGGGACATGACACAGTGGAATCTCTCCCTAGGGACATGACATGATCTCTCCTTAGGGGACAGTAGAATCTCTCCCTAGGGACATGACACAGTAGAATCTCTCCCTAGGGACATGACACAGTGGAATCTCTCCCTAGGGACATGACACAGTAGAATCTCTCCCTAGGGACATGACACAGTAGAATCTCTCCCTAGGGACATGACACAGTTGGAATCTCTCCCTAGGGACATGACACAGTAGAATCTCTCCCTATCCCTCGGGACATGACACAGTAAAATCTCTCCCTAGGGACATGACACAGTAGAATCTCTCCCTAGGGACATGACACAGTATGAATCTCTCTCCCTAGGGACATGACACAGTAGAATCTCTCCCTAGGGACATGACACAGTAGAATCTCTCCCTAGGGACATGACACAGTAGAATCTCTCCCTAGGGACATGACACAGTAGAATCTCTCCCTAGGGACATGACACAGTAGAATCTCTCCCTAGGGACATGACACAGTAGAATCTCTCCCTAGGGACATGACACAGTAGAATCTCTCCCTAGGGACATGACACAGTAGAATCTCTCCCTAGGGACATGACACATTAGAAATCTCTCCCTAGGGACATGACACATTGGAATCTCTCCCTAGGGACATGACACATTAGAATCTCTCCCTAGGGACATGACACATTAAAATCTCTCCCTAGGGACATGACACATTAGAATCTCTCCCTAGGGACATGACACATTGGAATCTCTCCCTAGGGACATGACACATTAGAATCTCTCCCTAGGGACATGACACAGTAGAATCTCTCCCTAGGGACATGACACATTGGAATCTCTCCCTAGGGACATGACACAGTAGAATCTCTCCCTAGGGACATGACACAGTAGAATCTCTCCCTAGGGACATGACACAGTGGAATCTCTCCCTAGGGACATGACACAGTAAAATCTCTCCCTAGGGACATGACACAGTAGAATCTCTCCCTAGGGACATGACACAGTAGAATCTCTCCCTAGGGACATGACACAGTAGAATCTCTCCCTAGGGACATGACACATTAAAATCTCTCCCTAGGGACATGACACAGTAGAATCTCTCCCTAGGGACATGACACATTGAAATCTCTCCCTAGGGACATGACACAGTAAAATCTCTCCCTAGGGACATGACACAGTAGAATCTCTCCCTAGGGACATGACACAGTAGAATCTCTCCCTAGGGACATGACACAGTAGAATCTCTCCCTAGGGACATGACACAGTAGAATCTCTCCCTAGGGACATGACACAGTAGAATCTCTCCCTAGGGACATGACACAGTAGAATCTCTCCCTAGGGACATGACACAGTAGAATCTCTCCCTAGGGACATGACACAGTAGAATCTCTCCCTAGGGACATGACAGTAGAATCTCTCCCTAGGGACATGACACATTGAAATCTCTCCCTAGGGACATGACACAGTAGAATCTCTCCCTAGGGACATGACACATTGAAATGTCTCCCTAGGGACATGACACAGTAAAATCTCTCCCTAGGGACATGACACAGTAGAATCTCTCCCTAGGGACATGACACAGTAGAATCTCTTCCTAGGGACATGTCACAGTAGAATCTCTTCCTAGGGACATGACACAGTAGAATGTCTCCCTAGGGACATGACACATTAGAATCTCTCCCTAGGGACATGACACAGCAGAATCTCTCCCTAGGGACATGACACAGCAGAATCTCTCCCTAGGGACATGACAGTAGAATCTATCCCTAGGGACATGACACAGTAAAATCTCTCCCTAGGGACATGACACAGTAGAATCTCTCCCTAGGGACATGACACAGTAGAATCTCTCCCTAGGGACATGACACAGTAGAATCTCTCCCTAGGGACATGACACAGTAGAATCTCTTCCTAGAGACATGGACATGACACATTGACACAGTAGAATCTCTCCCTAGGGACATGACACAGTAGAATCTCTCCCTAGGGACATGACACATCTCTTAGAATCTCTCCCTAGGGACATGACACACATTAGAATCTCTCCCTAGGGACATGACACAGTAGAATCTCTCCCTAGGGACATGACACAGTAGAATCTCTCCCTAGGGACATGACACAGTAGAATCTCTCCCTAGGGACATGACACAGTAGACACGTAGAATCTCTCCCTAGGGACATGACACAGTAGAATCTCTCCCTAGGGACATGACACAGTAGAATCTCTCCCTAGGGACATGACACAGTAGAATCTCTCCCTAGGGACATGACACAGTAGAATCTCTCCCTAGGGACATGACACAGTAGAATCTCTCCCTAGGGACATGACACAGTAGAATCTCTCCCTAGGGACATGACACAGTAGAATCTCTCCCTAGGGACATGACACAGTGGAATCTCTCCCTAGGGACATGACATGACACAGTAGAATCTCTCCCTAGGGACATGACACAGTAGAATCTCTCCCTAGGGACATGACACAGTAAAATCTCTCCCTAGGGACATGACACAGTAGAATCTCTCCCTAGGGACATGACACAGTAGAATCTCTCCCTAGGGACATGACACAGTAGAATCTCTCCCTAGGGACATGACACAGTGACACAGAAATCTCTCCCTAGGGACATGACACAGTAGAATCTCTCCCTAGGGACATGACACAGTAGAATCTCTCCCTAGGGACATGACACAGTAGAATCTCTCCCTAGGGACATGACACAGTAGAATCTCTCCCTAGGGACATGACACAGTAGAATCTCTCCCTAGGGACATGACACAGTAAAATCTCTCCCTAGGGACATGACACAGTAGAATCTCTCCCTAGGGACATGACACAGTAGAATCTCTCCCTAGGGACATGACACAGTAGAAATCCCTCTCCCTAGGGACATGACACAGTAGAATCTCTCCCTAGGGACATGACACAGTAGAATCTCTCCCTAGGGACATGGACACAGTAGAATCTCTCCCTAGGGACATGACACAGTAGAATCTCTCCCTAGGGACATGACACAGTAGAATCTCTCCCTAGGGACATGACACAGTAGAATCTCTCCCTAGGGACATGACACATTGAAATCTCTCCCTAGGGACATGACACAGTACAAATCTCTCTCCCTAGGGACATGACACAGTAGAATCTCTCCCTAGGGACATGACACAGTAGAATCTCTCCCTAGGGACATGACACAGTAGAATTAAAATCTCTCCCTAGGGACATGACACAGTAGAATCTCTCCCTAGGGACATGACACAGTAGAATCTCTCCCTAGGGACATGACACATTGGAATCTCTCCCTAGGGACATGACACATTAGAATCTCTCCCTAGGGACATGACACAGTAGAATCCCTAGGGACATGACACAGTAGAATCTCTCCCTAGGGACATGACACCTAGGGACATGACACAGTGGATGGAATCTCTCCCTAGGGACATGACACAGTAGAATCTCTCCCTAGGGACATGACACAGTAGAATCTCTCCCTAGGGACATGACACAGTAGAATCTCTCCCTAGGGACATGACACAGTAGAATCTCTCCCTAGGGACATGACCACATTAAAATCTCTCCCTAGGGACACATGACACAGTAGAATCTCTCCCTAGGGACATGACACAGTAGAATCTCTCCCTAGGGACATGACACAGTAAAATCTCTCCCTAGGGACATGACACAGTAGAATCTCTCCCTAGGGACATGACACAGTAGAATCTCTCCCTAGGGACATGACACAGTAGAATCTCTCCCTAGGGACATGACACAGTAGAATCTCTCCCTAGGGACATGACACATTAGAATCTCTCCCTAGGGACATGACACAGTAGAATCTCTCCCTAGGGACATGACACAGTAGAATCTCTCCCTAGGGACATGACACAGTAGAATCTCTCCCTAGGGACATGACACAGTAGAATCTCTCCCTAGGGACATGACACAGTAAAATCTCTCCCTAGGGACATGACACAGTAGAATCTCTCCCTAGGGACATGACACAGTAGAATCTCTCCCTAGGGACATCTCCTCCCTGACACATTGGAATCTCTCCCTAGGGACATGACACAGTAGTTAGAATCTCTCCCTAGGGACATGACACAGTAGAATCTCTCCCTAGGGACATGACACAGTAAAATCTCTCCCTAGGGACATGACACAGTAGAATCTCTCCCTAGGGACATGACACAGTAGAATCTCTCCCTAGGGACATGACACAGTAGAATCTCTCCCTAGGGACATGACACAGTAGAATCTCTCCCTAGGGACATGACACAGTAGAATCTCTCCCTAGGGACATGACACAGTAGAATCTCTCCCTAGGGGACATGATCTCTCACAGTGACACAGAAATCTCTCCTAGGGACATGACACAGTAGAATCTCTCCCTAGGGACATGACACATTAGAATCTCTCCCTAGGGACATGACACAGTAGAATCTCTCCCTAGGACATGACATGACACAGTAGAATCTCTCCCTAGGGACATGACACAGTAGAATCTCTCCCTAGGGACATGAACACACATTAGACATCTAGAATCTCTCCCTAGGGACATGACACAGTAGAATCTCTCCCTAGGGACATGACACAGTAGAATCTCTCCCTAGGGACATGACACAGTAGAATCTCTCCCTAGGGACATGACACAGTAGAGAATCTCTCCCTAGGGACATGACACAGTAGAATCTCTCCCTAGGGACATGACACAGTAGAATCTCTCCCTAGGACATGACACATGACATGACACAGTAGGAATCTCTCCCTAGGGACATGACACAGTAGAACTCCCTAGGGAATGACACAGTAGAATCTCCCTAGGGACATGACACAGTAAAATCTCTCCCTAGGGACATGACACAGGTAGAATCTCTCCCTAGAATCTCTCCCTAGGGACATGACACAGTAGAATCTCTCCCTAGGGGACATGACACAGTAGAATCTCTCCCTAGGGACATGACACAGTAGAATCTCTCCCTAGGGACATGACACAGTAGAATCTCTCCCTAGGGACATGACACAGTAGAATCTCTCCCTAGGGACATGACACAGTAGAATCTCTCCCTAGGGACATGACACAGTAGAATCTCTCCCTAGGGACATGACACAGTAGCAGAATCTCTCCCTAGGGACATGACACAGTAGAATCTCTCCCTAGGGACATGACAGTAGAATGTCTCCCTAGGGACATGACACAGTAGAATCTCTCCCTAGGGACATGACACAGCAGAATCTCTCCCTAGGGACATGACACAGTAGAATCTCTCCCTAGGGACATGACACAGAAGAATCTCTTCCCAGGGACTTGACTAATTGAATCTCTTGTGTCCAGCAATAAGACACAGTAGAATCCCCAGCGACATGACACAATAGAATGCCCAGCGACGTGACACAACAGAATCTCCAGCAATATGACACAACAGAATCCCCAGTGACATGACACAACAGAATCTCAGTAATGATCAGACAAAAGTGGTGATTACCTCTCACTGGGTGACTCCACACAGAACATGCGTTCCACTTCAGTGGCCCACTGCCAACATCTGATGATGAATGTGTTTGGACGTGGCCTGTCTACTTTCATTAGCTGACAGTCTAAAGACACACATAAACTGTTTCAGTGACAACAAGAGCAGTGAAAGAAATAGTGTCTGCTTGTAACAGCACTCATCATTCTGTGTGATTGTGAAATGTAACATTACAGAACTCTTCATTCTGTGTAATTGTGAAATTTAACATTACAGAACTCTTCATTCTTTGTGATTGTGAAATGTAACATTACAGAACTCTTCATTCATTGTGATTGTGAAATGTAACATTACAGAACTCTTCATTTTTTGTGATTGTGAAATGTAACATTACAGAACTCTTCATTCTTTGTGATTGAGCTAATATAATAAAGCAGTTTGATGATTGTGGTTCGACAAATATCCACCAGATATTAGTGTGGACTTGGTGGTTGTGAAGTGGCTTGCAGCACCAGACATCTGTGTGGATATGGTGGTTGTGAAGTGGGCTTATAGCACCAGATAGGTGTGTGGACATTGTTGTTGTGAGGTGGGCTTGGAGCACTAGATAGTTGTGTGGTCATTGCGGTTGTGAGGTGGGCTTGGAGCACTAGATAGTTGTGTGGTCATGGCGGTTGTGAGGTGGGTTAGGAGCACCAGATATTTCTAATTCTGAAAACAAGAGATCCTGACATAAGAGTGCTTCAAAACAAATGAATAAATATGTAAGACTGCTGTAAAACTTTTGCCAGTATACCCTCAATCTTCAAAAACAATGCAAAAATGGTGAAAAATTGAGCTGTGGAGAATGGCACTGACTAATCAGCTGGTAACATTCTGCCAGCAGCGGACAAACAACAGCTGCATTTTCTCCAATATGTCTCAACTTTGACAAACAACAGCCCAACACTTTCTCCAACAAGTCTCGCCTCTGACAAACAACAGCCTAACACTTTCTCCAACATGTCTCACCTTTGACAAACAATAGCCAAACACTTTCTCCAACACGTCTCACCTTTGACAAACAACAGCCCAACTCGTCTCACCTTTGACAGAAAATTTGTTGAGTGGGTCTTGCAGATCATTGTACTCTGGCTTGGTGCGAAAACCTTCAAATGATCCATCTTTTCTGAGTATAAAATATCTCTTTCTCCAGTTTTTGATGTGCTCTCCTGAAAAATAGATAATGACATCAGTTTTTAATGATGTCAATGTTTATGAGATGAGTGTTTAATGACATCAGTGTTTATGACATCAGTGTTTAATGGCGTCAGTGTTTAATGGCATCAGTGTTTAATGGCATCAGTGTTTAATGGCATCAGTGTTTAATGGCATCAGTGTTTAATGGCATCAGTGTTTAATGGCATCAGTGTTTAATGGCATCAGTGTTTAATGGCATCAGTGTTTAATGGCATCAGTGTTTATGACAACAGTGTTTAATGGCATCAGTGTTTATGACATCAGTGTTTAATGGCATCAGTGTTTAATGGCATCAGTGTTTAATGGCATCAGTGTTTATGACATCAGTGTTTATGACATCAGTGTTTAATGACATGTGTTTAATGGCATCAGTGTTTAATGGCATCAGTGGTAACTGGCATCAGTGTTAACTGGCATCAGTGTTAAATGGCATCAGTGTTTAATGTCGTCAGTGTTTAATGGCGTCAGTGTTTAATGTCATCAGTGTTTAATGGCATCAGTGTTTAATGGCATCAGTGTTTAATGGCATCAGTGTTTATGACATCAGTGTTTATGACATCAGTGTTTAATGACATCAGTGTTTAATGGCATCAGTGTTTAATGTCGTCAGTGTTTAATGGCATCAGTGTTTAATGGCATCAGTGTTTATGACATCAGTGTTTAATGGCATCAGTGTTTATGACAACAGTGTTTAATGGCATCAGTGTTTATGACATCAGTGTTTAATGGCATCAGTGTTTATGACATCAGTGTTTAATGGCATCAGTGTTTAATGGCATCAGTGTTTATGACATCAGTGTTTATGACATCAGTGTTTAATGACATGTGTTTAATGGCATCAGTGTTTAATGGCATCAGTGGTAACTGGCATCAGTGTTAACTGGCATCAGTGTTAAATGGCATCAGTGTTTAATGGCATCAGTGTTTAATGTCGTCAGTGTTTAATGTCATCAGTGTTTAATGGCATCAGTGTTTAATGGCATCAGTGTTAAATAGCACCAGTGTTTATGACATCATTGTTTAATGGCATCAGTGTTTAATGGCATCATTGTTAAATGTCATCAGTGTTAAATGTCATCAGTGTTTAATGACATCAGTGTTTAATGGCATCAGTGTTTAATGACATCGGTGTTTATGACATCATTGTTTAAGTTATCAGTGTTTATGACATCAGTGTTTAATGGCATAAGTGTTTTATGGCATCAGTGTTTAATGGCATCAGTGTTTATGACATCAGTGTTTATGACATCAGTGTTTATGACATCACTGTTTATGACATCAGTGTTTAATGGCATCAGTGTTTAATGGTATCAGTGTTTAATGGCATCAGTGTTTATGACAACAGTGTTTAATGGCATCAGTGTTTAATGACATGAGTGTTTAATGGCATCAGTGTTTAATGGCATCAGTGTTTAATGACAACAGTGTTTGTGGCATCAGTGTTTAATGGCATCAGTGTTTAATGGCATCAGTGTTTAATGGCATCAGTGTTTAATGACAACAGTGTTTGTGGCATCAGTGTTTAATGGCATCAGTGTTTAATGGCATCAGTGTTTAATGACAACAGTGTTTAATGGCATCAGTGTTTAATGACATCAGTGTTTGTGGCATCAGTGTTTAATGGCATCAGTGTTTAATGGCATCAGTGTTTAATGGCATCAGTGTTTATGACAACAGTGTTTAATGGCATCAGTGTTTAATGGCATCAGTGTTTAATGTCGTCAGTGTTTAATGGCATCAGTGTTTATGACAACAGTGTTTAATGGCATCAGTGTTTAATGGCATCAGTGTTTAATGGCATCAGTGTTTATGACAACAGTGTTTAATGTTATCAGTGTTTAATGGCATCAGTGTTTAATGGCATCAGTGTTTAATGGCATCAGTGTTTAATGACAACAGTGTTTAATGGCATCAGTGTTTAATGGCATCAGTGTTTAATGGCATCAGTGTTTAATGGCATCAGTGTTTATGACATCAGTGTTTATGACATCAGTGTTTAATGACAACAGTGTTTAATGGCATCAGTGTTTATGACAACAGTGTTTAATGGCATCAGTGTTTAATGGCATCAGTGTTTAATGGCATCAGTGTTTATGACAACAGTGTTTAATGGCATCAGTGTTTATGACATCAGTGTTTGTGGCATCAGTGTTTGTGGCATCAGTGTTTAATCACATCAGTGTTTATGACAACAGTGTTTAATGTTATCAGTGTTTATGACATCAGTGTTTAATGGCATAAGTGTTTTATGCCATCAGTGTTTAATGGCATCAGTGTTTAATGACATCAATGTTTATGACATCAGTGTTTAATGGCATGTGTTTAATGGCATCAGTGTTTAATGGCATCAGTGTTTAATGGCATCAGTGTTTATGGCATCAGTGTTTAATGACATCAGTGTTTAATGACATCAGTGTTTAATGGCATCAGTGTTTAATATCAAGTGCGTTTATGACATGAGTGTTTAATGTCATGAGTGTTTAATGTCATGAGTGTTTATAACAACAGTGTTTAATGTCATAAGTGTTTATAACAACAGTGTTTAATGTCATGAGTGTTTATAACATGAGTGTTTATAACATGAGTGTTTAATGTCATGAGTGTTTAATGTCATAAGTGTTTATAACATCAGTGTTTAATTACATGAGTGTTTATAACATCAGTGTTTAATGACATAAGTGTTTATAACATTAGTGTTAAATGTTGAATGATGTCAGTGTTTATGACACAAGTGTTAATGACATCAGTGTTTAATCACATCATTGTTTAAGGAATGAGTGCTTTTGACACAAGTGTTTAATGACATAAGTGTTTAATATCATTTAATGAAATAGAACCTAGTCAACACAGACAGAAGGTTCATGCACAAACCTCTCTTCCATAGGTAGCCTTCCTTGACTACACCCACAGCATCCACCTCCACACTCATGGTCAGCTGGTACCTGCAGACACAGTTCATTGTGTAAGCTCACATAACAACATTCATATTTATTACTGTTTAAAAACTGAGCCCTAACCATCACACCAACTGTTTGTGCAAGCTCACATAACAATTAACTTTCATATTTATTACTGTTTGAAAACTGAACCCTAGCCCTAACCAGTTCAGGCTATCCTCCAAATAACGGTCGTAAATTATTGAGGCGGAAAATATACCCTAACAAGGCCTCAGTTACGTGTCAATTGCGCAGTTCTGTCGTCTTAAAACGCGAGCTTTCTGCGACTTCTGCCGATGCTGAATTGCGAACTTTCGGCAACCTTCGCCACCGCCGAGAGTGTCCCCCTTGCCACGTGAGCGGCATGGATTGGGATTAAACTAGATGGCTAGGACTCACGAGCAGCAGCTACCGCATCTCCTGCAGCTTCCTTCATTTTATTTGCTCGTGAGTCCTAGCCATCTAGTTTAGCCCCAATCCATGCTGCGTGAGCGGCGTGGGGGATACCCTCGGCGGTGGTGGAAGTTGCCGGAAGTTCTCAATTCGGCGGTGGCGTTATAGTCCCAGGAAGATTACAATTGACACAATACTGGGGTCCTGTTAGGGTATATTTTCTTGTCAGGAAGTAGTTACTGCACTTACAGGTATTGCTACACATCAGTGGTTACTGCACTTACAGCTACTGCTAAACAAGCAGTTACTGCACTTACGGTATTGGCATAGCTAAACAAGCAGTTACTGCACTGACAGGTTCTGCTACACATCAGCGGTTACTGCACTTACAGCTACTGCTAAACGAGCAGTTAGTGCACTTACAGGTATTGCTACAGGAAAGGTTACTGCACTTACACGTACCGCTACAACTGTTTTATTTGTTGCCTCACAATAAAAGCTCTCAACGTTGAGAACAGGATCGCGGACATCGGCCTGCTAGCAGAATCAGAAAGTCAACAAGGGACAAGTTGCTGTTTGTTGACGATCTTGTCGCAGCAAGATGAGGGCGGGGCAGGGGGAACGGTGGTACGGTCGAAGTATAAAATCTGACGAGGGTACTCTAACACTGACACACACAAATCAAAACACGATCTAGCAGACAGACAGACTGGAGAGAGCCCAGCCAGCCAGATGACAGTGGTTGTTTACGACGTATTGACAACTCGCAACAAGTGCAGAAGGGACACGGAAACTGTTCCACTTTCTGACCAGACATGCACAACCCCGCCGTGATTCATTTGTGAAACATTCTTGAAGCACTAACGAACCTGTGAATCCCCCAGCGCCGTGGAAGCGTGCAGCCGTCAGATCAAGGAGATAAAAGAAAATAACGCCGATGAACACAATAAAACAACTCCGGGTCTCTGTTCTCTCTTGTTGTTTTTCTGCTGGCAGTCTCGCGAGATCTCCACCATAGTGCCCGGATGTGGAGGCTTCCTGTCTGCTAGTGTGCCAAGTGCGAATCTGTATGTCAGTTTGTGTGTCTATCTGTCACTGGTTCTGTCGTTGTCTGTCTCCTGTCACTCGTTCTGTCGTTGTCTGTCTCCTGTCACTGGTTCTGTCTTTGTTCTGCATCATGTCCCTGTTTTTCTGTCTATCTCTCGTTCTGTCTGTCTGTTGCTGTCTCTATATCTGTTTCGTTGTGTTTCTTTTTCACACACACACACACACACACACCTGCGCTCGCACCCGAACGTGTGAGAAACACATGCTCCCCCCCCCCAAAAAAAGCTCACTTAAACGTGCGCACACACATACAAGCTAACTTGCTTGCACTCACACATTTACACGCATACACGAACTGACACACACTCACTCACCGCAGCACACGCACGAGCGCATACTTACTCGTCATACTTTCCTGCTGACACATGTGTATTGTGTTGTTTTGTGCACGTTTTTCTGTTTCCCCATTTGATAAAGCTTTTTAGTCAAATTTTCATGGAATAGCTTGTTATTAGCTTGACTGCAGTCACCCCCCACCTATATTTCGACATATGTGTAGCACGGTCATTTCTAGATACAGGAGCCTGTTGTGTATTGTAAGTTGTCCCAAGCAGGAATCAGCGGTTCCCGAATGTGTCGCTGTATTCAGGTACCGGTCAAATTCTGATGTATGCCGCAGCAGACGGTAAACAAGACAGGCCAACCAGATCTGATCTAGGTTGTCGACCATCTCGCCAGCCTTGCTGTCTCCTCTCGGTGTCGGCGCTCGTTTCTCTCTTTGTGTTTGTCGGCAACCTTTTGGTAAGTATATTGTTGCCTGCAGACTTTACTGTGATATTGCATGTAGGGACATTGTTTAGAGCTTGACTACTGAACTGAAATGTAAACAAACAATAGTTAGGACACACACTCACACTGAGTCTGCTTCAGCTGTAGTTTCAGTAAGAGACAGTGACAATCACAGTACATGAATGGTGCTACATCAGACCTGCCTCACTGCACAGCTGGGTACTTGTTGTGCTTGTACGTGAGGTTCCAAAGTAGAGCAGTTATATTTTAAACAAGGATATCTCCTGTTGAACCCACCTTGGTCATGAAGGGTATGTTTGATGTGTTTTTGTTTTCTAAATTTGGATATGTATTTATGCTTGTCTGACAGTTACTTTTGATTGTTTAACACTGCCAAGATTTTTTTTCTCTCTCTCTCTCTCTCTCTCCCACGCCACATTCAACTTCCCCTCGGCGTAACAGGCAGATCAAAGCTGGGACCGAACTGAACACACCCAGTGCTTCAATAGACAATATTTCACTACCTGGCCAGTGCACCACAAATGTATCTTTACCTAATCGTGATGCTAAATCAAACAGGAGTGATCATTCGACATCATCACGCCTAGATAACAGTAACAGTGCAGCAGATACCAATCTAAATAAAAATGTTTTACACCATTGCTCGGAACTTGTCCAATCATTGGAGGACAGGCTAACTCTTCTTATTACTGAAAAGTGCTCAGCTTCTGTTTCAAAATTTACAGAAGAAAACTTAGAACTAAAAAATGAAATAAGGATTCTTAGAGAAGAAAATGCCACTTTGATAGTGATCATCGAATTCTTCTCTAAAGTCAACAACAGTGTTACCAACGAAGTTGACAACGCAGCCAACAATGAAGCTAACAACGATGTTGACAGCGAAGGCCAAGAAGAATCCAAGGAAAGCACCTCACAGCCTGTCGAGCGAACACCCTCTATCTACCCAATTGGGGTGCATACGAGCAACAGATTTCAGGCTCTAAATGAAATGCAGATCTTGCCTTCTCATAATCCCCCCACCACAAACCAACAGTCGTCGCATACACCATGCATGGATACTGGCCGCAATGAAAATGACAGCCACCAGTGGCAGAATCAGCACCGATCCAGACGGACCCGACAACCCCATGTACTCCATATAGACTCTAGCATCACACATGTTATTGTTGGCGATTCCCTGATGAAGGGAATTTATTGTGACCGCATGGCATCATCAGCCAGTGAGAGAGTAGCTGTCTATCCACTACCCGGCGCAGACATTAATAAACTGATAGCGACACTGAACCGATCTAACATCAGTTCTAATGTGCTACGAACAACAGTTCATATTGGAATTAATGCATTATGAACAATCAACTTATCAGTAGTTCAAAACTGTCTTCATTGTTAAACATTATACGTGTAAAGTTTCCTAGATCTTCTGTGTTCATAAGTTCTATGATAACCCCAAGCTATGGAGTTCAACGTGGCAAGGCCGACTTGGGCAATCTGACACTACGCAAATTTTGCTCAGAACATGATGTTAGATTTATAAATAATACTCCTTTTTTTGCTTCCTCATCCGGTGCGCCCAAGAAAAGCATGTATAGAGACCAAATACACTGCTCAAAATTAGGAACTAGTATTTTGGCCAAAAATATAAAATACCCTGAACGAACATCTGTGGCTCACACTCGGAATGATTGTAATGATAAAACGTCTTCTAGTGCAGCTTTAAACTTTTCTTCAAACCAAGTGCACATTCCGGTGCAGCACAAACCATGTCTTATTTCTCAGACTGAGACATATGATGAACTGTTTCCTTCTTTACCTGTTAAGCAGTCTCCACAGTGCAGATCTACAGAAGCACCCTTAAATAATAGTGCTATGCCGCAGATGTCAGTCTCCAATGTAGGACCTGCTGGTGGTACTCATGTTAACCACCCCTCACTGTACACTAACGTACATCCTGCTTACCGCTGGAATCGAGATGTCGAGCATCTCATGCAGTTTAATTCTGCAGCTCTGCACCAGGCTTTTATGATGTCACTCCAGCAGAGACGGTACCCTACCCTATCACATGCCAGTACAACCCAGTGAGTACATCTTGAAAAAAAAGTCAGTGCCAAGAAATATAAATTCCCTTATACCAAATACAATGCCAGCCAGTCGTAATCAGTGGTTAAACAAAGGTGGCCTCCGAATCGGTCACCTAAACATTTATCATTTGTTAGGCAAATTACCTGAGCTATCAGTTAGGATTAGCTGCCAGTTTCATCTTTTTGGAATTACCGAAAGTCGGCTAAACAATAAAATTACTAATAATGAAATTAAAATCAATGGCTTCAACGTTATTCGCAAAGACTCAGTGAGAAAACTAGAAACAGGTATAACTGTTTATATCTCAAACTGTATCAATTATTCCCATAGAAATGACCTAGAATCTTTAGAAGTAGAGTGTGTCTGGCTGGAAGTCAAGCCGTCAAACCAGCAATCGCTTTTCATTGGTTACCTATATCGAAATCCGTGTGCAGGTAACAATTGGTATGACGACTTCACTTCTATGCTGGATAGAGTGTTTAGCTTAGGAAAAGAAATTATTCTTCTAGGAGATTTCAACATTGATGCAAAGAAACTAAACCAAACATGGCGAGATATCCTCCTATCCTATAACTTTAAACAACTAATCAACCGGCCCACGAGAGTGACAGAAACCACCTCAACTATGCTAGATCACATCTATGTGACTTGTCCAACAAATATTATTGAATGTACTGTTCCTGCTAGTGCAGTCAGCGACCATTATCCCGTATGCATTACCTGGTCAAAAGGTAAATTTAGAGCTCCTAAAAATAAGCATTTGACTATTAAATTTAGATGTTTCAAAACCTTTAATCCGGATTTATTTTTACGAGACTTGCAAAATGTACAGCTCGATCATGTTTATCAACTTCCTGAACCTGACGACGCTATAGCCTACTGGACTAAGACAGTCTACGGTGTTTTTGATAAACATGTACCAGTTAAGGAAGTTAGAGTAAAAAGCCAAACTAAATCACCGTGGATAACTAGTGCAGTTCTAGAAATTATGAGAGAGCGGGATACGGCACATAAAAATAAAAACTTTACTGCTTATCGCGAATTAAGAAATAAAGTGCAATATGAAATTCGTAAAGTGAAGAAAGACCACTTTAATAGATTAATTAAAGATAAAACAAACAGTGCCGATATCTGGAAGGCTATTAATACGCTAACCAATAAGAAACATTGTTCAGATCAGGCAATACCTAATTCGCTAACATGTGAAACGTTCAGTTCCTTCTTCAAATCAGAAATTGAGTATTTAAAGTCATCAATACCAGATTCACAGTGTGACTTAAGCCTACTAGCATCATTCTGTGAGGAAAAATGCACTACGACTATTTCTCCAGAGATCCCACTTCTGTCTGTTGCTGAAGTGTATAAATATCTCTCCAACCTCAAGCAAACAAACTCCTCTGGCTTAGATGGAATCAGTAATCAAATTCTTCGATGTGCTGCACCAGTCATTAGTGACTCCCTAACATTCATATATAATCAGTGCCTTTCTAAGAACTACTTTCCATCAGCATTTAAAATTGCTAAAGTGTATCCTCTACTCAAACCTGGCTCAGCTGACAACAGTTCTCTTGGCAGTTATAGACCCATTTCTCTACTGTCCTCGCTATCCAAACCATTGGAGAAACACATACATAAAATAACGTTTCAGCATTTTAAATAACAACAATCTGATAGTTGATAGCCAATCAGGGTTCAGGCCTATGCACTCTTGCCATACTGCGATGACAAAAATGACAGACAACTGGCACTTTAACATCAACAAAGGCAAAATTTGCGGTGCAGTTTTTGTAGACTTTAAGAAAGCCTTCGATATGGTTGATCATGATATTCTAATTAATAAATTAAAAATATTAAAAACTAACGATAATTTAGTCGAAATAATGCGGTCATTTTTATCTGATAGACAGCAAGTAGTATCCTTCAACAACCGCCTGTCAGAATCCACTCATTTAAATATAGGCGTGCCACAGGGGTCGATTCTAGGTCCACTACTATTTGCCACGTATATTAACGACCTTCCATTACATCTTAGTATAACATGCAATTTATTTGCTGATGACTGTACAATATATACTAGTAATGAGAATCGTAATGAGTTAGAAAGATCTTTACAGAAAGAAGTACACAATCTTTGTAAATGGAGCAACAGCAATCGCATGCAAATTAACATAAATAAAACGAAGTCTATGCTTATAACAACCAGACAAAAGTTGCAAACATTAGTACTGCACAAGCCGACACTCGAGCTCTACATTGATAAATTACCTATTGCTAATGTAACGGAACACAAACTTTAGGCCTTACGATTGACAACCATTTAACCTGGAATTCTCATGTTTCTGTGATAACTAAGAAAATAGCACAAAAAGTTTATCAGCTTGCAAAAATTCAGCACTTTCTAGACGAAGATGCAAGAAAAGTATTTTACGCGTCTTATATCCAAACACATGTCGACTATTGTTCCACAGTTTGGGATGGTTGCGCCCAGTCCAATGTTAAAAGACTAAGTTCTCTTCAAAATCGTGCTTTACGCCTGGTTTCAGATAATAAACATATCGGAAAAAATAATCTCTATAAACATCTAAGACTATTGCCATTTAGCAAACGTTTAATTTTCAACAAGGCCAAATTTATTCATAAAATTTTATCTCAAAATACTCCAAACTACCTTTTCCGATTAATTAAATCAAATCCTATAAATAGCAAGCGACTAAATTTATTACATTTACCTAAACCTAGAATAGATTTATATAAAACAAGTTTAGCGTACTCCGCTGCTCATTTGTGGAACCAACTTCCACTAGACCTGAAAAATTCTAAAAGTCCCTATTCATTCAACCGTAAACTTTTTCAATTCATACTTACAAGCGATTACATGCCACCTTGAATGTAATGTAACCCATATTGCAGTATCAATTTATTATTAAACAAGGTGTGTATGATATGTATGTTTGCGCGCGCGCGCGTGTGCTTGATATGTATGTATGTGTAGGCGTGTTTGTATATATATGACTCTGAGTATGTTGTTTGTCTGCTTGTGTATCTGCGTGTGTGTCTGCGAATGTATGCGTCTGTGTCCTTGTGTATGTGCGAATGTGTGTGTGTTCGCGCGTATGTCCACGTGTATGTTTCAGTGTGAACTGGTTTCTTTTTCTGCATATTTGATGTGACTGTGTATATCTTCGTTTGTGTCTGTGTGTGTCCCCGTATGTGTTTGTCTTCATGTTTGCCTGTGTATGTTTATGTGTTTTGTCTGCGGGTGTGTCTATGAGGCTGTATGTATGTATCTCTGTGTGTGGGTGTCTGTATGTCTGTCTGCGTGACTGTATGTGTCAGCATGTGTCTGTCTGTCTGTGCATGTCTATGTGTGTTTCTCTGTATGTGTTGTGTGTGCCCCTTTGTTGTCTGTATGTGTCTGCATGTCAGAGTATATGTCTGTGCGTGCTGAATATATGTGTCTGCGTGTGTATTTCTATGTGTTTGTATGTATATGCATTTCTGCGTGTTTGTCTCTGTGGGTGTCAGTATGTGTTTGTCTGCCTGTTTGTCTGTATTTGTGTGTGTGTGTGTGTTTGACTGCGTGTGTGTCTATGTGGCTGTATGTATGTGTCTGCATGTTTGTCTGCGTATGTGTGGTGTGTGTGTGTCAGTGTGTGAGCACGAATGTAAATATGTGTGCTGTGTGTTTCCCTGTGTATGTTTATATGTAAGTGTCTGTGTGTGTGTGTCTGTATTTTTGTCTGAGTGTTTGTGTCTCCGTGGGAGTGTCCGTGTGTGCATGTGTGTGTCTCCATGCATGACTGGATTTATGACTGTATGTGTGTATGCCTGTACAACGTATGTATGTATTAATGTATGTATGTATGTATGCCTGTATGTTTGTATCTATGTATGTTTGTGTGTACGTGTGTATGTGTGTATGCATGTTTGTTTATATGTATCTGTGTATGTATGTATGGAATGTATGCATGCATGTTTGTGTGTGTAAGTGAGTGGGTGAGCGGGTGTATGTATGCACGTGCGGGGTTTTGCATGCACTTTACAACTCATGCTTTTGTGTTCTTTTATAATATTCATAATATGCATAACATCATATGATCATAACATGCTTTATTAGTAAAATACAACTGCTGTGCGAAAGATGGTTGACTGGAAGGGCCGAATGTAAGACGGGCCTGCGTGCCCAATTTGTGACCCTTTGAAAATAAAGTTCGTTCGTTCGTTCGTTCGTTCGTTCTCCATATATATATATATATATATATATATATATATATATATATATAGGCTATCTTTCGAATAACAGTCCCATATGAACTACGCAGACAGTTAACCCAAACAGAGCCTCACAACACAGACAGTTAACCCAAACAGAGCCTTACGCATATGTAAAAGTCGCATTTCTTTTGCGGCGATTCAACCATGTCAAAATCAGCATTAACTGCACACAACATTTTCGTGGAATGCAACGGATTTTTTACGGCGTTTAGATGGCGGCAAAACAAGGATTAACTGCATACGAAAAAAATTACCGACAATAGTCCCGATAGTGCTATCCTAAGGCAGGGCCCGAGCTATATGTAAGTTGCCGATCGCTTTTCGCCGACTATAGTGCCACCTCCGAGAGTATCCCCCGCGCCGCGCGTAGCGTAGCAGGGGATACTCTCGGAGGTGGCACTATAGTAGCAGGACAACACTCAATACGTACTTTTTCCATCGGAACTGCCACCGTGGTCGCAGTCGCGACGGTCAAGGGGTGGTCGGAATAGTGTAGCGCCATAGCGGCTGGTGGTTTGAAGTTGTCCTGAGGCGACTGCTGGTTTGACGTTGGCTCGAGGTGACTGCTGGTTTGAAGTTGGCCCGAGGCCATATGCGCGTACATTACAACGCGCAGTATTGATTATGTCCCGCCCGGAACAAGACTTGCGGACAAGTCGCGCCCTGTTGACATCGCAGACAGCCAGAAAGAAAAGATATTCGTGCGCTATTTGCAACGTCTGTGCCACAATTTTCATGTATAGAGGATGTCAATATCGGTAAGTAGTAGAATTGCCCCGTTTTTCTGATACTTTTCGTTCCTTATATTTCCCGAGTTTTAAGTTTTCAAATGTTTGTAGTGTAGGACGTAATGAGGCTCTGTTTGGGTTAACCTTTTTGCGTAGTTCACATAGGACCGTTATTTGAAAGATAGCCAATATATATTTTATATATATATATATATATATATATATATATATATATATATATATATATATATATATATATATATATATATATATATATATATATATATATAGGCTTTCTTTCGAATAACAGTCGGTAAAGATGGCGGCCACAAAATATCCTTTGGAGCCACAGTCGCGTGACTTAATTTGCGGTTTTCCGGCGACTATCGCCACCGCCGGCGTGTCCCCCATGGCGTGGAATGGGGCTAAACTAGATGGCTAGGACCCACGAGCAGCAGCCGCAGTGTGCTCGTGACCGCCAGTGGGCAATTGACACACGACTGTGGCTCGAAAGGATATTTTGCAGCCGCCATCTTTACCGACCGTTACGTTTAACTATTTCAGGACCACATTGTTAAGGGTGTGACCAGCATTAACTCTTTGAGTCCTTGAGGGTTTAGCATCAGAGGCCCAAGGAGTGGTAATGCAATTTTTTAATTTCACAAGTGTAACATTAAAACAGACCATACTAATTCAATTGCCGCACAACATACACATATTATACATCAAAGTGACCAGGGATTGATGAAGAATAATTATATAATATAGCTACAGCAAATAATTGAGTTAGTAATTAAATATTAGTGCATAAACAGACAGTATGTTTAAAAAAATTAGTAAAATGAAATATTAAAAATTACACTTACCTCGATGGCACTCAATAAAAACTGGTTAAAATATATCTAAAATGAATCACAAATGAACATGAACCACTTAGTAATGAATAAGTAACATATAACTGAATCTATTCATTAGATTTTGTTCCAAAGAATCTTTTGAAGCATCATAACAGAGCCCCATCATTTGGAAAAGAAAACTGACTCCCAAAACAATAAGTATCTTTGTCACAGACCTCTGGTATGACCTTGCCGGTCCATGGCTCGTAACTAGGCCTATGACAGACAGACTAACCTTTAACACACACTGAACCCGAACGCACACGGAGCACACACGACAATCTTTATTGGAAGTACAGGTAATACATAGACAGTTGACTTCCCGCTGTGTGGCCACCTATTGCCTGGACCCTCTGGCTGAACGGGCTTTACAATCACCTCGTCCCCCAGTACGTGAATCCTTCCCTGTAGTTGTATAGAGAATCCTTCCCTGTAGTTGTATAGAGAATCCTTTCCTGTAGTTGTATAGAGAATCCTTCCCTGTAGTTGTGTAGAGAATCCTTCCCTGTAGTTTAATAGAGAATCCTTCCCTGTAGTTGTATAGAGAATCCTTCCCTGTAGTTGTATAGAGAATCCTTCCCTGTAGTTGTGTAGAGAATCCTTCCTTGTAGTTGTATAGAGAATCCTTCCCTGTAGTTGTATAGAGAATCCTTCCCTGTAGTTGTATAGAGAATCCTTCCCTGTAGTTGTATAGAGAATCCTTCCCTGTAGTTTAATAGAGAATCCTTAACTTGTAGTTGTATAGAGAATCCTTCCCTGTAGTTGTATAAAGAATTCTTCCCTGTAGTTGTATAGAGAATCCTTCCCTGTAGTTGTATAGAGAATCCTTCCCTGTAGTTGTGTAGAGAATCCTTCCTTGTAGTTGTATAGAGAATCCTTCCCTGTAGTTGTTAGAGAATCCTTCCCTGTAGTTGTATAGAGAATCCTTCCCTGTAGTTGGTATAGAGAATCCTTCCCTGTAGTTGTATAGAGAATCCTTCCCTGTAGTTGTATAGAGAATCCTTCCCTGTAGTTGTATAGAGAATCCTTCCCTGTAGTTGTATAGAGAATCCTTCCCTGTAGTTGTATAGAGAATCCTTCCCTGTAGTTGTATAGAGAATCCTTCCCTGTAGTTTGTATAGAGAATCCTTCCCTGTAGTTGTATAGAGAATCCTTCCCTGTAGTTGTATAGAGAATCCTTCCCTGTAGTTGTATAGAGAATCCTTCCCTGTAGTTGTATAGAGAATCCTTCCCTGTAGTTGTATAGAGAATCCTTCCCTGTAGTTGTATAGAGAATCCTTCCCTGTAGTTGTGTAGAGAATCCTTCCCTGTAGTTGTCTAGAGAATCCTTCCCTGTAGTTGTGTAGAGAATCCTTCCCTGTAGTTGTATAGAGAATCCTTCCCTGTAGTTTAATAGAGAATCCTTCCCTGTAGTTGTATAGAGAATCCTTCCCTGTAGTTGTATAGAGAATCCTTCCCTGTAGTTGTATAGAGAATCCTTCCCTGTAGTTGTGTAGAGAATCCTTCCCTGTAGTTGTATAGAGAATCCTTCCCTGTAGTTGTATAGAGAATCCTTCCCTTTAGTTGTATAGAGAATCCTTCCCTGTAGTTGTATAGAGAATCCTTCCCTGTAGTTGTGTAGAGAATCCTTCCCTGTAGTTGTATAGAGAATCCTTCCCTGTAGTTGTATAGAGAATCCTTCCCTGTAGTTGTATAGAGAATCCTTCCCTGTAGTTGTGTAGAGAATCCTTCCCTGTAGTTGTGTGAATCCTTCCCTGTAGTTGTGTAGAGAATCCTTCCCTGTAGTTGTATAGAAAATCCTTCCCTGTAGTTGTATAGAGAATCCTTCCCTGTAGTTGTATAGAGAATCCTTCCCTGTAGTTGTCTAGAGAATCCTTCCCTGTAGTTGTATAGAGAATCCTTCCCTGTAGTTGTATAGAGAATCCTTCCCTGTAGTTGTGTAGAGAATCCTTCCCTGTAGTTGTATAGAGAATCCTTCCCTGTAGTTGTATAGAGAATCCTTCCCTGTAGTTGTATAGAGAATCCTTCCCTGTAGTTGTATAGAGAATCCTTCCCTGTAGTTGTATAGAGAATCCTTCCCTGTAGTTGTATAGAGAATCCTTCCCTGTAGTTGTATAGAGAATCCTTCCCTGTAGTTGTGTAGAGAATCCTTCCCTGTAGTTGTGTAGAGAATCCTTCCCTGTAGTTGTCTAGAGAATCCTTCCCTGTAGTTGTCTAGAGAATCCTTCCCTGTAGTTGTATAGAGAATCCTTCCCTGTAGTTGTATAGAGAATCCTTCCCTGTAGTTGTATAGAGAATCCTTCCCTGTAGTTGTATAGAGAATCCTTCCCTGTAGTTGTGTAGAGAATCCTTCCCTGTAGTTGTATAGAGAATCCTTCCCTGTAGTTGTATAGAGAATCCTTCCCTGTAGTTGTGTAGAGAATCCTTCCCTGTAGTTGTGTAGAGAATCCTTCCCTGTAGTTGTATAGAGAATCCTTCCCTGTAGTTGTATAGAGAATCCTTCCCTGTAGTTTAATAGAGAATCCTTCCCTGTAGTTGTGTAGAGAATCCTTCCTTGTAGTTGTATAGAGAATCCTTCCCTGTAGTTTTTGTTTAGCTGTCTGTCCACAGTATCTTTTCTAAAAATCCCATTCCTTGAAAGGTTGAATATTGCCTGCAGCTGCAAAATTCTGCTGCAGTTAGAGCAGGACGTGAAGCCATCAAATCCTAATCTATTAGTGCCTTGTTACTTTTTTGTGGCACCTGACATGAGTCCTGTTGTTTGTCAGATTAATCCCAGTTATTATCATGTAACATGTTATCAGAAAATGCGTACAGCCAGTTTTTGTTGATTTATTCCAGCACACAGTCAAGTGAAGGGGGTACTTGGCCCTCATCCTAGTGCTTCAACGCTTGGTTGAACATGGCAGGGATAGTTTCACTTCAAGACTCTGCCGTAGAGAGAAGAGATGTCTCCTGGACTCGGCCAGAAGCAGTGACATCTATCAGTCCTCACACATTGGGTCAAGTGTCAGAGGCCATGGTGCTGGACAGTCAGTGTGGAGTTCTTGTGCACAAGCGATGTATCCTTGAACAGACTGTGCTCATTGTATTGGTCAAGTAACAGTGTCAAGGCCCCTTATCTAACCTTTGACCTCGCAGATGTAAAGTTCCAGACCTGTGTTGTTATAGACCAATCAGCACCTAATGGGTGACATGGTCCTCGTCATCATCATCATCATGCTGCTGGCTGGCTGCCCTGTTTCCCCAGGATATTGTCTGTTCTCATTTTCCACATGGAAACCAAAGTACATTTTGAAACAATCCACCTCAATGTGGATTTGAACCTTAGACCTTTGGTTTGTCTGGAAGGCCTCTAGCTGCTATGCTTCCATGGCTCCGAGTCATTTAAGCCCAACAAAATCTGGCCAACACTAATATTTTGTTAACAGGAACACTATTGTGGTCCTAGCAGGCAAAGTGTTACTGTCTAATGTTAAGTTTCTGTCCCACAAGTGATGAATACTTAACTAGGCTATTTATGCTTGCTGTATGACAATATTGTTTAATTAAGCTTGTTTCTGTTATCCACTATGTTTCTCCAAGTGTCCATCAGTTGTCCATGTGTTTATGGTTTTGGAATATTGTCAGGGGCCTTGATCTGGTATGGTTACCAGCCTGCAGTTTCTTCTTCAGTGATCTTTATTCATGCGCTTAATAAATAATGCCCCGTGGGCCACAAACTGGGATGTCTAGGTCTCTTAGGTTCCCCTAAGCTAAGTTGTCAGTTCTACTGGGTGGGGCCATATGTTGATTCACAGCTTCTCCAGGACAGGATAGTCTAGTGTGACATGTTCTGCAATCTGTTTGGTATAAAGACAATGGCAGAGAGTTATTTGGCTCATTCATCATTTATACAAGTGTTTGTGGTGTCTGCAGTGTCCAAAGCTTAGGTAAAGCTAACTGTGACTGTTCTATTCACATGATTTAGGAAAACTTTTTTCATGCTAATAACCTGTGTTTGTTTTCCAGTCTGTTTCTGATTTTCTCTTAATGAGAGTTTTGACTTCTGAAAAAGATCATGGCTGGTAGGTTTGTGGCTAGCTGCTGCCTTCATTGGCTAACACATCACTATTAATTGCCTTTGATTCCATAATGAGATGGAATCTACTGCAAATGAGTTTCTGCCTTTTTTGACAATTTGTCAAGCTCTTTTGTTAGACTGTAGTGTGTTGTCAGTAACTTGGGCCTAGAGAGCGTGTATGGCTGACAGTGAATCCGTGACAAAAACTATCTTGCCTGCAGGGTTTGTGCATATACTGTGCTGCCATCAGTAGAGCTGAGAACTTGGCCAAGTAGTTGGAGCAAGATTGTCCGGGAGGGGCTGCCAGGGACACAACAGTGGCATCTGGGTGTTTCATTTTCACCATTTATCGTTGCCTTTTTTTGATGATCCATCTGTGTAGATTCTCGTCCATCTGTGTAGATTCTCATCCATCTGTGTAGAACGAACGAACGAACGAACGAACGAACGAACTTTATTTTCAAAGGGTTACAAATTAGGCACGCAGGCCTGTCTTACATTCGGCCCTTCCAAACTTCCATCTTTCACACAGCAGTTATATTCATTTCTCATCCAGCTGTCCTGTGGGAACATGTTGTTGAGGTGTTCCATTGTGATTGCTTTCTTTGCTAGATCGGGCTCAGCATCTTTGTTTGTGATGAAGGTTAAAACATTGAGTGCCATTGAGTCTAGAGATGAGAGAATAACTCTTCAGGTGTACATTGTTGGTTTAGCTGTGAAGAGTTTGACTTTCCCAATTGTTTTGTTTGATAATTTAAGCTTGTGCACTTTATTGGTTTGTGTGTATGTGTCTTGGCTGCATTTTTTAATATTATGAGTGTTTTGGCATCCTCTTCATGTTTCAGCATGTAGAATTCAGCCTGCAACTGACAGCAACTGATGTTGAAGCCTAGGAATGGCATCACTGATCTCTGTGACAGTTTCTGAACATGTTGATGCTCCCATTTATTGGAGAAAGACTGTAGAGAGATGTCCAGGCTCTCTGTGACAGTTTCTGGACATGGTGATGTCCATTTATTGGAGAAAGACTGTAGAGAGATGTCCAGGCTCTCTGTGACAGTTTCTGGATATGGTGATGCCCATTTTTTGGAGAAAGACTAGAGAGATGTCCAGGCTCTCTGTGACAGTTTCTGGACATGTTGATGCCCATTTATTGGAGAAAGACTGTAGAGAGATGTCCAGGCTCTCTGTGACAGTTTCTGGACATGGTGATGCCCATTTTTTGGAGAAAGACTGTAGAGAGATGTCCAGGCTCTCGGTGACAGCATGTCTCAGCAGTCACCAATCTCTGTCTGGCACTTAGATACTGGCTAGTAGTCAACTCAACAAACAGTGACATCAGACAGTACCATTCTGAAGAAACTTGTTTATTTTCATTGAATGTGTAATTTGTTGTATGTTTACAAAGTTGTCTGTGGCTGTTGTGTATAGTCAAACAATGCCATCCAACAGTCAACATTGGACAGGCTTGATGGCCTCTAGCTCCAACATTTCCTTACAGAGCAGCTCTCCAGAACATCCCCTACAGGAAGGTGCAGCAGCTGTTTGCCAAGCACATCAAGGCAGTCGGCCACAAGACTCTCAGTCCTTACTTTGTGAGTGTTTCTAGCTCTTACAGAATCACTACATTTAGACAGAATTCATTTGTTGTTTTCACAGAATCACTACATTTAGACAGGATCCATTTGTTGCTCTTACAGAATCACTACATTTAGACAGGATCCATTTGTTGCTCTCACAGAATCACTACATTTAGACAGGATCCTTTTCTTGCTCTCACAGAATCACTACAGTCAGACACAATTTATTTCATGCTCTTACAGAATCACTACATTCAGACAGGATCCATTTCTTGCTCTTACAGAATCACTACATTTAGACAGGATCCATTTCTTGCTCTTACAGAATCACTACATTCAGACAGGATCCATTTCTTGCTCTTACAGAATCACTACATTTAGACAAGATCCATTTCTTGCTCTTACAGAATCACTACATTTAGACAGGATCCATTTCTTGCTCTTACAGAATCACTACATTTAGACAGGATCCATTTCTTGCTCTTACAGAATCACTACATTTAGTCAGGATCCATTTCTTGCTCTTACAGAATCACTACATTTAGACAGGATCCATTTCTTGCTCTTACAGAATCACTACATTTAGACAGGATCCATTTCTTGCTCTTACAGAATCACTACATTCAGACAGGATCCATTTCTTGCTCTAACAGAATCACTACATTTAAACAGGATCCGTTTGTTGCTCTCACAGAATCACTACATTTAGACAGGATCCATTTGTTGCTCTCACAGAATCACTACATTTAGACAGGATCCTTTTCTTGCTCTCACAGAATCACTACATTTAAACAGGATCCATTTGTTGCTCTCACAGAATCACTACATTTAGACAGGATCCATTTGTTGCTCTCACAGAATCACTACATTTAGACAGGATCCTTTTCTTGCTCTCACAGAATCACTGCATTCAGACAGGATCCATTTCTTGCTGTCACAGAATCACTACATTCAGACAGGATCCATTTGTTGCTCTCACAGAATCACTACATTCAGACAGGATCCATTTCTTGCTCTCACAGAATCACTGCATTCAGACAGGATCCATTTCTTGCTGTCACAGAATCACTACATTCAGACTGGATCCATTTCTTGCTCTCACAGAATCACTGCATTCAGACAGGATCCATTTCTTGCTCTCACAGAATCACTGCATTCAGACAGGATCAATTTCTTGCTCTCACAGAATCACTGCATTCAGACAGGATCCATTTCTTGCTCTCACAGAATCACTACATTCAGACAGGATCCATTTGTTGCTCTCACAGAATCACTACATTCAGACAGGATCCATTTCTTGCTCTCACAGAATCACTACATTCAGACAGGATCCATTTCTTGCTGTCACAGAATCACTGCATTCAGACAGAATCCTTTTCTTGCTCAAACATAATCACTGCATTCAGACAGAATCCATTTCTTGCTCTTACAGAATCACTACATTCAGACAGGATCCTTTTCTTGCTCTCACAGAATCACTGCATTCAGACAGGATTCATTTCTTGCTCTCACAGAATCACTACATTCAGACAGGATTCGTTTCTTGCTCTCACAGAATCACTACATTCAGACAGGATCCATTTCTTGCTCTCACAGAATCACTACATTTAGACAGGATCCATTTCTTGCTCAAACAGGATCCATTTCTTGCTCAAACAGAATCACTGCATTTAGACAGGATCCATTTCTTGCTCATACAAAATTACTACCTTTAGACAGGATTGATTTTTTGCTCTAACAGAATCACTGCCTTCAGACAGGATCCATTTTTAGGTAAAATAGACTTACTACATTCAAACAGGATCTATTTCTTGCTCAGACTTACTGCATTCAGACAGGATCGATTTTTTGCTCAAACATAATCACTCATTCAGACAGGATCGATTTTTTGCTCAAACATAATCACTGCATTCAGACAGGATTGATTTTTTGCTCAAACATAATCACTGCATTCAGACAGGATCCATTTCTTGCTCAAACCTAATCACTGCATTCAGACAGGGTCTATATTTTACTCAAACAAAATTGCTACTTTCAGACAGGATCAATTACTTGCTCACACAAATGCTACCTTCAAACAGGATCCATTTCTTGCTCATACAGGATCCATTACTTTAATCAGTTAGGATCTATTTCTTGCTCAATCAAAATTACTATATTCAGACAGGATCCATTTCTGTCCCAAACAGAATCACTACATTAAGACAGGATCCATTTCTTGCTCATACAGAATAACTATTCAGACAGGATCCATTTCTGTCCCAAACAGAATCACTACATTAAGACAGGATCCATTTCTGTCCCAAACAGAATCACTACATTCAGACACTGAAAGATACCTAGATCCCATGTCTACATTAGTCAGTAAAAACATGAAACATGTGCTGTGATTGTTTGTGAAAGCTGTTTATCTACATTATGCTGTGATTGTTTGTGAAAGCTGTTTATCTACATTATGCTGTGATTGTTTGTGAAAGCTGTCTGCCTACAGTGTGCTGTGATTGTTTGTGAAAGCTGTCTACCTACATTAAGCTGTGACTGTTTGTGAAAACTGTCTACCTACATTATGCTGTGATTGTTTGTGAAAGCTGTCTACCTACAGTATGCTGTGATTGTGAAAGCTGTCTACCTACATTATGCTGTGACTGTTTGTGAAAGATGTCTATCTGCTGTATGCTGTGATACTGTGATTGTTTGTGAAAGCTGTCTACCTACATTATGCTGTGATTGTGAAAGCTGTCTACCTACATTATGCTGTGATTGTTTGTGAAAGCTGTCTACCTACATTATGCTGTAATTGTTTGTAAAAGCTGTCTACCTACAGTGTGCTGTGATTGTTTGTGAAAGCTGTCTACCTACAGTGTGCTTGATTGTGAAAGCTGTCTACCTACATTATGCTGTGATTGTTTGTGAAAGCTGTCTACCTACATTATGCTGTGATTGTTTGTGAAAACTGTCTACCTACATTATGCTGTAATTGTTTGTAAAAGCTGTCTACCTACAGTGTGCTGTGATTGTTTGTGAAAGCTGTCTACCTACAGTGTGCTGTGATTGTTTGTGAAAGCTGTCTACCTACATTATGCTGTAATTGTTTGTAAAAGCTGTCTACCTACAGTGTGCTGTGATTGTTTGTGAAAGCTGTCTACCTACAGTGTGCTTGATTGTTTGTGAAAGCTGTCTACCTACAGTATGCTGTGATTGTTTGTGAAAGCTGTCTACCTACAGTGTGCTGTGATTGTTTGTGAAAGCTGTCTACCTACATTATGCTGTAATTGTTTGTAAAAGCTGTCTACCTACAGTGTGCTGTGATTGTTTGTGAAAGCTGTCTACCTACAGTGTGCTTGATTGTTTGTGAAAGCTGTCTACCTACAGTATGCTGTGATTGATTGTGAAAGCTGTCTACCTACAGTGTGCTGTGATTGTTTGTGAAAGCTGTCTACCTACAGTATGCTGTGATTGATTGTGAAAGCTGTCTACCTACAGTGTGCTGTGATTGTTTGTGAAAGCTGTCTACCTACAGTATGCTGTGATTGTTTGTGAAAGCTGTCTACCTACATTATGCTGTGATTGTTTGTGAAAGCTGTCTACCTACATTATGCTGTGATTGTTTGTGAAAGCTGTCTACCTACAGTGTGCTTGATTGTTTGTGAAAGCTGTCTACCTACAGTGTGCTTGATTGTTTGTGAAAGCTGTCTACCGACAGTGTGCTGTGATTGTTTGTGAAAGCTGTCTACCTACAGTATGATGTGATTGTATGTGAAAGCTGTCTACCTACAGTGTGCTGTGATTGTTTGTGAAAGCTGTCTACCTACAGTGTGCTGTGATTGTTTGTGAAAGCTGTCTATCTACAGTGTGCTGTGATTGTTTGTGAAAGCTGTCTACCTACATTATGCTGTGATTGTTTGTGAAAGCTGTCTACCTACATTATGCTGTGATTGTTTGTGAAAGCTGTCTACCTACAGTGTGCTGTGATTGTTTGTGAAAGCTGTCTACCTACAGTGTGCTGTGATTGTTTGTGAAAGCTGTCTACCTACAGTGTGCTGTGATTGTTTGTGAAAGCTGTCTACCTACAGTGTGCTTGATTGTTTGTGAAAGCTGTCTACCTACAGTGTGCTTGATTGTTTGTGAAAGCTGTCTACTGACAGTGTGCTGTGATTGTTTGTGAAAGCTGTCTACCTACAGTGTGCTGTGATTGTTTGTGAAAGCTGTCTACCTACAGTATGCTGTGATTGTATGTGAAAGCTGTCTACCTACAGTGTGCTGTGATTGTTTGTGAAAGCTGTCTACCTACAGTGTGCTGTGATTGTTTGTGAAAGCTGTCTACCTACATTATGCTGTGATTGTTTGTGGAAGCTGTCTACCTACAGTGTGCTGTGATTGTTTGTGAAAGCTAACTACCTACAGTGTGCTGTGATTGTTTGTGAAAGCGGTCTACCTACATTATGCTGTGATTGTTTGTGAAAGCTGTCTACCTACAGTGTGCTGTGATTGTTTGTGAAAGCTGTCTATCTACAGTGTGCTGTGATTGTTTGTGAAAGCTGTCTATCTACAGTGTGCTGTGATTGTTTGTGAAAGCTGTCTATCTACAGTGTGCTGTGATTGTTTGTGAAAGCTGTCTATCTACAGTGTGCTGTGATTGTTTGTGAAAGCGGTCTACCTACATTATGCTGTGATTGTTTGTGAAAGCTGTCTACCTACAGTGTGCTGTGATTGTTTGTGAAAGCGGTCTACCTACATTATGCTGTGATTGTTTGTGAAAGCTGTCTACCTACAGTGTGCTGTGATTGTTTGTGAAAGCTGTCTATCTACAGTGTGCTGTGATTGTTTGTGAAAGCTGTCTACCTACAGTGTGCTGTGATTGTTTGTGAAAGCTGTCTATCTACAGTGTGCTGTGATTGTTTGTGAAAGCTGTCTACCTACATTATGCTGTGATTGTTTGTGAAAGCTGTCTACCTACATTATGCTGTGATTGTTTGTGAAAGCTGTCTACCTACAGTGTGCTGTGATTGTTTGTGAAAGCTGTCTACCTACAGTGTGCTGTGATTGTTTGTGAAAGCTGTCTACCTACAGTGTGCTGTGATTGTTTGTGAAAGCTGTCTACCTACAGTGTGCTGTGATTGTTTGTGAAAGCTGTCTACCTACAGTATGCTGTGATTGCTTGTGAAAGCTGTCTACCTACATTATGCTGTGATTGTTTATGAAAGCTGTCTACCTACATTATGCTGTGATTGTTTGTGAAAGCTGTCTACCGACAGTGTGCTGTGATTGTTTGTGAAAGCTGTCTACCTACAGTGTGCTGTGATTGTTTGTGAAAGCTGTCTACCTACAGTATGCTGTGATTGTTTGTGAAAGCTGTCTACCTACAGCACTGTGTTGTTTGATGTTGCAGAGAGATGAAAACATTGACTTCTTCTACTTGAGCAAGAGTGATGTCTACTTGGTGGCAGCTCACCCAGCGCCGGACACAGACACTGCGATCTCTGTTGTGGTTTATCTAGATTTTCTCCACAGGTATGCTGGGCTACCTGTCTCTAATAGAAGTGGCTTTGATCTGTCTGATATTTCATGTTAACATGACTGTTTAAACAAAGGGCACAGTGTCATATAAACCTGCTCTTCCAGCTCTGAACTTTTATAAAATGCAGTTTGTTCATTTACCTACATGCATGACTTGCCAGCTGACTCATTCATGACTTGCCAGCTGACTCATTCATGACTCACCTGGATTATTGATGGGTCAGCTACTGCAGCTATAAGTATGTAGACATTTGATCATTTTCCACGTGTAAGCTCCATGAATCTATTTCTGTGTACGATTGTACAAATATTTTTGAAGATTGTATAGGAACTGTCAGCTAACCTTATGATTCTGTTGTATTACAGTGTCCTCAAAGTTTGTATTGTAACTGTCAACTAGTATGTTTGTGTTGTAGGTTAAACAATGTCCTCAAAGATTGTATTTAAACTATCAGCCAGCTATATGTTTCTGTTGTAGGTTATACAGTGTCCTCAAAGATTGTATTGGAACTGTCAACAAGTATGTTTGTCTTGAAGGTTAAACAATGTCCTCAAAGATTGTATTGGAACTGTCAGCCAGCCTTAAGATTCTGTTGTAGGTTATACAATGTCCTCAAAGATTGTATTGGAACTGTCAACAAGTATGTTTGTGTTGTAGGTTAAACAATGTCCTCAAAGATTGTATTGGAACTGTCAGCCAGCTATATGTTTATGTTGTAGGTTATACAGTGTCCTCAAAGATTGTATTGGAACTGTCAACAAGTATGTTTGTGTTGTAGGTTAAACAATGTCCTCAAAGATTGTATTGGAACTGTCAGGCAGCTATATGATTCTGTTGTAAGTTATACAATGTCCTCAAAGATTGTATTGGAACTGTCAGCTAGCCTTATGATTCTGTTGTAATACAGTGTCCTCAAACATTTCATTGGAACTGTCAACAAGTATGTTTGTGTTGTAGGTTAAACAATGTCCTCAAAGATTGTATTGGAACTGTCAGCTAGCCTTATGTTTCTGTTGTAGGTTATACAATGTCCTCAAAGATTGTATTGGAACTGTCAGCCAGCCTTATGTTTCTGTTGTAGGTTATACAATGTCCTCAAAGATTGTATTGGAACTGTCAGCCAGCCTTATGATTCTGTTGTAGGTTATACAATGTCCTCAAAGATTGTATTGGAACTGTCAACAAGTATGTTTGTGTTGTAGGTTAAACAATGTCCTCAAAGATTGTATTGGACCTGTCAGCTAGCCTTATGATTCTGTTGTAATACAGTGTCCTCAAAGATTGTATTGGAACTGTCAACAAGTATGTTTCTGTTGTAGGTTAAACAATGTCCTCAAAGATTGTATTGGAACTGTCAGCTAGCCTTATGATTCTGTTGTAATAGTGTCCTCAAAGCTTGTATTGGAACTGTCAACAAGTATGTTTGTGTTGTAGGTTATATAATGTCCCCAAAGATTGTATCGAAACTGTCAGCCAGCCTTATGTTTCTGTTGTAGGTTAAACAATGTCCTCAAAGATTGTATTGGAATGGCAACATCTCTATTTATGTTGTGGGTTATACAGTGTCCTCAAAGACTGTATTGGAACTGTCAACGAGTATGTTTCTGTTGTGGGTTATACAGTGTCCTCAAAGACTGTATTGGAACTGTCAACGAGTATGTTTCTGTTGTAGGTTATGCAGTGTCCTCAAAGATTGTATTGGAACTGTCAACAAATATGTTTATGTTGTAGGTTATACAGTCCTCAAAGATTGTATTGGAAGTATCAACGATTATTTTTCTGTTGAATGTTGAATTAAGAATCAGCTTCATATCATTGAGTCCCTTTTTTGGCATTTTACCGCAACTGCCTCCATATGATCTCTGAATGACTATCTTCAATCAAAAATGATACCTGGTTACCTCAGTTTGCTTTCTCTTTTATTGTTTCTGTCATTAACTGTGAGGCCTGGAACATTAGCTCTAACAATTCTGTTGTCAAGAAAGCACCATAAAAAGGCTGCCTTTTTGGGGCTATCTGTTGCCTATCACTCCCATCTATATGCAAGAGCAACATCAGCAAATGTCAAAATCCTTCCAACACATGAGGTTACATGATGTCCTCAAAGATTGTATTGGAACTGTCAATGAGCTATAAAGTTCTATTTTAGTTACATGATGTCCTCAAAGATTGTATTGGAACTGTCAATGAGCTATAAAGTTCTATTTTAGTTACATGATGTCCTCAAAGATTGTATTGGAACTGTCAATGAGCTATAAAGTTCTATTTTAGTTACATGATGTCCTCAAAGATTGTATTGGAACTGTCAATGAGCTATAAAGTTCTATTTTAGTTACATGATGTCCTCAAAGATTGTATTGGAACTGTCAATGAGCTATAAAGTTCTATTTTAGTTACATGATGTCCTCAAAGATTGTATTGGAACTGTCAATGAGCCATATGGTTCTGTTGGAGGTTACATGATGTCCTCAAAGATTCTATTGGAACTGTCAGTGAGCCATATGGTTCTGTTGGAGGTTACATGATGTCCTCAAAGATTGTATTGGAACTGTCAATAAGCCATATGGTTCTGTTGGAGGTTACATGATGTCCTCGAAGATTCTATTGGAACTGTCAATGAGCGGTATGGTTCTGTTGGAGGTTACATGATGTCCTCAAAGATTGTATTGGAACTGTCAATGAGCGGTATGGTTCTGTTGGAGGTTACATGATGTCCTCAAAGATTCTATTGGAACTGTCAATGAGCCATATGGTTCTGTTGTAGGTTACATGATGTCCTCAAAGATTGTATTGGAACTGTCAGTGAGCCATATAGTTCTGTTGTAGGTTACATGATGTCCTCAAAGATTGTATTGGAACTGTCAATGAGCCAAATAGTTCTGTTGTAAGTTACATGATGTCCTCAAAGATTGTATTGGAACTGTCAATCAGCCATATGGTTCTGTTGCAGGTTACATGATGTCCTCAAAGACTGTATTGGAACTGTCAATGAGCCATATGTGGCTGTCAACAGAATGCTGGTGTTTGAACTCTTGGACAAGATGCTGGTCAGTGAGTTTGTCAATTTGTGTATTTATCTCTCTGATTCTGAAACAGTGTTATCACATGTTGCATCAGTTGTTCACAGGTCAGTCATTTGCTCATGTTTACTTTTGTGTGGTTTGATTTCATGAAAGTTTCTAGTACACACAAACACACAGAGATTATACTGCAATTTATGTTTCATCAGTTAGTTTGAAACAATATGTATTTCTATTTTAGTTATAATTAAAATATTTGCTAACACTGAAGCTGGGATATCTCAGTTAACACTGAAGCTTTGATATCACACAATTAACACTGGAGCTGAGATATCTCACTGTTAACACTGGGGCTGAGATGTCACATAGTTAACACTGGAGCTGTGATATCTCACAGTTAACACTGGAGCTGGGAAATCTCAGTTAACATTGAAGCTGGGATATCACACAATTAACACTGGAGCTGGGATATCTCACAATTAACACTGGAGCTGAGATATCTCACTGTTAGAACTGGGGCTGAGATGTCACACAGTTAACACTGGAGCTGTGATATCTCACAATTAACACTGGGGCTGAGATATCTCACAGTTAATACTGGAGCTATCTCACAATTAACACTGGGGCTGAGATATCTCACAGTTAACACTGGAGCTGAGATATCTTACAATTAACACTGGGGCTGAGATATCTCACTGTTAACACTGGGGCTGAGATGTCACATAGTTAACACTGGAGCTGTGATATCTCACAGTTAACACTGGAGCTGGGAAATCTCAGTTAACACTGAAGCTGGGATATCACACAATTAACACTGGAGCTGGGATATCTCACAATTAACACTGGAGCTGAGATATCTCACTGTTAGAACTGGGGCTGAGATGTCACACAGTTAACACTGGAGCTGTGATATCTCACAATTAACACTGGGGCTGAGATATCTCACAGTTAATACTGGAGCTATCTCACAATTAACACTGGGGCTGAGATATCTCACAGTTAACACTGGAGCTGAGATATCTTACAATTAACACTGGGGCTGAGATATCTCAAAGTTAACACTGGAGCTGTGATATCTCACAGTTAACAGTGTGCAGTGTCTAGTTACCTCTCTGTATGTTCCGGGTGATAATACCTGAGCTGTGTTTTTGTTTATACTAACTGAGACAAAGTGTTGCTCAGTCACTAAAATGTCACTATGTTCAGGGGATAATACATGAGCCGTGTTTTTGTTTATACTAACTGAGACAAAGTGTTGCTCTGTCACCATAATGTCACTATGTTTAGGGGACAATACCTGAGTTGTGGTTTTGTTTATACTAACTGAGACAAAGTGTTGCTCTGTCACCATAATGTCACTATGTTCAGGGGATAAAACCTGAGTTGTAGTTTTGTTTATACTAACTGAGACAAAGTGTTGCTCAGTCACTATAATGTCACTATGTTCAGGGAATAATACATGAGCTGTGTTTTTGTTTATACTAACTGAGACAAAGTGTTGCTCTGTCACCATAATGTCACTATGTTTAGGGGACAATACCTAAGTTGTGGTTTTGTTTATACTAACTGAGACAAAGTGTTGCTCTGTCACCATAATGTCACTATGTTCAGGGGATAAAACATGAGCTGTGGTTTTGTTTATACTAACTGAGACAAAGTGTTGCTCAGTCACTATAATGTCACTATGTTCAGGGGATAAAACCTGAGTTGTGGTTTTGTTTATACTAACTGAGACAAATTGTTGCTCTGTCACAATAATGTCACTTATGTTTTCTCCCAGAATGCTGGCTACAGTGTTGTCTCCTCCTATGCAGACATGAAAGCTAATCTCACCTTTGAACCCATTCGACCAAAAATTGTTCCACAGGATGAGATAGCTTCACGGTTTGTGAGTTGCCTTTTAACTTTCTCACAGAAAATTGTTGTCAGTGAAACAGTGGACAACTTTCTCATAGAGAATGGTTGTCAGTGAAACAGTGAACATTTCTCTCATAGAGAATGGTTGTCAGTGAAACAGTGAACATTTCTCTCATAGAGAATGGTTGTCAGTGAAAGGGTGAACATTTCTCTCATAGAGAATGGTTGTCAGTGAAACAGTGAACATTTCTCTCATTGAGAATGGTTGTCAGTGAAACAGTGAATATTTCTCTCATAGAGAATGGTTGTCAGTGAAAGGGTGGACATTTCTCTCACAGAGAATGGTAGTCAGTGAAAGGGTGGACATTTCTCTCATAGAGAATGGTTGTTAGTGAAAGGGTAAACATTTCTCTCACAGAGAATGGTTGTCAGTGAAACAGTGAACATTTCTCTCATAGAGAATGGTTGTCAGTGAAACGGTGAACATTTCTCTCATAGAGAATGGTTGTCAGTGAAAGGGTGAACATTTCTCTCATAGAGAATGGTTGTCAGTGAAACAGTGAACATTTCTCTCATTGAGAATGGTTGTCAGTGAAACAGTGAACATTTCTCTCATAGAGAATGGTTGTCAGTGAAACAGTGAACATTTCTCTCATAGAGAATGGTTGTCAGTGAAACAGTGAACATTTCTCTCATAGAGAATGGTTGTCAGTGAAAGGGTGAATATTTATCTCATAGAGAATGGATGTCAGTGAAAGGGTATACATTTCTTTCATAGAAAATGGTTGTCAGTGAAATGGTGGACATTTCTCTCATAGAGAATGGTTGTCAGTGAAACAGTGAACATTTCTCTCCTAGAGAATGGTTGTCAGTGAAAGGGTAAACATTTCTCTCATAGAGAATGGTTGTCAGTGAAAGGGTAAACATTTCTCTCATAGAGAATGGCTGTCAGTGAAACAGTGAACATTTCTCTTATAGAGAATGGTTGTCAGTGAAATGGTGAACATTTCTCTCATAGAGAATGGTTGTCAGTGAAACAGTGAACATTTCTCTCATAGAGAATGGTTGTCAGTGAAAGGGTGGACATTTCTCTCACAGAGAATGGTAGTCAGTGAAACAGTGAACATTTCTCTCATAGAGAATGGTTGTCAGTGAAACAGTGAACATTTCTCTCATAGAGAATGGTTGTCAGTGAAAGGGTGGACATTTCTCTCATAGAGAATGGTTGTCAGTGAAACAGTGAACATTTTTCTCATAAAGAATGGTTGTCAGTGAAACAGTGAACATTTCTCTCATAGAGAATGGTTGTCAGTGAAAAGGTGAACATTTCTCTCATAGAGAATGGTTGTCAGTGAAACAGCGAATATTTCTCTCATAGAGAATGGTTGTCAGGGAAAGGGTGGACATTTCTCTCATAGAGAATGGTTGTCAGTGAAAGGGTGGACATTTCTCTCATAGAGAATGGTTGTCAGTGAAAGGGTGAAAATTTCTCTCATAGAGAATGGTTGTCAGCGAATCAGTGAACATTTCTCTCATAGAGAATGGTTGTCAGTGAAACAATAAACATTTCTCTCATAAATGGTTGTCAGTGAAACAGTGAACATTTCTCTCATAGAGAATGGTTGTCAGTGAAACAGTTAACATTTCTCTCATTGAGAATGGTTGTCAGTGAAACAGTGAACATTTCTCTCATAGAGAATGGTTGTCAGTGAAAGAGTGAACATTTCTCTCATAGAGAATGGTTGTCAGTGAAAGGGTGAACATTTCTCTCATAGAGAATGGTTGTCAGTGAAACAGTGGACATTTCTCTCATAGAGAATGGTTGTCAGTGAAACAGTGAACATTTCTCTCATAGAGAATGGTTGTCAGTGAAAGGGTGAACATTTCTCACATAGAGAATGATTGTCAGTGAAAGGGTGAACATTTCTCTCACAGAGAACGATTGTCAGTAAAAGGGTGGATATTTCTTTCACAGATAATGGTTGTCAGTGAAAGGGTGGACTTTTCTTTCTTAGAGAATGGTTGTCAGTGAAAGGGTTTACTTTGTACGATCAGTCTCTACACTTACAGTATCAGATTTACTTGGTCTCCATGATCTGAAAGATAGGAGAGACACAAAGCTCCTCACCCAGCTCTCCAAATACCACCACTTTAAAGAACAAACCATGCACAGCCGACTGCAGAAACCCCAGAAGGCTAGACTAAAGAGAACCTGTTTTATTAAGAACGCAAATGACAAGCTCGCTGTCCTTAAACTCCCTCCCATAATACCAAATGTTCCACTTAAACCTTACAACGACTGGCTCCCTTGGCTTAGGGATAGCCTACCAACAGTCAGAACCACTGTAATAGTGATCTCTTCCAAATCCTCAATGAGCAGCACTGATATGAAATCAACTACAGAAGAAGAGATCAATAGACTTTATCCACACCAGAGTTGGATTCGAGTGTATACAGATTGTTCAGCCAAGAGAGCAGTAAGAGACGGAGGAGTAGGAATATACATAGAATGCCCAAATGGTGTAAAAATCAACCAGGCTGTACCAACAGGTTCATATTCCTCCAATTACAGAGCAGAGGCAGAAGCACTTCTAGCGGCATGTTCTTTCCTGAATGGACAACAGCACAGCAAATATAGCAGAGTGGTCTTTCTGACTGATGCTATGTCAGTTCTACAAGCAATTATTAACCCAAAAGACGCTCACTTTGTAGACTTGACGCAACAGCTGATTTACTTAGACTCTTTAGTAGAACAATCTGTACTGCAGTGGATTCCAGGTCACTGTGGCTTGGAAGGCAATGAAATAGCGGACAGATTGACCAGAAGCGGCACTGACATGGTATAACCAAATAGCGACTTAACCCACCAAGAGATGAAAACAATAATACAATCTAGTATCCAAAAAAGGTGGCTGGATACCCACACCAGATTTTCTCCCCAAGACTCACTTCATCGCCTCTCTAGAGAGGGACAGTGTATTATATTCAGACTAAGGACTGGGCACAACAGATTTCGTCAACAAATGTTCAAATTTTCTGGTGTAGGAAATACGGAGACGTGTCCCTGCAGCGTGGCTCCCGTAAATGCTGTGCATGTGCTCCAACACTGTCAACTGTATGCTGACAACAGAGACGCACTCTGGCCTGTTCCAACCACAATGGAGACAAAACTGTATGGTACACGAGAGGATATGGATTGCACGATAGCTTTCATAAAGGCTACCGGCCTCCTGATATAAGTTTTCTGACAGAAGGACTGAAGAAGAAGAAGAAGACAGTTTTTTTTTAGGTGAATGTCACCATTACCTTTTGATATGTGCATGCTTACACATACCACCAGTGTGTTATTACATTGACCACTAGTGTTGTGTGAATGATTACACTGACCACTAGTGTTGTGTGAATGATTACATTGACCATTAGTGTTGTGTGAATGTCTACACTGACCACCTTAACTGACAATCCAGCAGTGCCATGTCTGTAGATCTGTTCCCAGTGTAACTGACAGTCCAACAGTGCCATGTCTGTCGATCTGTTCCCACTGTAACAGACAGTCCAGCAGTGCCATGTCTGTAGATCTGTTCCCACTGTAACTGATAATCCAGCAGTGCCATGTTTGTAGATCTGTTCCTGCTGTAACTGACAATCCAGCAGTGCCATGTCTGTAGATCTGTTCCCACTAAAACAGACAATCCATCAGTGCCATGTCTGTAGATCTGTTCCCACTGTAACAGACAATTCAGCAGTGCCATGTTTGTAGATCTGTTCCCACTGTAACAGACAATCCAGCAGTGCTATGTCTGTAGATCTGTTCCCACTAAAACAGACAATCCATCAGTGCCATGTCTGTAGATCTGTTCCCACTGTAACAGACAATCCATCAGTGCCATGTCTGTAGATCTGTTCCCACTGTAACAGACAATCCATCAGTGCCATGTCTGTAGATCTGTTCCCACTGTAACTGACAATCCAGCAGTGCCATGTCTGTAGATCTGTTCCCAGTGTAACTGACAATCCAGCAGTGCCATGTTTGTAGATCTGTTCCCACTGTAACAGACAATCCAGCAGTGCCATGTCTGTAGATCTGTTCCCACTAAAACAGACAATCCATCAGTGCCATGTCTGTAGATCTGTTCCCACTGTAACAGACAATTCAGCAGTGCCATGTCTGTAGATCTGTTCCCACTGTAACAGACAATCCAGCAGTGCTATGTCTGTAGATGTGTTCCCAGTGTAACTGACAATCCAGCAGTACTATGTCTGTAGATCTGTTCCCAGTGTAACTGACAGTCCAGCAGTGCCATGTCTGTAGATGTGCTCCCACTGTAAATGACAATCCAGCAGTGCTATGTCTGTAGATCTGTTCCCACTTTAACTAACAATCCAGCAGTGCCATGTCTGTAGATCTGTTCCCACTGTAACTGACAATCCAGCTGTGCCATGTCTGTGGATCTGTTCCCACTCTAACTGACAATCCAGCAGTGTCATGTCTGTAAATGTGTTCCCACTGTAACTGACAATCCAGCAGTGCTATGTCTGTAGATCTGTTCCCACTGTAACTGACAATCCAGCAGTGCCATGTCTGTAGATCTGTTCCTGCTGTAACTGACAATCCAGCAGTGCCATGTCTGTAGATCTGTTCCCAGTGTAACTGACAATCCAGCAGTGCCATGTCTGTAGATCTGTTCCCACTTTAACTAACAATCCAGCAGTGCCATGTCTGTAGATCTGTTCCCACTGTAACTGACAATCCAGCTGTGCCATGTCTGTAGATCTGTTCCAACTGTAACTGACAATCCAGCAGTGTCATGTCTGTAAATGTGTTCCCACTGTAACTGACAATCCAGCAGTGCTATGTCTGTAGATGTGTTCCCAGTGTAACTGACAATCCAGCAGTGCCATGTCTGTAGATCTGTTCCCAGTGTAACTGACAATCCAGCAGTGCCATGTCTGTAGATCTGTTCCTGCTGTAACTGACAATCCAGCAGTGCTATGTCTGTAGATCTGTTCCCACTGTAACAGACAATCCAGCAGTGCCATGTCTGTAGATCTGTTCCCACTGTAACAGACAATTCAGCAGTGCCATGTCTGTAGATCTGTTCCCACTGTAACAGCCAATCCAGCAGTGCTATGTCTGTAGATGTGTTCCCAGTGTAACTGACAATCCAGCAGTGCTATGTCTGTAGATCTGTTCCCAGTGTAACTGACAGTCCAGCAGTGCCATGTCTGTAGATCTGTTCCCACTGTAACAGCCAATCCAGCAGTGCTATGTCTGTAGATGTGTTCCCAGTGTAACTGACAATCCAGCAGTGCTATGTCTGTAGATCTGTTCCCAGTGTAACTGACAGTCCAGCAGTGCCATGTCTGTAGATGTGCTCCCACTGTAAATGACAATCCAGCAGTGCCATGTCTGTAGATCTGTTCCCACTTTAACTAACAATCCAGCAGTGCCATGTCTGTAGATCTGTTCCCACTGTAACTGACAATCCAGCAGTGCCATGTCTGTAGATCTGTTCCTGCTGTAACTGACAATCCAGCAGTGCCATGTCTGTAGATCTGTTCCCAGTGTAACTGACAATCCAGCAGTGCCATGTCTGTAGATCTGTTCCCACTGTAACTGACAATCCAGCAGTGCCATTTATGTAGATCTGTTCCCACTGTAACTGACAATCCAGCAGTGCCATTTATGTAGATCTGTTCCCAGTGTAACTGACAATTCAGCAGTGCCATGTCTGTAGATCTGTTCCCACTGTAACTGACAATCCAGCAGTGCCATGTCTGTAGATATGTCCCACTATAACTGACAATCCAGCAGTGCCATGTCTGTAGATGTGTTCCCAGTGTAACTGACAATCCAGCAGTGCCATGTCTGTAGATATGTCCCACTATAACTGACAATCCAGCAGTGCCATGTCTGTAGATCTGTTCCCAGTGTAACTGACAATCCAGCAGTGCCATGTCTGTAGATCTGTTCCTGCTGTAACTGACAATCCAGCAGTGCCATGTCTGTAGATCTGTTCCCACTGTAACTGACAATCCAGCAGTGCTATGTCTGTAGATCTGTTCCCAGTGTAACTGACAATCCAGCAGTGCCATGTCTGTAGATCTGTTCCCAGTGTAACTGACAATCCAGCAGTGCCATGTCTGTAGATCTGTTCCCACTATAACTGACAATCCAGCAGTGCCATGTCTGTAGATCTGTTCCCACTGTAACAGACAATCCAGCAGTGCCATGTCTGTAGATCTGTTCCCAGTGTAACTGACAATCCAGCAGTGCCATGTTTGTAGATCTGTTCCCACTGTAACTGACAATCCAGCAGTGCCATGTCTGTAGATCTGTTCCCACTCTAACTGACAATCCAGCAGTGTCATGTCTGTAAATGTGTTCCCACTGTAACTGACAATCCAGCAGTGCTATGTCTGTAGATGTGCTCCCAGTGTAACTGACAATCCAGCTGTGCCATGTCTGTAGATCTGTTCCCACTGTAACTGACAATCCAGCAGTGTCATGTCTGTAGATCTGTTCCCTGTGTAACTGAAACACTGAAAGGGAAGAAAGATATGTCATTAGTCCCCTTGTTATGAAGGAGATGGTAGTGGACTGCCTGTTATGAAGAGAGATATATCAGTAGTCCCCTATCATAAAAGGAGACATGTCAGTAGTTGGCTTGTTATGAATGGGACTGTAGTGGACTGCCTGTCATGAAGGGAGATATGTCAGACAGAAACAGAGTATGTGTGTACATGTACTTTCATCCAAACATGAGCCAGAAACTATTGAAATGATAGCTAGTGGAGAGATTCTATTGATGCAATCAAATGTTTTGTTTTATTGTGTCCACAGTTTGGGATTTACACCGCTGACAAGTCACGGGCACACAGCGGATCATCTCAGGTGCTGGTCTGTGTGTCTTCCCTAAGTGTTCATCACTGCAGAGGTTTCCTCGCTGGGCAGTGACTTGTTGACACTCAGAAAGCTGAAATGTCTGTGGATAGTTTGTCCTAAGCAATGTTATGAGTAGTCATTCACCATTGCATTCACAATACTGTCACACCCAAAATTGGGAGGGTCAACACTGCAAACTGGGGTCTAATCCCTGACAGACTGGTTTCAGGTCTGGAGCAGGGAAGATGAGCTCTGCCTCACACTTTAGGGTCTGAGGCTGGCACGACTGTTCACCATCTCACATTGGATAGTACTGTAAGAATCCACACAGTAGCACAACAGGCCCACCCATAGCTGCTGTATCTTCTGCAGCAAATGTTGTCAGAATCCACACAGCAGCACAACAGGCCCACCCATAGCTTCTGTTTCTTCTGCAGCAAATGTTGTCAGATACTGATGGTTAGCCAGCTGGACACTGGTTGTTTGTTGTTGTTCTTCCTCTCTTACATCCATCAGGACCTGTGTTCACACTCTCCACCCAACACAGTAACTGTGGGCCCCTGCATCTGTCCATGTCAGTCTGTCTGTATCAGTCTGTCCATGTTAGTCAGTCTGTATCAGTCTGTCTACCTCAGTCTATCCATGTCAGTCTGTCTGTATCAGTCTATCCATGTCAGTCTGTCTGTATCAGTCTATCCATGTAAATCTGTATACCTCAGTCTATCCATGTCAATCTGTCTGTATCAGTCTATCCATGTCAGTCTGTCTGTATCAATTTCTACCTCAGCCTGTCCATTTTAGTCTGACAACCTCAGTCTGTCTGTATCAGTCTGTCCACCTCAGTCTGAATCAGTCTGTCCACCTGAATCTATCCCTGTCTGTCTGTATCAGTCTGTCCAACTCAGTCTATCCATGTGTCTGTATCAGTCTGTACACCTCAGTCTATCCATGTCAGTCTGTCTGTATCAGTCTGTCCATGTGTCTGTATCAGTCTGTACACCTCAGTCTATCCATGTCAGTCTGTATCAGTCTGTCCAACTCAGTCTATCCATGTGTCTGTATAGGTCTGTACACCTTAGTCTTTCCATGTCAGTCTGTATCAGTCTGTCCAACTCAGTCTATCCATGTGTCTGTTTAGGTCTGTACACCTTAGTCTTTCCATGTCAGTCTGTCTGTATCAGTCTGTCCAACTCAGTCTATCCATGTCAGTCTGTCTGTGTCAATCTATCCATGTCAGTCTGTCTGTGTCAATCTATCTATGTCAGTCTTACTGTGTCACTCAGTCCACCTCAGTCTGTCCATCCATCTCGGTCTGTCCATGTCAGTCCATCCACGTCAGACTATGTCCACCTCAGTCTGTCCCTATCAGTTTGTACATGTCCATATCATGTTGTGTTCATCCTGACAGCATACCTGATGAGATTGTTGTCCCTGTCAACAGAGCAAGCACAAGTCTCCAAACTCGGTTTATCTCAACATCGTGGAGGGCTTGTCTGCCGTCTTGGGCCCACATGTGAGTGGTCTGCTGTTATTACATTGTGTGTGTGTGTGTATACACTGTTGCTGGTATGTTACTTGTATTGTAACATTGTGTGTTGTATCTCCTGAAGTATCTCTCACCATACCTATTCAATATATACGCAGAAAACATAATGAGAAATGTCAAAAATGACCAGACTGACAGTTATGATCCGCTTAAAATTGGTGGCAACCCTATTCTGGAGCTTCGCTACGCAAATGACACAGACCTCTTTTCGAACAGTGTAAAGGGAATCGAAAATTTAATATTGTCTGTCCAAAAAGCACAGTGAAGATCAAAATCTGTTCATGAATTTAAAGAAAATGAAAATAATGTCCACAGATAAAACTGACTGCCACCCAAAAATAACAATACATGATGAATAAATTGAAAGTATCACAAACTTTGAACATCTAGGCCCTATAAAAAATAGCAATGGAGACTGACAGAAATTAAAAGGAGGATGGCCATAGCAGTGCAAAGATTATACGGCCTTAAAAGTCTATGGTTAAGCACCAGCAAGGAGATCAATATTAGAATTTTGCGAGCGAGCATCTTCCCTGTATCAACATACGGATGTGAGTCGTGGACTATCTCTCAGTCCTTAAGAAAGGGAATAGGGGCTTTTGAGCTGAAATGCTATAGAAAGATTCTCAGAATATCTTGGACAAAGAAGAGGAGAAATACTGATATCTTGAAAGATCTGAACATCAAGGAAGATTGGCTAATAAACAGTATCCTGTCTCGGAAGCTGAAATATTTTGGTCATATCAAGCACCACGACAGATTGGGAAAAAGTATAGCAGAAGGCATGGTACCAAGAAGAATGGGCAGAGGCTGACCAACATGAAGATGGGCACAGGATATAAGTGACTCCTTGAGTGTGAAAGTTCATCAGGCGGGAGAACTGGCGAGAGTCAGAGTTTCTTTCAGGTAGACCGTGATGAGTTCTGCAACGGACCTGCTACATGGTGATGATGATCTCCTGAAGTATGTCTGCTCTAAGAGATCTCTGTATGCTTGTACAGGGTGAGGTGCCCAGTTCTGATCTCTAAATGTTTGTACATGGTGAGTTGAGGTGTCCAGTGGGTTCATAACCCGAGCTCACTTTTCCTTACTTCAGGTAATTTACGTGGCCTCTGTGGCCCGTGCCCACATCATGACAATCACATGTTTAGTGCTTTGACAGCAGTCCCACATTGCCCCTGTTTCCACCCCTACCCCGATCATGACAATCACATGTTTAGTGCTTTGACAGCAGTCCCACATTGCCCCTGTCTCCACCCCTACCCCAGTCATGACAATCACATGTTTAGTGCTTTGACAGCAGTCCCACATTGCCCCTGTCTCCACCCCTACCCTGATCATGACAATCACATGTTTAGTGCTTTGACAGCAGTCCCACATTGCCCCTGTCTCCACCCCTACCCCAGTCATGACAATCACATGTTTAGTGCTTTGACAGCAGTCCCACATTGCCCCTGTCTCCACCCCTACCCTGATCATGACAATCACATGCTTAGTGCTTTGACAGCAGTCCCACATTGCCCCTGTCTCCACCCCTACCCCAGTTATGACAATCACATGTTTAGTGCTTTGACCGCAGTCCCACATTGTCCCTGTCTCCACCCCTACCCCGATCATGACAATCACATGTTTAGTGCTTTGACAGCAGTCCCACATTGCCCCTGTCTCCACCCCTACCCCGGTCATGACAATCACATGTTTAGTGCTTTGACAGCAGTCCCACATTGCCCCTGTCTCCACCCCTACCCCGATCATGACAATCACATGTTTAGTGCTTTGACAGCAGTCCCACATTGCCCCTGTCTAAACCCCTACCCCGGTCATGACAATCACATGTTTAGTGCTTTGACAGCAGTCCCACATTGCCCCTGTCTCCACCCCTACCCCGATCATGACAATCACATGTTTAGTGCTTTGACAGCAGTCCCACATTGCCCCTGTCTCCACCCCTACCCCAGTCATGACAATCACATGTTTAGTGCTTTGACAGCAGTCGCACATTGCCCCTGTCTCCACCCCTACCCCGGTCATGACAATCACATGTTTAGTGCTTTGACAGCAGTCCCACATTGCCCCTGTCTCCACCCCTACCCCGGTCATGACAATCACATGTTTAGTGCTTTGACAGCAGTCCCACATTGCCCCTGTCTCCACCCCTATCCCGATCATGACAATCACATGTTTAGTGCTTTGACTGCAGTCCCACATTGCCCCTGTCTCTACCCCTACCCCGGTCATGACAATCACATGTTTAGTGCTTTGACAGCAGTCCCACATTACCCCTGTCTCCACCCCTAACCCGGTCATGACAATCACATGTTTAGTGCTTTGACAGCAGTCCCACATTGCCCCTGTCTCCACCCCTACCCCGGTCATGACAATCACATGTTTAGTGCTTTGACAGCAGTCCCACATTGCCCCTATCTCCACCCCTACCCCGATCATGACAGAGATGTCCTGTTCTAATCTGTATATGTTTGTACAGGATGGGGTGTCCAGTTCTAATCTGTATATGTTTGTACAGGATGAGGTATCCAGTTCTAAACTTTATATGTTTGTACAGGGTGAAATTTTCAATATACAGTGAATATATAATGAGATCTTTAATTGATATGCCTGGAATTGTGGTTGGTAGGCACAATATAAACAATTTACGTTATGCTGATGACACAGTCTTGATAGCAACAAGTCAGAAAGAATTACAGGAAATGATAGACATTGTGGTGTTAGAAAGTGGAAGAATGGGCCTCAGTTTGAATAATGGGAAGACAGAAGTAATGGTGGTATCAAAGAAACAAATTATTCCTAAATGTGTAAAAAAAGTCAGTGGTGTTATTTTAGGACAAGTACATAAATTTAAGTATCTGGGCACATGGATAACATCAGATGAAAGATGCATAACTGAAATAAGAAACAGAATTGGACAGGCAAAAACTGCATTTTATAAAATGAAAAACATCTTGTGCAATATATCCTTGTCATTGAGAGTTAGAAAAAGAATTCTTGCTTGCTACATACATCCAGTTTTAACATATGGCTGTGAATCCTGGACAATCGGTAGGCAGGCCAAACAATTTTTAGAGGCCTCAGAGATGTGGTTTTACAGAAGAATGCTTAGAATACCTTGGACAGCCAAAAAGAGCAACCAAGAGATTTTGAAAGAGGCGGGAGCCCGAAGACAACTTATCACAGACATCAGAAGGAGACAGTCATCATTTTTCAGCCATGTTGTGAGAAGAGGGAAAATAGAACATGTTGTGACCATTGGAAAGATCTGTGAAAAAAGGGATAGAGGAAGACAACGAGAGAAGATGCTTGACAGTCTTGTTGCATGGCATGGAGGTGTGTAGGCACCCGAACTGATACATGCTGCAGGAGATCGCAGATTATGGAGAGGCATGATCGCCCACGCCAGTCTGCAAGGCACATGATGATGATGACAGGGTGAAATGGGGTGTCCAGGTCTGATCTATATATGTTTGTACAGGATGAGGTGTTCATTTCTGATGTATATATGTTTGTACAAGGTAAGGTGAGGTGTCCAGTTCTGATCTGTAAATGTTTGTACAGGACAAGGTGTCCAGTTCTGATCTGTATATGTTTGTACAAGGTGAGGTGTCCAGTTCCGATCTGTTTTTGTTTGTACAGAACAAGGTATCCAGTTCTGATCTGTATATGTTTGTACAGGGTGAGGTGTCCATTTCTGATCTTTATATGTTTGTACAGGGTGAGGTATCCAGTTCTAATCTATATTTGTACAGGACAAGGTGTCCATTTCTGATATGTATATGTTTGTACAAGGTGAGGTGGGGTGTCCAGTTCTGATTTGTATATGTTTGTACAGACTGAGGTGTCCATTTCTGATCTTTATATGTTTGTACAAGGTGAGGTGAGGCGTTCTGATCTGTATATGTTTGTACAGGATGAGATGTTCATTTCTGATCTGTATATATTTGTACAAGGTGAGGTGAGTTGTCCAGTTGTGATCTGTATATGTTTGTACAAGGTGAGGTGAGGTGTCCATTTCTGATCTGTATCTGCTTGTACAAGGTGAGGTGAGGTGTCCATTTCTGATCTGTAAACCTTTGTACAAGGTGAGGTAAGGTGTCCAGTTCTGATCTGTATATGTTTGTACAGGATGAGGTGTCCATTTCTGATCTGTATCTGTTTGTACAAGGTGAGGTGAGGTGTCCATTTCTGATCTGTAAACATTTGTACAAGGTGAGGTAAGGCGTCCAGTTCTGATCTGTATATGTTTGTACAGGATGAGGTGTCCATTTCTGATCTGTATAGGTTTATACGAGGTGAGGTGTCCAGTTCTGATCTGTATATGTTTGTACAGAATGAGGTGTCCATTTCTGATCTGTATATGTTTGTACAAGGTGAGGTGTACATTTCTGATCTGTATATGTACAGGGTGAGATGTCCATTTCTGATCTGTATATGTTTGTACAGGGTGAGGTGTCCAGTTCTGAGCTCTGGGGCAAACTGACACTTATCAGCACCCTGGAACGACCGTTACCCATCTTGATTCAGCTGAGTCCAGACTTGGTGATTCGAACCTCAGGGACTGCACAGGGTCAAGGTCAGTTGTGCTAGTATGCCTGTCTTAGACATGTGGCAGGCAGGAGCACCCACATAAGTACAGCATTAGACAAAGGGGGATTGGGCAGCCTTGAAGAAGACAAGGGGGTGCCCAGCTGCCGGACACATTTTTCTAGGAGGTTGGGGGAGGGGGATTGGGTGGCCTTGATCGAGAAGAGGGAGTGCCCAGCTGCCGGACACATTTTCTAGGAGGCTGGGGAAGTATCAAGGGATCTAAGCCTTGTTTAAATCCCTAATTTATATATATATATATATATATATATATATATATATATATATATATATATATATATATATATATATATATATATATATATATATATATATATATATATATATATATACATACACACACACAATGCATTGAATTGCAGAGAAGTATATATATTAATTTTGTGGACTTTGAGAAAGCTTTTGATAGCGTCCATAGAGAAAGTCTTTGGAAAATATTATGACATTATGGAATTCCAGAAAAGATAGTCAACATAATTGCTCTCTTCTATAAAGACTTTTCCTGCAGTATAAAAAATTACAATACGTCTTTCCCAGTAAAGACGGGTGTAAGACAGGGATGTGTTGTGTCGTCCCTCCTCTTCAACCTTGTGATTGATTGGATACTAAAGAACACAGTAGACAGGACATTAAGAGGCATACAATGGACTCCATTCACCGTACTTGAGGACCTTGATTTTGCAGATGAAATAGCACTCCTATCACATAAACATGAACATATACAAGAAAAAAGTAACAGACTAAACTGCACAGCAGAAATGGTGGGACTGTAAATAAATACAAAGAAAACTAAGATCATGACAAGCAGTCCAAACCAACAACCAGTGACCATAAATAACCAATCACTTGAAAATGTAGAACATTTCACATATCTTGGTAGTGTGGTGTCCCTACTGGGAGGGACAGAGGAAGACATACAGTCGCGCCTAAACAAAGCTAGAGCTGCTTTTGGAAAAATGAGGCAAATCTGGAAATCCAACAGGTACTGCAGAGGAACAAAACTTCAACTCTACAAGAGCATTATTTTGCCAGTTCTTCTTTATGGAGCGGAATGCTGGAGAATGACCAAAAAGGATGCACACAAGCTATCCACCTTCCACCACACATGTCTACGTAGAATTATCAAAATTTTCTGGCCAGATACAATCTCAAACACAACTACTTGAAGTCACAAACCAAGAAACTCTGGACAGAATGATAACCAAGAGAATATGGAATGGCTTGGCCACGTCATGAGAATGAATCCTGATAAACCCGCCAAAACAGCTCTCACATGGACACCAGAGGGGCAGAGAAAGAAGGGGCGCCCACAAGCGACGAACGATGGAGAGTGACCTGAATGCGGCATCTCTGACATGGAAAACTGCACTGAAGATTGCACAGGACAGGAAAGCATGGAAAGTCCTCTCTGAAGCCTCATGAGCCACTAGGCATAAAGAGAATTGATGATTGATGGATGATGATTTACATATACATATAAAAAGCTAAGGTGATGATGATGTGTCATCACTTCAGACCACTGAGCATGACTTCTCTTTGTCTGCCTCTCCTAACTTTGATCTTTCCAGTCATCACAATGTTCTGCCCTGCCTCTCCTAACTTTGATCTTTCCAGTCATCACAATGTTCTGCCCTGCCTCTCCTAACTTTGATCTTTCCAGTCATCACAATGTTCTGCCCTGCCTCTCCTAACTTTGATCTTTCCAGTCATCACAATGTTCTGCCCTGCCTCTCCTAACTTTGATCTTTCCAGTCATCACAATGTTCTGCCCTGCCTCTCCTAACTTTGATCTTTCCAGTCATCACAATGTTCTGCCCTGCCTCTCCTAACTTTGATCTTTCCAGTCATCACAATGTTCTGCCCTGCCTCTCCTAACTTTGATCTTTCCAGTCATCACAATGTTCTGCCCTGCCTCTCCTAACTTTGATCTTTCCAGTCATCACAATGTTCTGCCCTGCCTCTCCTAACTTTGATCTTTCCAGTCATCACAATGTTCTGCCCTGCCTCTCCTAACTTTGATCTTTCCAGTCATCACAATGTTCTGCCCTGCCTCTCCTAACTTTGATCTTTCCAGTCATCACAATGTTCTGCCCTGCCTCTCCTAACTTTGATCTTTCCAGTCATCACAATGTTCTGCCCTGCCTCTCCTCTGATCCCATGACCGAAGCACACTGACTGCCTCTTTTTCACGGTTGTGTATAGTTTTCAGTTTCATAATCTGCTTCCAGGCAGTGGTTGTTAGTGACTGTCTTCACGATATCTACACCATACATCTCAGAAACCACATCTCAGAAACCACATCTCAGAAACCACATCTCAAAGGCCTCTAAAATATTATTAAGTTATTCATTCCCATTTCAAGATACACAGTCGTATGCCAACACTGGATTAGCATAAGATATCACTATTGATTTCCTAATGTTTAATGGCAAAGACCAGTTGCACACAGTATTTTTCATCCTTAGTGATGTCACCTTCACCTGGCGTATCCTGTTCTTAATCTTTTTCTGATGTCATAGTTGTTTCCAGATTCTTGAACTTGTTGACCTGCTTGAGCACCTTGCCTTCTGTTGTAGTTTCACATTTTGCTATTTGTTTCTTTTTTCTGATAATCATTGTTTCTGTCTTCTTGATATTTAAGGATAATTCTTTTTTTTTTGCTCTTTCTATTTTGACACTTCCAAAATTTGCTGTCAGTCTTATGTGTTTTCAGAGGTTAGTACTATTTCATCTGCATAACGTAGGCTGTTTATATTAGAAAATGCCAGCTGGTGTTCTTGGTCTATCTTTGATCTCTCTCATGATTATTTCCCTGTAGAGACAGACTCAGTCTAAAGATAAAACACAGCCTTGTCTATCTTTGATCTCTCATGATTATTTCCCTGTAGAGACAGACTCAGTCTAAAGATAAAACACAGCCTTGTCTATCTTTGATCTCTCATGGTTATTTCCCTGTAGAAACAGAATCAGTCTAAAGATAAAACACAGCCTTGTCTATCTTTGATCTCTCTCATGGTTATTTCCTTGTAGAAACAGAATCAGTCTAAAGATAAAACACAGCCTTGTCTATCTTTGATCTCTCATGATTATTTCCCTGTAGAGACAGACTCAGTCTAAAGATAAAACACAGCCTTGTCTATCTTTGATCTCTCTCATGGTTATTTCCCTGTAGAAACAGAATCAGTCTAAAGATAAAACACAGCCTTGTCTATCTTTGATCTCTCTCATGATTATTTCCCTGTAGAGACAGAATCAGTCTAAAGATAAAACACAGCCTTGTCTATCTTTGATCTCTCATGATTATTTCCCTGTAGAGACAGACTCAGTCTAAAGATAAAACACAGCCTTGTCTATCTTTGATCTCTCATGGTTATTTCCCTGTAGAGACAGACTCAGTCTAAAGATAAAACACAGCCTTGTCTATCTTTGATCTCTCTCATGGTTATTTCCCTGTAGAAACAGAATCAGTCTAAAGATAAAAAAACAGCCTTGTTTATCTTTGATCTCTCTCATGATTATTTCCCTGTAGAGACAGACTCAGTCTAAAGATAAAACACAGCCTTGTCTATCTTTGATCTCTCTCATGGTTATTTCCCTGTAGAGACAGACTCAGTCTAAAGATAAAACACAGCCTTGTCTATCTTTGATCTCTCTCATGGTTATTTCCCTGTAGAAACAGAATCAGTCTAAAGATAAAACACAGCCTTGTCTATCTTTGATCTCTCATGATTATTTCCCTGTAGAGACAGACTCAGTCTAAAGATAATACACAGCCTTGTCTATCTTTGATCTCTCTCATGGTTATTTCCCTGTAGAAACAGAATCAGTCTAAAGATAAAAAACAGCTTTGTTTATCTTTGATCTCTCTCATGATTATTTCCCTGTAGAGACAGACTCAGTCTAAAGATAAAACACAGCCTTGTCTATCTTTGATCTCTCTCATGGTTATTTCCCTGTAGAGACAGACTCAGTCTAAAGATAAAACACAGCCTAGTCTATCTTTGATCTCTCTCATGGTTATTTCCCTGTAGAAACAGAATCAGTCTAAAGATAAAACACAGCCTTGTCTATCTTTGATCTCTCATGATTATTTCCCTGTAGAGACAGACTCAGTCTAAAGATAAAACACAGCCTTGTCTATCTTTGATCTCTCTCATGGTTATTTCCCTGTAGAAACAGAATCAGTCTAAAGATAAAACACAGCCTTGTCTATCTTTGATCTCTCTCATGATTATTTCCCTGTAGAGACAGAATCAGTCTAAAGATAAAACACAGCCTTGTCTATCTTTGATCTCTCTCATGATTATTTCCTGTAGAGACAGAATCATGTGTAACTGTGTTTGATCTATAACAGTCGCCGGGGCCACTCATATAGAAAACCCAAGTTTTCATCCCTGTGTGGACACTTCCCAGTTGGGAAGCAACAGATTGTTAAGAGTGTTTCCTCCTGCGGACCAGGTGAGGCAGCTAGCTGACACCACAGGAGCATTTCTCAAGTGATTACTCACAGACAATTAGACTATTATCTTAAGAGTGCAAAACTATTTAGTCATGTAGGTTGTACTATAATCCACACATTTCACATATTTAGTCAGGTAGATTGTACTATAATACACATTTAGTCAGGTAGGTTGTAGTATAATCCACAAATTTCACATATTTAGTCAGGTAGATTGTACTGTAATCCACATGTTTCACATATTTAGTCAGGTATATTGTACTATAATCCACACATTTCACATATTTAGTCAGGTAGATTGTACTATAATACACATTTAGTCAGGTAGATTGTACTATAATCCACACATTTCACATATTTAGTCAGGTAGATTGTACTATAATACACATTTAGTCCGGTAGGTTGTAATATAATCCACACATTTAACATATTTAGCCAGGTAGATTGTACTATAATCCACACATTTAACATATTTAGTCAGGTAGATTGTACTATAATCCACATGTTTCACATATTTAGTCAGATAGATTGTATTATAATCCACACATTTATCATATTTAGCCAGGTAGATTGTACTATAATCCACACATTTAACATATTTAGTCTGGTAGATTGTACTATAATCCACATGTTTCACATATTTAGTCAGGTAGATTGTACTATAATCCACATGTTTCACATATTTAGTCAGGTAGATTGTACTATAATCCACATGTTTCACATATTTAGTCAGGTAGATTGTACTATAATCCACATGTTTCACATATTTAGTCAGGTAGATTGTACTATATAATCCACACATTTCACATATTTAGTCAGGTAGATTGTACTATAATTCACACATTTCATATATTTAGTCAGGTAGATTGTACTATAATCCACACATTTCACATATTTAGTCAGGTAGATTGTACTATAATCCACAAATTTCATATATTTAGTCAGGTAGATTGTACTATAATCCACATGTTTCACATATTTAGTCAGGTAGATTGTGCTATATAATCCACACATTTCACATATTTAGTCAGGTAGATTGTACTATATAATCCACACATTTCATATATTTAGTCAGGTAGATTGTATACTATAATTCACACATTTCACATATTGAAAGGGCAAGCTAACTTTAGGTTGCCCCCTCCCCCCTTTTTTTGCCCCATTTCCATCCACCCATTTCACCTAAAAATTAAGACATTATTATTATTGCTGTTATAAAGCAATGATTAATAGGTAAAAAACTGTAGTATAGACCAGCTCATCACACTGTGGGAGATTGTACAGTCTTACAAGTAACCATGGAAGGAGATTGTACAGTCTTACAAGTAACCATGGAAGGAGATTGTACAGTCTTACAAGTAACCATGGAAGGAGATTGTACAGTCTTACAAGTAACCATGGAAGGAGATTGTACAGTCTTACGAGTAACCATGGAAAGAGATTTGCAGTCTTACAAGTAACCATGGGAGGAGATTGCACAGTCTTACAAGTAACCATGGAAGGAGATTGTACAGTCTTACAAGTAACCACGGGAGGAGATTGTACAGTCTTACAAGTAACCATGGAAGGAGATTGTACAGTCTTACAAGTAACCATGGAAGGAGATTGTAGTCTTACAAGTAACCATGGAAGGAGATTGTACAGACTTACAAGTAACCATGGGAGGAGATTGTACAGTCTTACGAGTAACCATGGAAGGAGATTGTACAGTCTTACGAGTAATCAAGGAAGGAGATTGTACAGTCTACGAGTAACCATGGAAGGAGATTGTACAGTCTTACGAGTAACCATGGAAGGAGATTGTACAGTCTTACGAGTTACCATGGAAGGAGATTGTACAGTCTTACGAGTAACCATGGAAGGAGATTGTACAGTCTTACAAGTAACCATGGAAGGAGATTGTACAGTCTTACGAGTAACCATGGAAGGAGATTGTACAGTGGAAGGAGATTGTACAGTCTTACGAGTAACCATGGAAGGAGATTGTACAGTCTTACGAGTAACCATGGAAGGAGATTGTACAGTCTTATGAGTAACCATGGAAGGAGATTGTACAGTCTTACGAGTAACCATGGAAGGAGATTGTGCAGTCTTACGAGTAACCATGGAAGGAGATTGTACAGTCTTACAAGTAACCATTGAAGGAGATTTTACAGTCTTACAAGTCACCAGTAGAATTGATGGCAACCTTTGGAAGGAGATTTGTACCATCTTACAAGTCACCAGTAGAATTAATGGCAACATTTGGAAGGAGATTTGTACCATCTTACAAGTCACCAGTAGAATTAATGGCAACCTGAGGAAGGATATTTGCACCGTCTTACAAGTCACCAGTCAAATTAATCGCAACCTGTGGAATGAGATTTGTACCATCTTACCAGTCACTAGTAGAATTAATGGCAACCTGAGGAAGGATATTTGCACCGTCTTACAAGTCACCAGTCAAATTAATTGCAACCTGTGGAATGAGATTTGTACCATCTTACAAGTCACCAGTAGAATTAATGGCAACATTTGGAAGGAGATTTACACCACCTTACAAGTCACCAGTAGAATTAATGGCAACATTTAAACCGTAGTTATTCTATATCAGAACAAAGCACACATGATGTTATAGTGACTTACACAGCCTACCATGTTGTGGGGGGTAGTGGGGGGGGGGGGGGGGGGGTAGAAGTGTGTTGTCTGTGGTTGGCGAAGTATAAATGCTGCTAGCAGTAACCTGTAGTCTGTATTGTTTGTGTGATGTGTTGACAGACTCGTCTGATGATCTACACACTGTCAGATTCTGCCTGCATCAACATCCCTGTCCTGGTGGTTCCATCCCTGGTCCCTGTTGATGGAAGCAGGTGAGTTCTTCACATTTGCTGGTCTGTCTGTCTGGCATGTTTGTGTCCTTCCCATGTGCTGATCTGTCTGTCTGTTTGGCTTGTGTTTGTGTCCTTGACATTTGCTGGTCTGTCTGTCTGTCTGGCTTATGTATGTCCTTCCCACATGCTGGTCTGTCTGTCTGGCATGTTTGTGTCCTTCCCATGTGCTGATCTGTCTGTCTGTTTGGCTTGTGTTTGTGTCCTTCACATTTGCTGGTCTGTCTGTCTGTCTGGCTTATGTATGTCCTTCCCACATGCTGGTCTGTCTGTCTGGCTTGCGTTTGTGTCCTTCACATTTGCTTGTCTGTCTGGCTTGTGTGTGTCATTCACATGTGCTGGTCTGTCAGTCTGATGTGTGTGTCATTCACATTTGCTGGTCTGTCTGTCTGATGTGTGTGTCCTTCACATGTGCTGGTCTGTCTGTCCGGTGTGGGTGTCCATCACATTAGCTGGTCTCTGTCTGTCTGTCTGGCTTTTGTGTGTCCTTCGCATATGCTAGTCTCTCTCTGTCTCTCTGTGCCTTGCTTGTGTGTCCTGCACATGTGCTAGTCTCTCTTTCTCTGTCTGTCTGGCTTGTGTGTCCTTCACCTATGCTGGTCTAACTTGGAATTCTCATGTTTGTGTCATAACTAAGAAAATATCACAACAAGTTTATCAGCTTGCTAACATTGAGCACACTCTGGATGAGGATACAAGAACAATATTTATCACATCCTACATCCAAACACATGTCGACTATTGCTCCAGTGTCTGGGATAGTTGCGTCAAATCTAATGTTACAAAACTAAGTTCCCTTCAAAATCACACTTTACACCTTGTTTCAGATTGAAAACAAATTAATAAACCTAGAATAGATTTTAATAAAACAAGTTTAGCGTACTCCACTGCTTGTCTATGGAACTAACTTCACTGGACCTGAAAAATTTACAGTCCCTATTCATTTCATCACAAACTGTTCAGTTCATGCTCACAAGCAATTATGTGCTGTGACACAGTTGTATCTTCCACATCTCCCAAGCTCATTCAGAGGTGCCTAAACGGAACTAAGTATTTTTGACACTGTTTGTACGTCGCTTGACTATGTTTGACAACACGGCCAGTGATCCAACAATTCGATTGATAACAAGTTTGTTTATTGAACAATTTAAGCAGAACGAATATACTTCCTTTGAACAAAAGTAGGAACACTTGAGTACATTATTGCTGACTATTCATATGTGACGATAAGTTCCTTAACACAATGATGATTACTTCAATACACGTTGCTAGGATGCTACTTCATTACGAGCTGGTTATTAACTCTCTCGACTGTTTCTCCAGTCTCTGTTAACGTCCTGTAGAAAAATCTCTTCTAGTGAAGCTTACCCAGGTTTACTATCATCAACCTTCTACTCACAAACCTCAGTTCTTGTCGACCGCCCAGCTAAAAATCCAGGCTCTAACTCTCCCGCTCACCCTAGCTTGGGTTCACTTCTCCCAGTGGGTGATCCATTACCGACTGCCCCCCTTCAACCTGTACCAACTTCTCTCTGTCCCATTGGTCCTGCTTTATCTAAAGGAGAGATTAATCTCCTTATCTACTCGGCACGCCCAGGGTTGCTATGTCTCCGTCCAAGCTTTAATCGCTATCTCTGTAGAGTTTGACTACCTCCGATAAATCTGTGTTAACCTGATTAGTCCCGGGGGAGAGCTCCCATCTTGCCTCAGTGCCATCCGTCACCTCTTTGTTCTGAGCACTGTGGATCTCTGGTTTGTCTCGTCCTGTTTTATTATCTATGAGCTGATCGATAGGCTTGATGCGTTGGTACCACCTGTTCACAGATGCCCCCGGTTGTCATGCCAAAGTGATCAATGTTCCTGTATTTACTCCCACGGGTTCTGGCATATTCTCCATGCTACCCCCTACTTGTTCACCCCTTTCTTAAACCCTATTTCACCACAATGCCACCTTGAACATAGTTAATAATCTATATTGCATTATCAATTTATTATTAAATAAGGTGTCTATGATGTTTGCACGCACATGAATATGTGGGACATGTTTGTATGTGTAGGCGTGTTTTTATTATTCTGAGTATGTATGAGTGTGTGTGTGCACATTTTATGAGTCTGTGTGTATTTATCTGTGGTGTGTGTGTGTGTGTGTGTGTTTTTTTTTTTTGGTCTGCATGTGTGGGTGTATTTGTGTATCTGCATGTGAGTCTGCAAATGTATGTGTCTGCGTGTGTCTTTGTGTTACATGTCTGAATGTGTGTGTTCGGACGTATGTCCATGTCTATGTGTCGGTATTAATTTTTCAGAATTTCTCTGTGTGTGTATTGTGTGTGCGTTTGTCTTGTGTATGTATGGGTGATTGTCAATGTGTCTGTGTGTGTGCCTCTTTGTTGTGTGTATGGTTCTGCATGTCGATGTATATGTCTCTGTGTATGTGACTATGTGTCTGCGTATGTGTTTGTATGTGTTTGTCTAAGTGTTTCTGTGTGTGGATGTTTGTGTGTGTGTTTCTGTGTGTGGATGTTTGTGTGTGTGTTTCTGGTGTTTGTATGTGTGTCCATATGTGGTTGCCTGCATGTTTGCCTGTGAATGTATGTGTTTGTGTGCGTGTCCATGTGGCTGATGTATGTGTCTCAGTGTGGGTGTCGGTATGTTTGTCTGGTGTTTATGTGTCTGTGTGTGTTTCAGTGTGTGAGCATGTATGTACATATGTCTGCTGTGCACCTGCGTATGAATGTCTGTTTGTATGTCTGCGTAAGTGTGTGTCTGAAGGGGTGCATGTGTGTCTCCATGCATGCCTATTTGTATGCCTGTATGTATCTGTGAATGTGTGTGTAAGTGAGTGGGTGGGCGTGTGAATGTGGGTGAGTGTATGCATATGGGGTTTTTGTATGCATTTTACTATTCATGCTCTTGTTTTTTCCCCCTATAATATTCGTATCAACATATGATCATAACATGCTTCATTGGTCAAATACAACTGCTGTGCAAAAAAAAAAAATGGGTGATTGAAAGGGCCGAGTGTAAAACAGGCCTGCGAGCCCAATTTGTGACCCTTTAAAAATAAAGTTTGTTTTCTCTGTCTGGCTTGTGTGTGCTCTTCACTCGTGCTTGTCTGTCTATCTGGCTTGTGTGTGTCCTTCACCTGTGCTGGCCTGTCTGGCTTGTGTGTGTCCTTTACCTGTGCTAGTCTGCCTGTCTGGCTTGTGTGTATCCTTCACCTGTGCTAGTCTGTCTGTCTGGCTTGTGTGTGTCCTTCACCTGTGATAGTCTGTCTGTCTGTCTGGCGTGTGTGTGTGCTTCACCTGTGCTAGTCTGTCTGGCTTGTGTGTATCCTTCGCCTGTGCTAGTCTGTCTGGCTGGTGTGTGTCCTTCACCTGTGCTAGTCTGTCTGTCTGTCTGGCTTGTGTGTGTGCTTCACCTGTGCTAGTCTGTCTGTCTGGCTTGTGTGTATCCTTCGCCTGTGCTAGTCTGTCTGGCTGGTGTGTGTCCTTCACCTGTGCTAGTCTGTCTGTCTGTCTGGCTTGTGTGTGTCCTTCACCTGTGCTAGTCTGTCTGTCTGGCTTTTGTGTATCCTTCGTCTGTGCTGGTCTGTCTGTCTGTCTGGCTTGTGTGTATCCTTCACCTGTGCTAGTCTGTTTGTCTGGCTTGTGCGTGTCCTTCACCTGTGCTAGTCTGTCTGTCTGGCTTGTGTGTATCCTTCGCCTGTACCTGAACAACATTTCTCTTACATGTTTGCCAAGATATTTCTCTGACATGTTTGCCAAGACTTTTCTCTGACATGTTTGCCAAGACATTTCTCTGACATGTTTGCCAAGACATTTCTCTGACATGTTTGCCAAGACATTTCTTTGACATGTTTGCAGAGATCAGAACCTACACCTGCGACTTATCAACCAGGCAGAGAGCCATGCTACAGCTTCCTACATCAGGGTCAAGGTCAAGCTACCACACTGTGTCTCCAGGTATGCTGTTGGATTTTACCTTGTGTCTACACACACAGACACATACACACACAGACAAACATACCGACACCCACACTGAGACACACACATACAGCCACAACGACATGCACAGACATAGCTGTGTGTCCTTTCTTGATTGTATCTTGTGTCTACAGTTGCTGTGTGTTCTTTCTTGATTTTATTTTGTTTCTACAGTTGCCGTGTGTTCTTTCTTGATTGTATCTTGTGTCTACAGTTGCTATGTGTCTACAGTTGCTGTGTGTCTACAGTTGCTGTATGTTCTTTCTTGATTTTATCTTGTGTCTACAGTTGCTGTGTGTTCTTTCTTTCTTGATTTTATCTTGTGTCTACAGTTGCATTGTGTTCTTTCTTGATTTTATCTTGTGTCTACAGTTGCTGTGTGTCTACAGTTGCTGTGTGTTCTTTCTTGATTTTATCTTGTGTCTAAAGTTGCTGTGTGTCTACAGTTGCTGTGTGTTCTTTCTTGATTTTATCTTGTGTCTACAGTTGCTGTGTGTCTACAGTTGCTGTGTGTCTACAGTTGCTGTGTGTTCTTTCTTGATTTTATCTTGTGTCTACAGTTGCTGTGTGTCTACAGTTTCTGTGTGTTCTTTCTTGATTTTATCTTGTGTCTACAGTTGCTGTGTGTTCTTTCTTGATTTTATCTTGTGTCTACAGTTGCAGTGTGTCTACAGTTGCTGTGTGTTCTTTCTTGATTTTATCTTGTGTCTACAGTTGCTGTGTGTTCTTTCTTGATTTTATCTTGTGTCTACAGTTGCATTGTGTTCTTTCTTGATTTTATCTTGTGTCTACAGTTGCTGTGTGTCTACAGTTGCTGTGTGTTCTTTCTTGATTTTATCTTGTGTCTACAGTTGCTGTGTGTCTACAGTTGCTGTGTGTCTACAGTTGCTGTGTGTTCTTTCTTGATTTTATCTTGTGTCTACAGTTGCTGTGTGTCTATAGTTGCTGTGTGTCTACAGTTGCTGTGTGTCTACAGTTGCTGTGTGTTCTTTCTTGATTTTATCTTGTGTCTAAAGTTGCTGTGTGTCTACAGTTGCTGTGTGTTCTTTCTTGATTTTATCTTGTGTCTAAAGTTGCTGTGTGTCTACAGTTGCATTGTGTTCTTTCTTGATTTTATCTTGTATCTACAGTTGCTGTGTGTCTACAGTTGCTATGTGTCTACAGTTGCTGTGTGTCTAGTTGCTGTGTGCCTACAGTTGCTGTGTGTTCTTTCTTGTTATATCTTGTGTCTAAAGTTGCTGTGTGTCTACAGTTGCTTTGTGTTCTTTCTTGATTTTATCTTGTGTCTAAAGTTGCTGTGTGTTCTTTCTTGATTTTATCTTGTGTCTACAGTTGCATTGTGTTCTTACTTGATTTGATCTGGTGTCTACAGTTGCTGTGTGTCTACAGTTGCTTTGTGTCTACAGTTGCTTTGTGTCTACAGTTGCTGTGTGACTACAGTTGCTGTGTGTCTACAGTTGCTGTGTGTCTACAGTTGTTGTGTGTCTACAGTTGCTGTGTGTTCTTTCTTGATTTTATCTTGTGTCTAAAGTTGCTGTGTGTCTACAGTTGCTGTGTGTCTACAGTTGCTGTGTGTCTAAAGTTGCTGTGTGTCTACAGTTGCTGTGTGTTCTTTCTTGATTTTATCTTGTGTCTACAGTTGCTGTGTGTTCTTTCTTGATTTTATCTTGTGTCTACAGTTGCTGTGTGTCCTCAGTTGCTGTGTGTCTACAGTTGCTGTGTGTTCTTTTCTGATTTTATCTTGTTTCTACAGTTGCTGTGTGTCTACAGTTGCTGTGTGTTCGTTCTTGATTTTATCTTGTGTCTACAGTTGCTGTGTGTCTACAGTTGCTGTGTGTCTACAGTTGCTGTGTGTCTACAGTTGCTGTGTGTCTACAGTTGCATTGTGTTCTTTCTTGATTTTATCTTGTGTCTACAGTTGCTGTGTGTCTACAGTTGCTGTGTGACTACAGTTGCTGTGTGTCTACAGTTGCATTGTGTTATTTCTTGATTTTATCTTGTTTCTACAGTTGCTGTGTGTCTACAGTTGCTGTGTGTCTACAGTTGCATTGTGTTATTTCTTGATTTTATCTTGTTTCTACAGTTGCTGTGTGTTCTTTCTTGATTTTATCTTGTGTCTACAGTTGCTGTGTGTCTACAGTTGCTGTGTGTTCTTTCTTCATTTTATCTTGTGTCTACAGTTGCTATGTATTCTTTTTTGATTTTATCTTGTGTCTACAGTTGCTGTGTGTCTACAGTTGCTGTGTGTTCTTTCTTCATTTTATCTTGTGTCTACAGTTGCTGTGTGTCTACAGTTGCTGTGTGTCTACAGTTGCTGTGTGTTCTTTCTTGATTTTATCTTGTGTCTACAGTTGCTGTGTGTCTACAGTTGCTGTGTGTCTACAGTTGCTGTGTGTTCTTTCTTGATTTTATCTTGTGTCTACAGTTGCTGTGTGTCTACAGTTGCTGTGTGTCTACAGTTGCTGTGTGTTCTTTCTTGATTTTATCTTGTGTCTACAGTTGCTGTGTGTTCTTTCTTGATTTTATCTTGTGTCTACAGTTGCAGTGTGTCTACAGTTGCTGTGTGTTCTTTCTTGATTGTATCTTGTGTCTACAGTTGCTGTGTGTCTACAGTTGCTGTGTATCTACAGTTGCTGTGTGTCTACAGTTGCTGTGTGTCTACAGTTGCTGTGTCTACAGTTGCTGTGTTGTTTCTTGATTGTATCTTGTGTATACAGTCGTAGTATTTTCTTTTTTATCTTGTGTTTACAATTGTAGTGCTTTTATTTTATTTTTTTTATTTTACCTTGTGTCTACAGTTGTTGTATATTCTTTCTTCATTTTTTATCTTGTGTCTACAGTAGCTGTGTGTTCTTTCTTGATTTAATCTTGCTAGCTGACAGGCAAGTGATGCTAGTTGATGTATGTAGCCTTGTATCAACATTGCAGTGTTGCCACCACCAAGCATGGAGAACAGACGGCTCAGTCCAGCAACTTTGTTCCTGCAGAGAAATTTGTTGAGTGGGAGGTGAAGAGGTCTGAAGGTGGTTCTGAAGCTGCCATCACTTTCAGGGTAAGGGCTGTAACTTGTCAGTTGTTGAGCGGATGGTGGGGAACTGGAGTCATAGAATACCTGTCTATCTCATGTAGGCAGCTGTGACATCAAATACCTGTCTACCTCATGTAGGCAGCTGTGACATAGAATACCTGTCTACCTCATGTAGGCAGCTGTGATATAGAATACCTGTCTACCTCATGTAGGCAGCTGTGACATAGCATACCTGTCTACCTCATGTAGGCAGCTGTGACATAGCATACCTGTCTACCTCATGTAGGCAGCTGTGACATAGAATACCTGTCTACCTCATGTAGGCAGCTGTGACATCAAATACCTGTCTACCTCATGTAGGCAGCTGTGACATAGCATACCTGTCTACCTCATGTAGGCAGCTGTGACATAGCATACCTGTCTACCTCATGTAGGCAGCTGTGACATAGAATACCTGTCTACCTCATGTAGGCAGCTGTGACATAGAATACCTGTCTACCTCATGTAGGCAGCTGTGACATAGAATACCTGTCTACCTCATGTAGGCAGCTGTGACATAGAATACCTGACATGGATGAACTATTGAAGATATTTAACAGCACCATGAAAATGGCATTATTCCTGATGACTGGCTCCATAACTACCTCAGACCTGTTCCTGAGCCATGAAGACAATGAGAGAATAAATGGCTACAGAATCATTACACTCCAGAAAACTGTAGGAAAACTCGTGGAAACGATTGTGGTTGGAACGTTGGCTCAAACATTGGAGGTGGTTACCGACCTGAAAGAGACATGGTGCAGTGCTGCAGTATTTGCCTGTGACACACACAAGAGTTTCCAGGAAAGAATAGAAACAGCCGCTGTTGACTTAGAACAACAGCATCCCATACAACATGCTCATCAGTCTACTGTTTGATATGCAAATAGAAGAAAAAAAAGGGTCAACTGGATTGAAGCAGTGATATTCAAAAGAAGTGTCGCTTTATGTGGTGGATGGGCATCGAAACCTCAACGCAACCTAAAGGGTCTGCCCAGGGATCACCATTGTCGCCGGTGCTCAGTAGGAGTCACCAGTGCGCATAAACAAGTGTGACAATATTTGTCTGAGTACCATCTGAGATCAGCACAGATTGGTAGTTAGTGTATGTCACACTGCCTTGTGCAGACAAGTGTGACAATATTTGTCTGAGTACCATCTGAGATCAGCACAGATTGGTAGTTAGTGTATGTCACACTGCCTTGTGCAGATAAGTGTGACAACATTTGTCTGAGTACCATCTGAGATCAGCACAGATTGGTAGTTAGTGTATGTCACACTGCCTTGTGCAGACAAGTGTGACAACATTTGTCTGAGTACCATCTGAGATCAGCACAGATTGGTAGTTAGTGTATGTCACACTGCCTTGTGCAGACAAGTGTGACAACATTTGTCTGAGTACCATCTGAGATCAGCACAGATTGGTAGTTAGTGTGTTTGTACCACTCTGGATAAAGCAGCCACATTGACCAGACTGGTTCTATGATATTGGTTTAAGTCTGCAACCAGCCAGTTGTGATTGTGGACTAGGGTTCCAAGCCTAAATGTCTATCAGAGTATGTCAAAAGAAGTCAGGATGGCTGACACATCATTCATCCTGTCCTGTTTGGTGTACAGAAACATGGGTTTAGCAGTGTGCCGGTGGCTGACACATCACCCATCCTGTTCTGTTTGGTGTACAGAAACATGGGTCTAGCACTGTGTGTAATGTGCCGGTGGCTGACACATCACCCATCCTGTTCTGTTTGGTGTACAGAAACATGGGTCTAGCAGTGTGCTGGTGGCTGACACATCACCCATCCTGTTCTGTTTGGTGTACAGAAACATGGGTCTAGCACTGTGTGTAATGTGCCGGTGGCTGACACATCACCCATCCTGTTCTGTTTGGTGTACAGAAACATGAGTCTAGCAGTGTGCCGGTGGCTGACACATCACCCATCCTGTTCTGTTTGGTGTACAGAAACATGGGTCTAGCACTGTGTGTAATGTGCCGGTGGCTGACACATCACCCATCCTGTTCTGTTTGGTGTACAGAAACATGGGTCTAGCACTGTGTGTAATGTGCCGGTGGCTGACACATCACCCATCCTGTTCTGTTTGGTGTACAGAAACATGGGTCTAGCAGTGTGCCGGTGGCTGACACATCACCCATCCTGTTCTGTTTGGTGTACAGAAACATGAGTCTAGCAGTGTGCCGGTGGCTGACACATCACCCATCCTGTCCTGTTTGGTGTACAGAAACATGAGTCTAGCACTGTGTGCAATGTGCTGGTGGCTGCTGTGTAGACAGTTGTGTTAAAGTGTCTATTCAGACACAAGAGACATGTTAAACTGTCTGTGAAGACAAAAGAGAATTGTGTTAAACTGTCTGTGAAGACAAAAGAGAATTGTGTTAAAATGTCTGTGAAGACAAAAGAGAATTGTGTTAAAATGTCTGTGAAGACAAAAGAGAATTGTGTTAAACTGTCTGTGAAGACAAAAGAGAATTGTGTTAAAATGTCTGTGAAGACAAAAGAGAATTGTGTTAAACTGTCTGTGAAGACAAAAGAGAATTGTGTTAAAATGTCTGTGAAGACAAAAGAGAATTGTGTTAAAATGTCTGTGAAGACAAAAGAGAATTGTGTTAAACTGTCTGTGAAGACAAAAGAGAATTGTGTTAAAATGCCCATGTAGACAAAAGATAGTTGTATTAAAGTGTCTGTTTGGAAAAAAGATTGTTGTCTTAAAGTGTCTATGTAGACAAAAGAGAAATGAGTTGAAGTCTCCACATGGAGAAAGGAGAATTGTGTTAAAATGTCTGTGAAGACAAAAGAGAATTGTGTTAAAATGTCTGTGAAGACAAAAGAGAATTGTGTTAAACTGTCTGTGAAGACAAAAGAGAATTGTGTTAAAATGCCCATGTAGACAAAAGATAGTTGTATTAAAGTGTCTGTTTGGAAAAAAGATTGTTGTCTTAAAGTGTCTATGTAGACAAAAGAGAAATGAGTTGAAGTCTCCACATGGAGAAAGGAGAATTGTGTTAAAATGTCTGTGAAGACAAAAGAGAATTGTGTTAAAATGTCTGTGAAGACAAAAGAGAATTGTGTTAAACTGTCTGTGAAGACAAAAGAGAATTGTGTTAAAATGCCCATGTAGACAAAAGATAGTTGTATTAAAGTGTCTGTTTGGAAAAAAGATTGTTGTCTTAAAGTGTCTATGTAGACAAAAGAGAAATGAGTTGAAGTCTCCACATGGAGAAAGGAGAATTGTGTTAAAATGTCCCTGTAGACAAAAGAGAATTGTGTTAAAATGTCCCTGTAGACAAAAGAGAATTGTGTTAAAGTGTGAAACATGTCCATCCATCCACAGCTGATCCTGAACACAGACAAGAGCCTTGAACTGGCTGACATTGGGCCCATCTCTGTGGCCTTCAACTTGACCAACTTCTCTGCATCAGGTCTTGTGGTGAAAGTGGCAAGGGTCGAAGAGCACACAGACCCTACCAGCCCCACCCACGAGTGCTACTTTGGTGTTTCCACAAAGGCGGCCTCATACACTGTCAGGACTGACAACACTAAAGAGTCGCCACTGTCATGATATCACTAAGGAGTCATCACTGTCATGACAAGAGTCACCACTGTCATGACATCACTAAAAGGTCATCACTTGTCACAACAACACTTAAGTGTCACCACTGACATGACAACACTTAAGAGTCACCACTGTCATGACAACACTAAAGAGTTGCCACTGCTGTCATGACAGCACTTATCTGGAGCTATCACAGGTGTCTGCTGTTTGTTGAGCTCACCAACATTCTTTGTGTTTCCAATGTCACAGTGTGTTTGTTTAGAGGACATGTGTGTAGTAGACCAGAGATATCTGTGGGTTGTTTGGCAGACTCACCTCTAGTGTGGATAGCCATGGAATGACTGGTCAGGTTCTACAGACAGGTGGCTGTAGGCTGAGGCACTAGTTGACAAATTAACCCAGTTTAACCGCACAGGTACACAAGTGTATCAGTTGGTTGGCACCTCATAAATGAACTCAGGCAAGACGATGGTCTCCCAGGTCATGTCTCTATAAGATAATAGTCTCTCGGGTCATGTCTCTATAAGATGATAGTCTCCCAGATCATGACTCAATAAGATGATAGTCTCCCAGATCAAGACTCAATAAGATGATAGTCTCCCAGATCAAGACTCAATAAGATGATAGTCTCCCAGATCAAGACTCAATAAGATGATAGTCTCCCAGATCAAGACTCAATAAGATGATAGTCTCCCAGGTCATGACTCAATAAGATGATAGTCTCCCAGATCATGACTCAATAAGATGATAGTCTCCCAGGTCATGACTCAATAAGATTATAGTCTCCCAGGTCATGAGTCAATAAGATGATAGTCTCCCAGATCAAGACTCAATAAGATGATAGTCTCCCAGATCATGAGTCAATAAGATGATAGTCTCCCAGGTCATGACTCAATAAGATGATAGTCTCCCAGGTCATGACTCAGTAAGATGATAGTCTCCCAGGTCATGACTCAGTAAGATGATAGTCTCCCAGGTCATGACTCAATAAGATGATAGTCTCCCAGGTCATGACTCAATAAGATGATAGTCTCCCAGGTCATGACTCAATAAGATGATAGTCTCCCAGGTCATGACTCAATAAGATTATAGTCTCCCAGATCATGACTCAATAAGATGATAGTCTCCCAGGTCAAGACTCAATTAGATGATAGTCTCCCAGGTCATGAATCAATAAGATGATAGTCTCCCAGGTCATGACTCAATAAGATGATAGTCTCCCAGATCAAGACTCAATAAGATGATAGTCTCCCAGATCAAGACTCAATAAGATGATAGTCTCCCAGATCAAGACTCAATAAGATGATAGTCTCCCAGATCAAGACTCAATAAGATGATAGTCTCCCAGGTCATGACTCAATAAGATGATAGTCTCCCAGGTCATGACTCAATAAGATGATAGTCTCCCAGGTCATGACTCAATAAGATGATAGTCTCCCAGGTCATGACTCAATAAGATGATAGTCTCCCAGGTCAAGACTCAATAAGATGATAGTCTCCCAGATCAAGACTCAATAAGATGATAGTCTCCCAGATCAAGACTCAATAAGATGATAGTCTCCCAGGTCATGACTCAATAAGAAGATAGTCTCCCAGATCATGACTCAATAAGATGATAGTCTCCCAGGTCATGACTCAATAAGAAGATAGTCTCCCAGATCAAGACTCAATAAGATGATAGTCTCCCAGATCAAGACTCAATAAGATGATAGTCTCCCAGGTCATGACTCAATAAGATGATAGTCTCCCAGGTCATGACTCAATAAGATGATTGTCTCCCAGGTCATGACTCAATAAGATGATAGTCTCCCAGGTCATGACTCAATAAGATGATAGTCTCCCAGGTCATGACTCAATAAGATGATAGTCTCCCAGGTCATGACTCAATAAGATGATAGTCTCCCAGGTCATGACTCAATAAGATGATAGTCTCCCAGGTCATGACTCAATAAGATTATTGTCTCCCAGGTCATGACTCAATAAGATGATAGTCTCCCAGGTCACGACTCAATAAGATGATAGTCTCCCAGGTCACGACTCAATAAGATGATAGTCTCCCAGGTCACGACTCAATAAGATGATAGTCTCCCAGGTCACGACTCAATAAGATGATAGTCTCCCAGGTCACGACTCAATAAGATGATAGTCTCCCAGGTCACGACTCAATAAGATGATAGTCTCCCAGGTCACGACTCAATAAGATGATAGTCTCCCAGGTCACGACTCAATAAGATGATAGTCTCCCAGGTCACGACTCAATAAGATGATAGTCTCCCAGGTCACGACTCAATAAGATGATAGTCTCCCAGGTCATGACTCAATAAGATGATAGTCTCCCAGGTCACGACTCAATAAGATGATAGTCTCCCAGGTCACGACTCAATAAGATTATAGTCTCCCAGGTCACGACTCAATAAGATGATAGTCTCCTAGGTCACGACTCAATAAGATGATAGTCTCCTAGGTCACGACTCAATAAGATGATAGTCTCCCAGGTCACGACTCAATAAGATGATAGTCTCCCAGGTCACGACTCAATAAGATGATAGTCTCCCAGGTCACGACTCAATAAGATGATAGTCTCCCAGGTCACGACTCAATAAGATGATAGTCTCCCAGGTCATGACTCAATAAGATGATAGTCTCCCAGGTCAAGACTCAATAAGATGATAGTCTCCCAGGTCAAGACTCAATAAGATGATAGTCTCCCAGGTCATGACTCAATAAGATGATAGTCTCCCAGGTCATGACTCAATAAGATGATAGTCTCCCAGGTCATGACTCAATAAGATGATAGTCTCCCAGGTCATGACTCAATAAGATGATGGTCTCCCAGGTCATGACTCAATAAGATGATAGTCTCCCAGGTCAAGACTCAATAAGATTATAGTCTCCCAGGTCAAGACTCAATAAGATTATAGTCTCCCAGGTCAAGACTCAATAAGATGATAGTCTCCCAGGTCATGACTCAATAAGATGATAGTCTCCCAGATCATGACTAGCAAGATGCTCTTCTTTGCTCAGAGAAATGACACTGATAGCCAGGGAAGAAACTGTGGATGCTGCAGCAGCCTGGTGACCCCAGCATCTACCAGTGATAGAGGCTCAGACACTGGGACTTCTCAACTCAAGTTGTCACAAGCAGATAACAAGACAGGACATATGTTGAAATAATCATCTGTCATACTTTTTATTTTTAAATTACATTCAGTGTCATACCATCAGTCACATAAATTAAATCCAGTAATTAATAATACAAAGTGGTTGATAAACTTTAGAAGTACATCACTAGAACCTGTTTGTTTATTTTTGTAAGTATTCTCGAGTACTTCTGTGATATACTTTGTATTTTTTTTTTTTTTAGTGCAAGATAACTGCATGTGACTCAAACAGAAATAATAGAAAATCTGTGTAACAATCAGACAGAAACCAAACCTTCTGTCTTCTGACAGTAATGGTCCATATATAGTTGAATGACTGAAGACTCCATAAATTACACACATAATCTATGAGATGACTCAATACATCTCACATAATCCGAGAGATGACTCCATACATTACACACATAGTCGGAGAGATGACTGCACACCTTACACATGTAAGAAAGATTACTGCACAAATAGTACACCTGAGAGATGGCTGCACACATTAAACATCTCATCAGAGACATGACTCCACACATTAATATCTCATCAAAGACATGACTCCACACATTAAACATCTCATCAGAGACATGACTCCACACATTAAACATCTCATCAGAGACATGACTCTACACATTACACATCTCATCAGAGACATGACTCTACACATTACACATCTCATCAGAGACATGACTCCACACATTAAACATCTCATCAGAGACATGACTCCACACATTAAACATCTCATCAGAGACATGACTCCACACATTACACATCAGAGACATGACTCCACACATTACACATCAGAGACATGACTCCACACATTACACATCTCATCAGAGACATGACTCCACACATTACACATCTCATCAGAGACATGACTCCACACATAAAACATATCAGGGACATGACTCCACACACAAAACATCTCATCAGGGACATGACTCCACACATTACACATCTCATCAGGGACATGACTCCACACATTAAACATCTCATCAGAGACATGACTCTACACATTACACATCAGAGACATGACTCCACACATTACACATCTCATCAGAGACATGACTCCACATATTAAACATCTCATCAGAGACATGACTCCACACATTGAACATCTCATCAGGGACATGACTCCACACATTAAACATCTCATCAGAGACATGACTCCACACATTAAACATCTCATCAGAGACATGACTCTACACATTACACATCTCATCAGGGACATGACTCTACACATTACACATCTCATCAGGGACATGACTCTACACATTACACATCTCATCAGAGACATGACTCCACACATTACACATCAGAGACATGACTCCACACATTACACATCAGAGACATGACTCCACACATTAAACATCTCATCAGAGACATGACTCCACACATTACACATCTCATCAGAGACATGACTCCACACATTAAACATCTCATCAGAGACATGACTCCACACATTACACATCAGAGACATGACTCCACACATTACACATCAGAGACATGACTCCACACATTACACATCTCATCAGAGACATGACTCCACACATTACACATCTCATCAGAGACATGACTCCACACATAAAACATCTCATCAGGGACATGACTCCACACATAAAACATCTCATCAGGGACATGTCTCCACACATAAAACATCTCATCAGGGACATGACTCCACACATTACACATCTCATCAGAGACATGACTCCACACATTAAACATTTCATCAGAGACATGACTCTACACATTACACATCAGAGACATGACTCCACACATTACACATCTCATCAGAGACATGACTCCACACATTAAACATCTCATCAGAGACATGACTCCACATATTAAACATCTCATCAGAGACATGACTCCACACATTAAACATCTCATCAGGGACATGACTCCACACATTAAACATCTCATCAGAGACATGACTCCACACATTAAACATCTCATCAGAGACATGACTCTACACATTACACATCTCATCAGGGACATGACTCTACACATTACACATCTCATCAGGGACATGACTCTACACATTACACATCTCATCAGAGACATGACTCCACACATTAAACATCTCATCAGGGACATGACTCCACACATTAAACATCTCATCAGAGACATGACTCCACACATTAAACATCTCATCAGAGACATGACTCCACACATTAATATCTCATCAGAGACATGACTCCACACATTAATATCTCATCAGAGACAAGACTCCACACATTACACATCTCATCAGAGAGATTGATTTTACATATTAAACATCTCATCAAAGACATGACTCCACACATTTCACATCTCATCAGAGACATGACTCCACACATTAATATCTCATCAGAGACAAGACTCCACACATTACACATCTCATTAGAGAGATTGATTTTACATATTAAACATCTCATCAAAGACATGACTCCACACATTACACATCTCTCTACACATTACACATCTCATCAGGGACATGACTTCACACATTACACATCTCATCAGAGAGATGATTTCACACATTACACATGATCAGTTTGTATGTCTAGGAGAGGGCCTGATATGTCCAGACCAAAAGCAAGCCAAGACAACTCACACATACTGATGCAGAAGTTTCACTGTAATGAAATCATTAACTTTTTTCTCCTCCTGCAATTATGCGATGAAGAGCACAGGATCACACATCATTCAGTTTCCTTGGAGACAGGTTAAACACAATTCATCACTAAAAGAATTATTTATCTTCATCACTAGAAGAGTTTGGCTCACATCTGTGCACTCGGAATCTCCTTCCCACAACTTTGGCTCTTTTAAACTGTATTTTCACAGGCTTGTTGCAGTTGGCATCCGTAGATGTTCTGGACGAGGCATCTCTAAATGTTCTGGATGAGGCATCCGTGGATGTTCTGGATGAGGCATCCGTAGATGTTCTGGACGAGGCATCCCTAGATGTTCTGGACGAGACAGCCGTAGATGTTCTGGATGAGGCATCCGTGGATGTTCTGGATGAGGCATCCATAGATGTTCTGGATGAGGCATCCGTGGATGTTCTGGATGAGGCATCCGTGGATGTTCTGGATGAGACATCCGTAGATGTTCTGGATGAGACATCCGTGGATGTTCTAGCTGTCCTAGCTGATGACCACCAGGGCCCCAAATGATGGGAGCCGGCTGCTGTTATGAAGGATGACGACGACGAAGGGCACTGGTTGTGTTGAGATGTCTCCCCTAGCAACCACGTGTCATCAGTCATTGTTAAAGAGGCAGACATATGCTGAGATGTCTCCCCTAGCAACCCCGTGTCATCAGTCATTGTTGAAGACACTCGCATATGCTGCCTGTCTGCTCCCTGTCTACTTGCATCTACTAGGTCACTGCTCACTTCCCATCCAGTGTGCCTGCTGGCAGGGCCTACCTGTGTTGGCACCAAGTCTGTGGGGCAGCTGGAACTCCTCTCATTACTGCTGAACTGATGACCACCAGAACTGCTGCTATTCCTATTATTGCAACATCTACCACTACTACTGCAACATCTACCACTACTACTGCAACATCTACCACTACTGCTACAACCATTAGAGACAGGATCACCAGCAGCACTGCGGGGGGCAGAACTGTTCAAGGTATGGCCATGGCTGGTTTCAGATGGTGGCTTTGACCTCAATCTCCTCCGGTGATTATGTGATGAGGTGTCCAGTGGTGTGTTATTTCTCCTAAAATTACCACTGCGGGAGGGGCCTGGCAAATTAGCCAAATTGGCAACAGCGTTGAAAGATTCAGGGGCAAAAGCTTGCAATTCTGGCATAAAGTACATGCCAGATTCAAGGCCGAGTGGGACAACTGGCATATCAACAGCACTGTCATTTGTGGTTGCTGGCCGTGACAAGGCTGGAACTGCTGTGACAGATGAAGTGTCATCAGTGTATAAGGTCATGGTCTGGTGAATCACCTCGACCGGTGTGGAGCTGTTGTCGCTGTCAGAATCTGTACTCAGATGGCCATCATTGGTGTCACTAAGTGTTCGACTGTTGCTGGGTTCCGTGGAAACCAGGTTGTCCACAAACGTGTCTATAACGTCGGCTAGTATGCTCAGACTGGTAATATTCTTACGTATTCTCTGTCGCTTGCGTGTCCTGGCTTGCTTCTGGAGGCTACGGTCTCTCTGTTTGCCTTTAGCGATGACACTCGAAATCTTCTTGCCAGTGGGTCTCAAGTTGGAGTTGAGAGCTCGTTCTCTAGCCGACATGTACCTGGTGTACATAGCACTCAGAATAACGTCCACCTCTCCCTCGCTGTCGGAAGACGACTCCAGGTCCATGAAAAAAGGTCTGGATGAGTCCTCAAGTCGGCTGGACGAGCTTAGGCTGGTGTCTCGGGTGTTACTGGCATCTTCACTCTCGCTGGCTGTTGAACTGTTCACCTCCTCACGATCAGAAACAACATCACCAGGTGGTCTCACTTTGCCGGGGGTGTCAGCTGTCCGCTGGTCACCATCAATCGGGGATCTGATCCGACCAGGTCTCTCGGCCTCTCTTTGGTCACCGTCACTACCTGCATCATGACCTGTGAGGTCGTCATCACTCTCCTGCACCTCAGCATCCTCCCCTTGCACAGTCTGCTCCACTTCCCTCTGGATCAAGCTGTCAAAGAAAGCAATCATGCACGGCTCTTCTTCCATGCTGCCGTTAGTGTAGTCATGGGACAGGAAGCTGCCTGCCTGCAGCACCATGTGGATGTACTCCTCGTGGCTGTAGGCATTACGTTCTATCTCATCATCATCACCGTAGCGACGGCTGTGTGTCAGGTGGCCAGTGCATCCTGGGATATAGTAGGGACTCCACATCTGCAGAAATAAACAGCAGGTGAGATGTCAGATCAATATTTGAGTTCTCTACCTGACAACTGATATACCTTACAGCTAATGTACCAGACATTGAATATACTTAATCTCTGATACACCATAGAGAGAATTCACCTTACAGCTAATATACCTTACAGCTGATGTACCTTACTGCTGAGAACCTTACAGCTGATGTACCTTACAGCTGACGTACCTTGCAGCTGACGTACCTTACAGCTGATCTACCTTACAGCTGACGTACCTTACAGCTAATGTACCTTACAGACGACGTACCTTACAGCTGACATACCTTACATCTGACACACCTAACAGCTGATATACCTAACAGCTGTTATACCTTACAGCTGACATACCTTACAGTTGATATACCTTACAGCTGATTTACTTTATATACTGCTGACCTCTTCTTTTCTGTGTCCAATTATGTGTCTCTAGGTATGTCTGTGCCTGTGTGGCTTTGTGTTTATCAGTGCGAGTATGTCTGTGTGTGTGTGAGTTTTGTGTTTATCAGTGCGAGTATGTCTGTGTGTGTGTGGCTTTGTGTTTATCAGTGCGAGTATGTCTGTGTGTGTGTGAGTTTTGTGTATGTCACTTTGTGTAGCTATATGTATATGTTTGTGCATGTCTGTGGTTGCATTATGTCTGTGTTTGTCTGTAGGTGTGTCCATGCGTGTGCCTATTTCATAATGTCTGTGTTTCTCTGCAGGTGTGACTGTACATATCTGTGTGTAGTGTGTATGTCTCTGTGTGTGTCTCTCTGCCTGTGTGTGTTTGTAGGTGTGTTTGTGCACCTGCCTGTGTGTTTGTGAGAGTGTGTGTAGTGTGTATGTTTCTGTGTGTGTGTGTCTCTCTGCCTGCGTGTGTTTGTAGGTGTGTTTGTGCAGCTGCATGTGTGTTTGTGAGAGTGTATGTGTGTAGGTATGTGGATGTGTGTGTATGTGGGTGCATATAGGTGTGTGAGTGAGTAGGTTTGCATGTATATGTGTGTGCAAGCAAGAGTGTGTGCATGCATTTTACCGCCCGTAACAACAAATAAATAAGATTAAGAAGTTGATAAATGTGAAAAATCATACATGGATTGCTGACATGTGTGCACGCACACATATACACAATCTATTGCTGAAAATATGCACGCACACATATACACAATCTATTGCTGAAAATATGTACGCACACACGCATGGATTGCTGATAAATGTGCACACACACACACACACACATACATACATGTGGACTACTGATTGATATGCACACACACGGATTTTTTTCAAATGTGCACACAATATGGACTGTTGACAAATGTGCACATACAAAGATTGTTGATAAATGTGCACATACACACATGGACTGAGGACAAATGTGCACATACAAAGATTGTTGACAAGTGTGCAGACACTTATGGAGTGTTGACAAGTGTGCACACACACACACACATATGGAGTGTTGACAAGTGTGCACACACACACACATTTGGAGTGTTAACAAGTGCGCACACATATGGCGTGTTGACAAGTGTGCACACACACATATGGAGTGTTGACAAGTGTGCACACACACATGGAGTGTTGACAAATGTGCACATGCACATATGGATTGTTTCAAATGTACAGGCACATGGACTGCTGACAAATGTGTGCACACACATGGACTGCTGACAAATGTGTGCGCACACACGCACGCACGCACACATGGATTGTTGACATACATGCACACACACATTGAGAAGCAGACAGTGTGAATGAGAGAGACTGACCTTAATGAGTTTCTCCACACCAGAAGAAATGATAGTCTGGTTGTGGGAACAGTAGCGCACTTGATTGACGATAGAGCGATGACCTTTCAGTATCATGTGTGGCTGTGACTGAATGTCTGCAAGGAGAAACAAATGTTTACTAAACTTTGTGCTCAACACTGAAGTCAGTACTAGTGGCACACATGTCAGTGTCACAAACATGTCAGTGTCACACACATGTCAGTGTCACACACATCTCACTGTCACATATGTGTCAGTAATGCACAAATATCAGTGTCACACACACATCTCACTGTCACATATGTGTCAGTGATGCACAAATGTCAGTGTCATACACACATGTCATTGTCACATATGTATCAGTGATGCGCAAATGTCGGTGTCACACACATCTCACTGTCACATATGTGTCGGTGATGCACAAATGTCAGTGTCACACACACATCTCACTGTCACATATGTGTCAGTGATGCACAAATGTCAGTGTCACACACATATCTCACTGTCACATATGTGTCAGTGATGCACAAATGTCAGTGTCTCACACACACATCTCATTGTCACATATGTGTCAGTGATGTGCAAATGTCAGTGTCACACAAATGTCAGTTTCTCACACAATATCAGTTTCGTACACATGTCAATGTCAAACAGTTAATAACACCAGCTTTTTTCCTAAAAAAGTCAAATGTCAATATGTCTGATACTGCGAACAGGTAAATCATGTGCTGAGTTTCAGTGACACACTGACATGTGATGATAGATGTGACACAGAGATACTTCACACACTGACATGTGATGACAGATGTGGCACAGAGATACTTTACACACTGATATGTGATGATAGATGTGGCACAGAGATACTTTACACACTGACATGTGATGACAGATGTGGCACAGAGATACTTCACACACTGACATGTGATGACAGATGTAGCACAGAGATACGTTACACCCTGATATGTGATGACAGATGTGGCACAGAGATACTTTACACACTGACATGTGATGATAGATGTGGCACAGAGATACTTCACACACTGACATGTGATGACAGATGTGGCACAGAGATACTTTACACCCTGATATGTGATGACAGATGTGGCACAGAGATACTTTACACACTGACATGTGATGACAGATGTGGCATAGAGATACTTTACACACTGACATGTGATGATAGATGTGGCACAGAGATACTTTACACACTGACATGTGATGATAGATGTGGCACAGAGATACTTCACACACTGACATGTGATGACAGATGTGGCACAGAGATACTTTACACCCTGATATGTGATGACAGATGTGGCACAGAGATACTTTACACACTGACATGTGATGACAGATGTGGCACAGAGATACTTTACACACTGACATGTGATGACAGATGTGGCACAGAGATACTTTACACACTGACATGTGATGATAGATGTGGCACAGAGATACTTCACACACTGACATGTGATGACAGATGTGGCATAGAGATACTTTACACACTGACATGTGATGATAGATGTGGCACAGAGATACTTTACACACTGATATGTGATGATAGATGTGGCATAGAGATACTTTACACACTGACATGTGATGACAGATGTGGCACAGAGATACTTTACACACTGACATGTGATGATAGATGTGGCACAGAGATACTTCACACACTGACATGTGATGACAGATGTGGCACAGAGATACTTTACACACTGACATGTGATGACAGATGTGGCATAGAGATACTTTACACACTGACATGTGATGATAGATGTAGCACAGAGATACTTTACACACTGACATGTGATGACAGATGTGGCACAGAGATACTTCACACACTGACATGTGATGACAGATGTAGCACAGAGATACGTTACACCCTGATATGTGATGACAGATGTGGCACAGAGATACTTTACACACTGACATGTGATGATAGATGTAGCACAGAGATACTTTACACACTGACATGTGATGACAGATGTGGCACAGAGATACGTTACACCCTGATATGTGATGACAGATGTGGCACAGAGATACTTTACACACTGACATGTGATGATAGATGTAGCACAGAGATACTTTACACACTGATATGTGATGACAGATGTGGCATAGAGATACTTTACACACTGACATGTGATGACAGATGTGGCACAGAGATACTTTACACACTGACATGTGATGATAGATGTGGCACAGAGATACTTTACACACTGACATGTGATGACAGATGTGGCACAGAGATACTTCACACACTGACATGTGATGACAGATGTGGCACAGAGATACTTTACACACTGACATGTGATGATAGATGTGGCATAGAGATACTTTACACACTGACATGTGATGACAGATGTGGCACAGAGATACTTTACACACTGACATGTGATGATAGATGTGGCACAGAGATACTTCACACACTGACATGTGATGACAGATGTGGCACAGAGATACTTTACACCCTGATATGTGATGACAGATGTGGCACAGAGATACTTTACACACTGACATGTGATGACAGATGTGGCATAGAGATACTTTACACACTGACATGTGATGATAGATGTAGCACAGAGATACTTTACACACTGACATGTGATGACAGATGTGGCACAGAGATACTTCACACACTGACATGTGATGACAGATGTAGCACAGAGATACGTTACACCCTGATATGTGATGACAGATGTGGCACAGAGATACTTTACACACTGACATGTGATGATAGATGTAGCACAGAGATACTTTACACACTGACATGTGATGACAGATGTGGCACAGAGATACTTTACACACTGACATGTGATGACAGATGTGGCACAGAGATACTTTACACACTGACATGTGATGACAGATGTGGCATAGAGATACTTTACACACTGACATGTGATGATAGATGTAGCACAGAGATACTTTACACACTGACATGTGATGACAGATGTGGCACAGAGATACTTCACACACTGACATGTGATGACAGATGTAGCACAGAGATACTTTACACCCTGATATGTGATGACAGATGTGGCACAGAGATACTTTACACACTGACATGTGATGATAGATGTAGCACAGAGATACTTTACACACTGACATGTGATGACAGATGTGGCACAGAGATACGTTACACCCTGATATGTGATGACAGATGTGGCACAGAGATACTTTACACACTGACATGTGATGATAGATGTAGCACAGAGATACTTTACACACTGACATGTGATGATAGATGTAGCACAGAGATACTTTACACACTGACATGTGATGACAGATGTGGCACAGAGATACGTTACACCCTGATATGTGATGACAGATGTGGCACAGAGATACTTTACACACTGACATGTGATGATAGATGTAGCACAGAGATACTTTACACACTGACATGTGATGACAGATGTGGCATAGAGATACTTTACACACTGACATGTGATGACAGATGTGGCACAGAGATACTTTACACACTGACATGTGATGACAGATGTGGCACAGAGATACTTTACACACTGACATGTGATGACAGATGTGGCATAGAGATACTTTACACACTGACATGTGATGACAGATGTGGCACAGAGATACTTTACACACTGATGTGATGACAGATGTGGCACAGAAATACTTTACACACTGACATATGCCAAGATTCTTCTACAATATTACTATCTCATCAAAGATTTCAGTCATCAAAGTACTCACTGTTTACTTCCCATCAAAGTACTCAATGGCCACATCTTATAAGAGTGCTCAGAGTTGACATCTCATCAAAGTACTCACAGTTCTCTCATCAAAGTATTCACAATTCACATTTTAACAAAGTACTCAAAATTCAACTCTCATCTAAGTACTCACAGTTTACCTCTCATCAAAGTGCTTACAGTTAACTTACCATCAAAGTACTCAATGTCCAAATCAGATGAAAGCAATCAATGACCACATCTCATTAAAGTACTCACTGTTCACTTCTCATCAAAGTACTCACAGTTTTCTCATCAAAGTGCTCACAGTTTTTTTCATCAAAGTACTCAGTTTACATATCATCAATATACTCACAGTTCTCTCATCACTCCCAGTTCACATCTCATCAGAGTATTTAAAGTTCTCTCATCAAAGTACTCAGAGTTCGCATCTCATCAAAGTACTCATAATTCACACCTCATCAAAGTACTCACAGTTCACATCTCATCAAAGTTCTCACAGTCAACATCTCATCAAAGTTCTCACAGTTCCCTTAACAAAATACTCACAGTTAACATCTTATCAAAGTATTCACTGTTTTCTCATCAAAGTACTCATAGTTCTCTCATTAAAGTACTCATAGTTCTCTCATCAAAGTACTCATAGTTCTCTCATCAAAGTATTCACTGTTTTATCATCAAAGTACTCACAGTTCTCTCATCAAAGTACTCACAGTTAACATCTCATCAAAGCTCTCACAGTTCTCTTATCAAAATACATACAGTTAACATCTAATTAAAATACTTACAGTTTCCATATCTTCAAAGTACTCATAGTTATCTCTTCAAAGTACTCATAGTTATCTCTTCAAAGTACTCATAGTTATCTCTTCAAAGTACTCATAGTTATCTCTTCAAAGTACTTTACTATACTGTCAAAGTATTCATTTTCTTCTTCTTCATGTTCACCGGCTGTAAACTGCAGCAGAAAGTTCCGGCTGTTCATTCACTTCTGGACTTCAGTCTTATTCCAGAAATTGAGTTATGCATGCACATGTTTTACAGATTTGGCTTGTATGCAGACTGTTGGTTCCTCGCCCATCATACAGATGCACTCTGACTTTGAAGTAAACACACGTAATTAGTTCTAGTTCAGCTTAGTTCACGGGATGCTTGTTGGAAAGGAGGGGGGGGGGGGGGCCAGTGGGTCTATGATTGTTCTCCATGAAATGGGGCCCCAGAACTCACACAGACAGTTAACTCCTTAAAGTACTCACAGTTCTCAGTTAACTCCTTAAAGTACTCACAGTTCTCAGTTAACTCCTTAAAGCACTCACAGTTCTCAGTTAACTTCTTAACTCTTTGAGTCCCAAGGAACGCATCATACGTTCATAGATTCCTACCTAGAAGCCCAATGAACGCAAGATGCGCCAATTTTACGTCTCTCTTGACTACCACTTGGGCCTGTGGTGCTAAACCCCCTGGGACCCAAAGAGTTAAAGTACTCACAGTTCTCAGTTAACTTCTTAAAGTACTCACAGTTCTCAGTTAACTCCTTAAAGTACTCACAGTTCTCAGTTAACTCCTTAAAGTACTCACAGTTCTCAGTTAACTCCTTAAAGTACTCACAATTCTAAGTTAACTCCCTAAAGTACTCACAGTTCTCAGTTAACTCCCTAAAGTACTCACAGTTCTCAGATAACTTCCTAAAGTACTCACAGTTCTCAGTTAACTTCCTAAAGTACTCACAGTTCTCAGTTAACTTCCTAAAGTACTCACAGTTCTCAGTTAACTTCCTAAAGTACTCACAGTTCTCAGTTAACTTCCTAAAGTACTCACAGTTCTCAGTTAACTCCCTAAAGTACTCACAGTTCTCAGTTAACTTCCTAAAGTACTCACAGTTCTCAGTTAACTTCCTAAAGTACTCACAGTTCTCAGTTAACTCCTTAAAGTACTCAGTTCTCAGTTAACTCCTTAAAGTACTCACAGTTCTCAGTTAACTCCTTAAAGTACTCACAGTTCTCAGTTAACTCCCTAAAGTACTCACAGTTCTCAGTTAACTTCCTAAAGTACTCACAGTTCTCACTTAACTTCCTAAAGTACTCACAGTTCTCAGTTAACTCCTTAAAGTACTCACAGTTCTCAGTTAACTCCTTAAAGTATTCACAGTTCTCAGTTAACTCCTTGAAGTACTCACAGTTCTCAGTTAACTTCCTAAAGTACTCACAGTTCTCAGTTAACTCCTTAAAGTACTCACAGTTCTCAGTTATCTCCTTAAAGTACTCACAGTTCTCAGTTAACTTCCTAAAGTACTCACAGTTCTCAGTTAACTCCTTAAAGTACTCACAGTTCTCAGTTAACTTCCTAAAGTACTCACAGTTCTCAGTTAACTTCCTAGAGTACTCACAGTTCTCAGTTAACTTCTTAAAGTACTCACAGTTCTCAGTTAACTTCTTAAAGTACTCACAGTTCTCAGTTAACTTCTTAAAGTACTCACAGTTCTCAGTTAACTTCTTAAAGTACTCACAGTTCTCAGTTAACTTCTTAAAGTACTCACAGTTCTCAGTTAACTTCTTAAAGTACTCACAGTTCTCAGTTAACTCCCTAAAGTACTCAGTTCTCAGTTAACTTCTTAAAGTACTCACAGTTCTCAGTTAACTCCCTAAAGTACTCACAGTTCTCAGTTAACTTCCTAAAGTACTCACAGTTCTCAGTTAACTTCTTAAAGTACTCACAGTTCTCAGTTAACTCCCTAAAGTACTCACAGTTCTCAGTTAACTTCCTAAAGTACTCACAGTTCTCAGTTAACTTCTTAAAGTACTCACAGTTCTCAGTTAACTCCCTAAAGTACTCACAGTTCTCAGTTAACTTCTTAAAGTACTCACAGTTCTCAGTTAACTCCCTAAAGTACTCACAGTTCTCAGTTAACTTCCTAAAGTTTCACAGTTCTCAGTTAACTTCTTAAAGTACTCACAGTTCTCAGTTAACTTCCTAAAGTACTCACAGTTCTCAGTTAACTTCCTAAAGTACTCACAGTTCTCAGTTAACTCCTTAAAGTACTTACAGTTCTCAGTTAACTTCCTAAAGTACTCACAGTTCTCAGTTAACTTCTTAAAGTACTTACAGTTCTCAGTTAACTTCTTAAAGTACTCACAGTTCTCAGTTAACTTCCTAAAGTACTCACAGTTCTCAGTTAACTTCCTAAAGTACTCACAGTTCTCAGTTAACTCCTTAAAGTACTCACAGTTCTCAGTTAACTTCCTAAAGTACTCACAGTTCTCAGAAATGTCACTGGGGATTTTCCATAGGTAGACACAGAAGTCGTCAGAGCCTGACATGACATACTGCAGATGATAAATGACATACTGCAGATACAGCGACAATGTGAAACAGTTTTTTTATGGCTCTTTAGACATTTCTATAGTTCAGTACTCAAAATGGATACATTTCTATAGTTTGATACAAGACAAGAGACATTTCTATAGTTCAGTACTCGACATGGATACTTTTCTATAGTTCAGTACTCGACATGGATACATTTCTATAGTTTGATACAAGACAAGCGACATTTCTATAGTTCAGTACTCGACATGAATACATTTCTATAGTTTAATACAAGACACGCATACATTTCTATAGTTCGATACAAGACAAGAATACATTTCTATAGTTCTATACACGACACGGATACATTTCTATAGTTCTATACAGGACACGGATACATTTCTATAGTTCTATGCAAGACATAGATATATTTCTACAGTTTCTATCAAGACACAGATACATTTCTATAGTTCCAAACAAGACATGGATACATTTCTCAAATTCAACATGAATACACTTCTACAGTTCAACATGGATACACTTCTACAGTTCAACATGGACACACTTCTACAGTTCAACATGGACACACTTCTACAGTTCAACATGGACACACTTCTACAGTTCAACATGGATACACTTCTACAGTTCAACATGAACACACTTCTACAGTTCAACATGTATACACTTCTACAGTTCAACATGGACACACTTCTACAGTTCAACATGGACACACTTCTACAGTTCAACATGAACACACTTCTACAGTTCAACATGAACACACTTCTACAGTTCAACATGTATACACTTCTATAGTTCAACATGGACACACTTCTACAGTTCAACATGAATACACTTCTACAGTTCAACATGGACACACTTCTACAGTTCAACATGGACACACTTCTACAGTTCAACATGAACACACTTCTACAGTTCAACATGAATACTTCTACAGTTCAACACAAGACACAGACTTCTACAGTTCAACATAAATACTTCTACAGTTCAGCATAAAACATAGACTTCTACAAATCAACTTGGATATATTTCTACAGTTCAACACAAGACACAGATACACTTCTACAGATCATCATGGACATATCTCATTAGATGTGACAGGCTTGATAAATTTGGGCGGAGAGAGGAGTGGGTCAAAGTTTCCCAGCAACAATTAGACTTGTGTAGGGTTCTAATTACTTTAGGTTATGAGTGCAGCGACTGGCCGACTGGTGCAGCGACTGGCCGACTGGTGCAGGGACTGGTGCAGGGACTGGTGCAGGGACTGGTGCAGGGACTGGCCAACTGCTGCAGGGACTGGTGCAGCGACTGGCCGACTGGTGCAGGGACTGGCCGACTGCTGCAGGGACTGACCGACTGCTGCAGGGACTGGCCGACTGGTGCAGGGACTGGCGGACTGGTGCAGGGACTGGCGGACTGGTGCAGGGACTGGCCGACTGGTGCAGGGACTGGCCAACTGGTGCAGGGACTGGCGGACTGGTGCAGGGACTGGCGGACTGGTGCAGGGACTGGCCAACTGGTGCAGGGACTGGCGGACTGGTGCAGGGACTGTCCGACTGGTGCATGGACTGGCCAACTGGTGCAGGGACTGGCCGACTGCTGCAGGGACTGGCCAACTGGTGCAGGGACTGGCCGACTGGTGCAGTGACTGGCCAACTGCTGCAGTGACTGGCCAACTGCTGCAGTGACTGGCCAACTGCTGCAGCGACTGGCCGACTGGTGCTGCAGAATCACAAGTTGAATAAATGATTGATGACGATTGCCGCCCAGGTGATGTGATGATCTATACAGATGGCTCTGTGTGGATAGATAGACGACAGAGCGTGGGGGTTCATAGCAAAAAGAAATGGACACAGCCTGGCCTGATATCACAATGTCTAGGCTGAGAATAGAGGTGGAGGCAGTCACTGTTGCCTTTAGCAGGCTTGAGAATATTGTGCAAAATACATGCCGTTTTCTCTTAACTGACTCGAGTATGTTGAGAAAGGCGGAGATAGGCATGCTCCATGCAGAGTGGCAAGCAGCGCTTAAAAGAGGTCCGGGGCAATTATCTTTTGCAAACTTTCTTTAGGTCTTGCTGTTGTGTTGAGAGCAGACAGATAGACTGGCTGGTTGTGCACCACTGGGTAGGGATGTATGACAATCTAGATGTTGTTAGGGCCCTTTGGGAGCCAGTGAACAGTGTGGAAGCACAAACAGATCATTACAGTCTGAGGAGAATGTCGCTGCAGAGAGTTACCAGAGAATCTGGCTGATGCTCAAAATTCAAGGAAAAGGTGAGAAGGATGTACAATCAGAGTTATCGGTACCATCAGAATTTGAACTCTTGATTGCTGCTGAAAATGTGGACAGAGTACTTATGGGGGTGTCCCGAGTTAAGTGATGTTGATTTTTAGTTCAACATTCCACATATCCCTCCTGAAGCCATACCAAAACATCTCCCCTAAAGCCTTCACACAAATCTCCCCTAAAGCCTTCACACAAATCTCCCCTGTACCCTGCACACAAATCTCCCCTGTAGCCTGCACACACATCTCCCCTGTAGCCTGCACACACATCTCCCCTGTAGCCTGCACACACATCTCCCCTAAAGCCTGCACACAAATCTCCCCTGAAGCCTTCACACAAATCTCCCCTGAAGCCTGCACACAAATCTCCCCTGTAGCCTTCACACAAATCTCCCCTGTAGCCTGCACACAAATCTCCGCTGTAGCCTGCACACAAATCTCCCCTGTAGCCTGCACACAAATCTCCGCTGTAGCCTGCACACACATCTCCCCTGTAGCCTGCACACAAATCTCCCCTGTAGCCTGCACACAAATCTCCCCTGTAGCCTGCACACACACATCTCCCCTGTAGCCTGCACACACATCTCCCCTAAAGCCTGCACACAAATCTCCTCTGTAGCCATGCCCACACATCTACCCTGAAGCCATGCCCACACATCTCCCCTGTAGCCTGCACACACATCTCCCCTAAAGCCTGCACACAAATCTTGGCTGTAGCCATGCCCACACATCTCCCCTGTAGCCTGCACACACATCTCCCCTAAAGCCTGCACACAAATCTCCTCTGTAGCCATGCCCACACATCCACCCTGAAGCTATGCCCACACATCTCCGCTGTAGCCATGCCCACACATCTCCCCTGTAGCCATGCCCACACATCTCCCCTGAAGCCATGTCCACACATCTACCCTGGAGCAATGCCAACAAATCTCCCCTAAAGCCATGCCCAAAATATCCCCCTGAAGCCACACCCACACATCTCCCCTCTAGCCATGCCCACACATCTCCCCTGTAGCCATGCCAACAAATCTCCCCTGAAGCCACACCCACAAATCTCCCCTGAAGCCACACCCACACATCTCCCCTGTAGCCATGCCCACACATCTACCCTGAAGCCATGCCCACACATCTCCCCTGAAGCCATGCCCACGCATCTCCCCTGAAGCCATGCCCACACATCTCCCCTGTAGCCATGCCCACACATCTCCCCTGTAGCCATGCCCACACATCTACCCTGAAGCCATGCCCACACATCTCTCCTGTAGCCATGCCCACACATCTCCCCTGAAGCCATGTCCACACATCTACCCTGAAGCCATGCCCACACATCTCCCCTGAAGCCATGCCCACGCATCTCCCCTGAAGCCATGCCCACACATCTCCCCTGTAGCCATGCCCACACATCTCCCCTGTAGCCATGCCCACGCATCTCCCCTGTAGCCATGCCCACACATCTACCCTGAAGCCATGCCCACACATTTCCCCTGTAGCCATGCCCACACATCTCCCCTGAAGCCATGTCCACACATCTCCCCTGAAGCCATGTCCATGCATCTCCCCTGAAGCCATGCCCACACATCTCCCCTGTAGCCATGCCCACACATCTCCCCTGTAGCCATGCCCACACATCTCCCCTGAAGCCATGCCCATGCATCTGCCCTGAAGCCATGCCCACACATCTCTGCTGTAGCCATGCCCACACATCTCCCCTAAAGCCATGTCCACACATCTCCCCTGTAGCAATGCCCACACATCTCCCCTGAAGCCATGCCCACACATCTCTCCTGTAGCCATGCCCACACATCTCCCCTAAAGCCATGCCCGCACATCTCTCCTGTAGCCATGCCCACTCATCTCCCCTGAAGCCACACCCACACATCTCCCCTTTAGCCATGCCCACACATCTCCCCTGAAGCCACACCCACACATCTCCCCTGAAGCCATGCCCACACATCTCCCCTGAAGCCAAGCCCACACATGTCCCCTAAAGCCACACCCACACATCTCCCCTGTAGCCATGCCCACACATCTACCCTGAAGTCATGCCCACACATCTCCCCTGAAGCCATGCCCACACATCTACTCTGAAGCCACACTGACTAACCTCATCCTTGAGCCCAGCAAAACTACAACTCTTCAGGGTGCAGGCGTTGTAGTAGGTCTTGTAGTCAAACTCATAAATTGGGTGTAGTTTAGCAATGTCAAATAGAACCGGAGAGGAGCGCCGGCGCAGGGCCAGCAGCTGGTCGCCTCGACTGTTGAACCGCACACTCATACAGTTTTGGACATTGCTCTTGTACTGCAAACACCTGAATCAACAACAGGAAATCGATTTTTCACATGGTCCCTGAATCAACAATAATATTGTTGAAAGACTGCAACACATCCAAACAATATTGATGAAATCACCCACACAATGCTGCCAAAGACACCCATACAACGCTGCCAAAGTACACCCATACAATAACTGTCTCAATCATCTACACAATGCTGTCAATGTCACCCACCCACACAATAACTCTCAGTCACCCACACAATGCTATCTCAATCACTCTTATCACACAGTCATCTAACCACACACCACTAATAGTCACCAACACAATACTGTCTCAGGTATTCCATCCCCCCCCCCCCCCCCCCCCACAGTTGCCCACACAAAACTTACTTGAGAGGCATGCGGACATCCCAGAGGCCAATGCCATGTTTGGAGTTAGCAGTTGCTAGAAGACGAGGCTCTGCAGGGTTGAACATGATAGAGTGCATGGCCGTGCTCAAGTCAGCCAGCACAAATGGGGCTGTAGGAAGTCAGACATGGCCATGACATAGGCAGACACTATCTAGTTAAAATAGACATCCCAAAATATGGGCAGACACGATCTAACCAAGATAGAGAACAGAGAACATGGGTAGACAAACTAGTCAAGACAGACATCACAGAACATAAGCAGAACCAATCTAGTCGAGATAGATAATAGTCATAGGCAGAAACAATCTAGTCAAGACAGAGAACAGAGAACATGGGTAGACATGATCTAGTCAAGTCAGACATCACAGAACATGGGTAGACATGATCTAGTCAAGACAGACATAACAGAACATGGGTAGACATGATCTAGTCAATACAGACATCACAGAACATGGGCAGACATGATCTAGTCAATACAGACATCACAGAACATGGGCAGACATGATCTAGTCAATACAGACATCACAGAACATGGGCAGACATGATCTAGTCAATACAGACATCACAGAAACATGGGTAGACATGATCTAGTCAATACAGACATCATAGAACATGGGTAGACATGATCTAGTCAATACAGACATCACAGAATATGGGCAGGTATGATTTAGTCAAGACAGACATCACAGAATATGGGCAGGTATGATTTAGTCAAGATAGATATAGCAGAATATGGGCAGGTATGATTTAGTCAAGACAGACATCACAGAATATGGGCAGGTATGATTTAGTCAAGACAGACATCACAGAATATGGGCAGGTATGATTTAGTCAAGATAGATATAGCAGAATATGGGCAGGTATGATTTAGTCAAGATAGATATAGCAGAATATGGGCAGGTATGATTTAGTCAAGATAGGTATAGCAGAATATGGACAGGTATGATTTAGTCAAGATAGATATAGCAGAATATGGGCAGGTATGATTTAGTCAAGACAGAGAACACAGAACATTGGCAGACACAATTGAGCACGCGCAAATGTACTGTTTTAAAAAAAGAAACACAAAGTTAACCGACGGCGCATTTTATTAGTTTGTAAATAAAATATCATACTCGGGTATGTGAAAAGCAGACTCAGATGTTGTTTAAGGTGTCCAGTGGACATGAATTGCGTGGGTTTTTGTAATCATTACAAGGCAGTGGTCAATCACAATATTTGTGAGCATAGCTCACAATGTGCGCATGAGAAAGCAACATAATTTGCAGTGAACACTACTCACTGTCTACGCAACTGAAACCCTATAAAAGGATTACGCTACACTAAAACAATCAGTTCATGTTCAAGCAGTCAGGAATGGCACCTCTATCGATACATTTAAGGAATATTGCTATTGGCCGACTGCAGGCAGGAGAATGTCAAAGTAAGGTTGCCAGGTATCTAAACATGCATCAGAGTACCATAAGTCGACTTTGGCACCGGTTCCAAGCCCCTAGTTTAGTTGAAGACCGACATAGCAGTGGACGACCCAGAGTGACAACAGCAGTGGAGAATCGCTTTATTCGGCTTCGTCATCTCAGAAACAGGTTTACAACAGCTTCCTCAACTGCGCAGGCATTGCCTTGAGGACGTCATGTGACTGATCAAATTGTTCGGAACAGACTGCATGATGTCGGACTTTGGGCTCGACAACCACACCGAGGACCTGTCCTTATGCGTCGCCACAGCTAAAATTGACTTCTTTAGGCCACCAATATCTTCCCTGGGCAAGTGACAATCAGTGGAGATGTGTCTGCTTGAGTGACCAATCTTTCTTTTGGTTGCAGCGTCAAGACAGACGGCGTAGGGTCTACCTTAGACGAAATGAAGGTTTAACACAAAACTGTGTTAAAGAAGCTCTGCTGCGTGGTGGTGAAGGTGTAATGGTGTAGGGAATGATCAGTTACAATGTAAGGACAACCCCAGACCCCATTCTGCACAGCTGATCATGCATTTCCTGGCTGCAATTTACATTTCAACCCTTCACTGGTCATCCCTGTCTGCAGACATGAGTCCGATTGAGCACAAGTGGGATTAGCAGCAAAAATGTGTTTGTCGCCAAAACGTTGCTCCAGCCAATGGCCGTGATATGTTCCAGGCACTCCAGGAAGAGTGGGCAGCCATCCCACAGGCCCACATCAGACATCTGTTCGCATCCATGCCCAGGAGATGCCAGTCAATGATCCAGTCACTGAAGAGGCCACACACCAAACACAAACTAACAGGAAAGGCCTACGCTTAAAAACTATCGTGACCCAGATGCAAAAAACTGGTGTCAATTGATTGGTAAAACCTTAAGGTATTCTTGTGTGAAATTTGAGTAATTTCACTTACTGCTTTACAAAGATGCAGAATGCCAAAATTGTGAGTGTTTGTTCCTTTCAGTAACTATGCATTTCTTTTTTAACAGTATATTTCACTGTCATCACTGACTGTGTGAGAGAGAGAAAGAGAGAGAGAGAGATAGAGACCCAGACAGACAAAGAAACATACAGATAGAGATGGTCAGAAACTGCAGTATACGTGGTTCTGCTTGGAATGAAGAAGGCAACAGACAGAAACAGTTATCAAAGGGACAGCAACAGACAAAGCGAGAATAACAGACAGAGAGACTGAATACACTGTACAGACAGAGGGTCAGAGAAAAAAGCTTGAAAACATCAATCGGCATACACCCAATCATGTCCAACATGACACCTTGTTGTTGTTCATATGGAGGAAGATTGTCAAGTTCAACAAGTTTACTTTGTGCAGCCTTTCTCCATTGCCAGCTGTAGAAATGTTCTGGTCTATTGTGCCACGGCCACTCCTTTCTTCAAATGTACCGACATCGCTGTAACTACTTTCAGTTGTGATACTGACACCATTCACCGGTGAATCTCTACATAGCAAGGAATTGTATTGCTTTCAGCACCACATTCGCAGGCAGATTCACAATCATCAGTAGCACAAGTCTGGTTTTAGTCATTAGGCTTGATAAAAAGGCTGGATACGCACTTGTAACCAAAATTAACAACATTTCACTGACAACACTTGTAATGGATCTAAGTAATACCAATCATTAGCCAGCCGCCTTGGAATAATAACAATATCAGTATGAAGCTCAATGCAAATACTATCGGTAAGGCCGTTTGCTTGCATTCTACAAGTCACTAATTCGAGGACCGTCGAATCTGGTCACAAAGGGACATGACTGGAAATTTGACACTAGTTTTCATTCGTTTCAATGGGAAAATAACCTTGGAACTCCAACGATTTCCTAGAACGGACTGTATGGAATTCCAAAGTACTACTGTAGCCAGAGAAACATGACATAGAGAGGTTGCTGCAGATAGACAGCATTAGAAACTTAGAATGCACTGGGGCAAAACAACAGAGAGAAAGGAGGGAGAGGGGGGGGGGGGGGGGGGAGGAGATAGCCCAGTGTTTGTGTGACCACAACCAAGAGAACAAAGATTGAGAGAATATGTTACCTGTGTCAATAGACATCCGGAAGTCAATCAGATGTGCCTTGCCATCATCTGTTGCCGTGGCAATGATGGTGGCATTGACTGGATCAGCTGATAGGCAGTAAACAGCGTCGCTGAGACCGTACACAGCAGTCGACTGTCGCCTGGTGACATGGTTCATGTTATTCCTTTCAATACAATATCTCATTACATGTTGAAATATTTCATAACCGCATGTGCCATATTGAAGCAGATGATTTATCTCCCCCGACCTACCCCAACATATTTAATGTTTCATACTTCCATATTGAAGCAGATGATTTATCGCCCCTGAGATACATCAACATATTTAATGTTTCATACTTCCATATTGAAGCAGATTATTTATCGCCCCTGAGAGACTCCCTTAACTAACTTAACATCAAAACACTGCCATGGAGACTCCCTTAACTAACTTAACATCTATACCCTGCCATGGAGACTCCCTTAACTAACTTAACATCTATACACTGCCATGGAGACTCCCTTAACTAACTCAACATCTATACACTGCCATGGAGACTCCCTTAACTAACTCAACATCTATACACTGCCATGGAGACTCCCTTAACTAACTTAACATCTATACCCTGCCATGGAGACTCCCTTAACTAACTTAACATCTATACACTGCCATGGAGACTCCCTTAACTAACTTAACATCAAAACACTGCCATGGAGACTCCCTTAACTAACTCAACATCTATACACTGCCATGGAGACTCCCTTAACTAACTTAACATCTATACACTGCCATGGAGACTCCCTTAACTAACTTAACATCTATACACTGCCATGGAGACTCCCTTAACTAACTGAACATCTATACACTGCCATGGAGACTCCCTTAACTAACTCAACATCTATACACTGCCATGGAGACTCCCTTAACTAACTCAACATCTATACCCTGCCATGGAGACTCCCTTAACTAACTTAACATCTATACACTGCCATGGAGACTCCCTTAACTAACTCAACATCTATACACTGCCATGGAGACTCCCTTAACTAACTCAACATCTATACCCTGCCATGGAGACTCCCTTAACTAACTTAACATCTATACACTGCCATGGAGACTCCCTTAACTAACTTAACATCTATTCACTGCCATAGAGACTCCCTTAACTAACTTAACATCTATACACTGCCATGGAGACTCCCTTAACTAACTTAACATCTATACACTGCCATGGAGACTCCCTTAACTAACTTAACATCTATACACTGCCATGGAGACTCCCTTAACTAACTCAACATCTATACCCTGCCATGGAGACTCCCTTAACTAACATCTATACCCTGCCATGGAGACTCCCTTAGCTAACTCAACATCTATACACTGCCATGGAGACTCCCTTAACTAACTCAACATCTATACACTGCCATGGAGACTCCCTTAACTAACTTAACATCTATACCCTGCCATGGAGACTCCCCTAACTAACTTAACATCTATTGGGATAGTAAGACAGTGGTATATGCTTTTACATTTTTTGTTGATCATATCTATGGAATGTGTTAGCAAAGACAAATACTACCAGGTATCGATAAACAAGAGGACTTCAATGAGCTGCTCTCTGCCGCTACTAATGCCCACTGCACAATGAAAGTAAACAGTTTTACTGTGATATAGTGAGGCATGCTAATCATTTGTGAACCATGGCCATGGCAAACATGACACAGCCCCTCATAAGACACTTCAATCATTGAACCAGAGACACCCAAAGACAGGTATCTTTCAGATACTCCAACCACTGACCACAAGACAGATAAGTCCAACACCTGGCCATGAACAATATAGACAGAGACTACTAAAAGTACAATATACACGGGTACTCACATGTTAATGTCGTGGACAATGACTTGACCATCGTTGCCTGTAAGGAAGATAACCATTAAACACAGAGCTTTAGAAGCATACACACATACATGGAACACAAACACACGTATCATAACTACACATTTAACATTATGCACAAACACACACAACTGATAGAACACACAAAAAGCCATTGTAAGGATGCAGCTAAAGGGACTGACACCAGAGGTCACAGCGATTTTCACCTTTTGGTCCACTGAATACCCACCTTGGTGGGAAACATTTTTGTAAGTGACGCAGAAGTTGAATGTGAAGTGAAAATGTGGTTTAGAAAACAGAGCATGCAAATCTTTGCGGCAGGTTTGGGAGGAGTGATAAAATAAGATTAGTGCATTAGTGTTGGTGGCAATTATGTTGAAAAATAAAGGGACAGTGTCTGTGTGAAAATAAATGGTTTTCAAGATGAGGGTGAAAATAGCAGTGAAGAACAATTCCACAGCAATGGTGTGTGCGGCTCTAGTAGACATGTAAGAACTCATGTGAAAATGACAAGTGCGCTGGTTGTTTGCGATGAAACACATTAAGATAGTGACTAAATCTGCTAGATGTTTAGTTAGATATTGTGTGTGTGTGTGTGCGTGTTTAAGTATGTGTGGGTGGGTTTGAGTGTGTTTGTGGTTTGTGTGTGTGTGTGTGTGTGTGAGAGAGAGAGAGAGAGAGAGAGACTTGTGAAAATTGTTAAAGTGTTAGGGACTGAAGACAGGAGGACTGGCTTTGTTGTTAAATCAGTAATAAACGTGGTCAACAGTCTAAACCAATCAGTACCTCATGGTGTGATGTAGTCAACATTCTATACCAACCAGCATACTCCATGGTGTGATGTAGTCAACATTCTAGACCAATCCGCACACTCCATGGGTGATGTAGTCAACATTCTAGACCAATCAGCACACTCCATAGGTGATGTAGTCAACATTCTAGACCAACCAGCACACTCCATGGTGTGATGTAATCAACATTCTAGACCAACTAGCATACTCCATGGGTGATGTAGTCAACATTCTAGACCAATCAGCACACTTCATGGTGTGATGTAGTCAACATTCTAGACCAATCAGCACACTCCATGGTGTGATGTGGTCAACATTCTAGACCAACCAGCACACTCCATGGGTGATGTAGTCAACATTCTAGACCAACCAGCACACTCCATGGTGTGATGTTGTCAACATTCTAAACCAACCAGCACTCCATGGTGTGATGTAGTCAACATTCTAGACCAATCAGCACACTCCATGGTGTGATGTAGTCAACATTCTAGACCAATCAGCATACTCAATGGTGTGATGTAGTCAACATTATAGATCAATCAGCTCACTCCATGGGGTGATGTAGTCAACATTCTAGACCAACCAGCACACTCCATGGGTGATGTAGTCAACATTCTGAACCAACCAGCACACTCCATGGTGTGATGTAGTCAACATTCTAGACCAATCAGCACACTCCATGGTGTGATGTAGTCAACATTCTAGACCAACCAGCACACTCAATGGGTGATGTAGTCAAGATTCTAGACCAACCAGCACACTCCATGGTGTGATGTAGTCAAAATTCTAGACCAACCAGCACACTCCATAGGTGATGTAGTCAACATTCTAGACCAATCAGCACACTCCATGGTGTGATGTAATCAACATTCTAGACCAATCAGCACTCCATGGTGTGATGTAGTCAACATTCTAGACCAACCAGCACACTCCATAAGTGATGTAATCAACATTCTAGACCAACCAGAACACTCCATGGTGTGATGTAATCAACATTCTAGACCAATCAGCACACTCCATGGGTGTGATGTATTCTAGTCAACATTCTAGACCAACCAGCACACTCCATGGTGTGATGTAGTCAACATTCTAGACCAACCAGCACACTCCATGGTGTGATGTAGTCAACATTCTAGACCAATCAGCACACTCCATGGGTGATGTAGTCAACATTCTAGACCAACCAGCACACTCCATGTGATGTAGTGATGTAATTCTAGACCAACCAGCACACTCATGGGTGATGTAGTCAAATTCTAGACACACCAGCCATGGTGTGATGTAGTCAAAATTCTAGACCAACCAGCACACTCCATAGGTGATGTAGTCAACATTCTAGACCAACCAGCACACTCCATGGTGTGATGTAATCAACATTCTAGACCAACCAGCACACTCCATGGGTGATGTAGTCAACATTCTAGACCAATCAGCACACTCCATGGATGATGTAGTCAACATTCTAGACCAATCAGCACACTCCATGGGTGATGTAGTCAACATTCTAGACCAACCAGCACACTCCATGGTGTGATGTAGTCAACATTCTAGACCAACCAGCACACTCCATAAGTGATGTAATCAACATTCTAGACCAACCAGCACACTCCATGGTGTGATGTAATCAACATTCTAGACCAACCAGCACACTCCATGGTGTGATGTAGTCAACATTCTAAAGCAACCAGCACACTCCATGGTGTGATGTAGTCAACATTCTAAACCAACCAGCACACACTCCATGGTGTGATGTAGTCAACATTCTAGACCAATCAGCACACTCCATGGGTGATGTAGTCAACATTCAAGACCAACCAGCACACTCCATGGTGTAATGTAGTCAACATTCTAGACCAACCAGCACACTCCATGGGTGATGTAGTCAAGATTCTAGACCAACCAGCACACTCCATGGTGTAATGTAGTCAACATTCTAGACCAACCAGCACACTCCATAGGTGATGTAGTCAACATTCTAGACCAATCAGCACACTCCATTGTGTGATGTAGTCAACATTCTAGACCAATCAGCACTCCGTGGTGTGATGTAGTCAACATTCTAGACCAACCAGCACACTCCATGGATTATGTAGTCAACATTCTAGACCAATCAGCACTCCATGGTGTGATGTAGTCAACATTCTAAACCAACCAGACACTCCATGGTGTGATGTAGTCAACATTCTAGACCAACCAGCACACTCCATGGTGTGATGTAGTCAACATTCTAGACCAACCAGCACACTCCATGGTGTGATGTAGTCAACATTCTAGACCAATCAGCACTCCATGGTGTGATGTAGTCAACATTCTAAACCAACCAGCACACTCCATGGTGTGATGTAGTCAACATTCTAGACCAACCAGCACACTCCATGGTGTGATGTAATCAACATTCTAGACCAACCAGCACACTCCATGGTGTGATGTAATCAACATTCTAGACCAACTAGCACACTCCATGGATGATGTAGTCAACATTTTAGACCAACCAGCACACTCCATGGTGTGATGTAGCCAACATTCTAGACCAATCAGCACACTCCATGGTGTGATGTAGCCAACATTCTAGACCAATCAGCACACTCCATGGATGATGTAGTCAACATTCTAGACCAATCAGCACACACCATGGGCGATGTAGTCAACATTCTAGACCAATCAGCACACACCATGGGTGATGTGGTCAACATTCTAGACCAATCAGCACACTCCATGGTGTGATGTAGTCAACATTCTAAACCAACCAGCACACTCCATGGTGTGATGTAGTCAACATTCTAGACCAATCAGCACACTCCATGGATGATGTAGTCAACATTCTAGACCAATCAGCACACACCATGGGTGATGTAGTCAACATTCTAGACCAATCAGCACACTCCATGGGTGATGTAGTCAACATTCTAGACCAATCAGCACACACCATGGGTGATGTGGTCAACATTCTAGACCAATCAGCACACTCCATGGTGTGATGTAGTCAACATTCTAAACCAACCAGCACACTCCATGGTGTGATGTAGTCAACATTCTAGACCAATCAGCACACTCCATGGATGATGTAGTCAACATTCTAGACCAATCAGCACACACCGTGGGTGATGTAGTGAACATTCTAGACCAATCAGCACACTCCATGGTGTGATGTAGTCAACATTCTAGACCAATCAGCACACTCCATGGATGATGTAGTCAACATTCTAGACCAATCAGCACACACCATGGGTGATGTAGTCAACATTCTAGACCAATCGCAGCAGTCAACATTCTAGACCAATCAGCACACTCCATGGGTGATGTAGTCAACATTCTAGACCAATCAGCACACACCATGGGTGATGTGGTCAACATTCTAGACCAATCAGCACACTCCATGGGTGATGTAGTCAACATTCTAGACCAATCAGCACACTCCATGGTGTGATTAGTCAACATTCTAGACTAATCAGCACACTCCATAGGTGATGTAGTCAACATTCTAGACCAATCAGCACACTCCATGGTGTGATGTAGTCAACATTCTAGACCAATCAGCACTCCATGGTGTGATGTAGTCAACATTCTAGACCAACCAGCACACTCCATGGGTGATGTAGTCAAGATTCTAGACCAACCAGCACACTCCATGGGTGATGTGGTCAACATTCTAGACCAATCAGCACACTCCATGGTGTGATGTAGTCAACATTCTAAAGCAACCAGCACACTCCATGGTGTGATGTAGTCAACATTCTAGACCAACCAGCACACTCCATAGGTGATGTAATCAACATTCTAGAAAAACCAGCACACTCCATGGTGTGATGTAATCAACATTCTAGACCAACCAGCACACTCCATGGGTGATGTAGTCAACATTCTAGACCAATCAGCACACTCCATGGATGATGTAGTCAACATTCTAGACCAATCAGCACACTCCATGGGTGATGTAGTCAACATTCTAGACTAACCAGCACACTCCATGGTGTGATGTAGTCAACATTCTAGACCAATCAGCACACTCCATGGATGATGTAGTCAACATTCTAGACCAATCAGCACACTCCATGGTGTGATGTAGTCAACATTCTAGACCAATCAGCACACTCCATGGGTGATGTAGTCAACATTCAAGACCAATCAGCACACTCCATGGTGTGATGTAGTCAACATTCTAGACCAATCAGCACACTCCATGGATGATGTAGTCAACATTCTAGACCAATCAGCACACTCCATGGATGATGTAGTCAACATCAGGCCAGCAACCTTTACTCTCCAGGACATTACTGTAGGCTGGGTCCATTTTTACACAAATTTGCCTAGATGCAGATCTGAACCCTAAAACTCTGGGCTGGCTGGCAAGTGTCCCACCACTACCCTTTGGCAGCTTGAGTATATAGAAGATTCGAAGCAGATAAACAAATATTTGTAGTATGACATGAGATGGCGACTGACCTCCTGTAGACACAGTTTTGTTTCCTGCATCGAAGCAGCAGGTGTTGATGTTGCTGACATGCAGGGTATCAATCACCTGGGGGGCTTTATCATCAAAGATTGTCTGTCCAATGTTCCACAGTAACAGCCTGCGGTCATCGCCACCTGCAAATGATGCAAGTGAAACATTCAAATCACTTACAGAAAAAAAAGGAGGAGGGGTGTGTGTGTGTATATATATATACATACACTATTCGGTATAGCCCTAATATATATATAAATATACATACATACACTATTCGGTATAGCCCTAATATATATATAAATATACATACATACACTATTCGGTATAGCCCTAATATATATATAAAATATACATACATACACTATTCGGTATAGCCCTAATATATATATAAATATACATACATACACTATTCGGTATAGCCCTAATATATATATAAATATACATACATACACTATTCGGTATAGCCCTAATATATATATAAATATACATACATACACTATTCGGTATAGCCCTAATATATATATAAATATACATACATACACTATTCGGTATAGCCCTAATATATATATAAATATACATACATACACTATTCGGTATAGCCCTAATATATATATAAATATACATACATACACTATTCGGTATAGCCCTAATATATATATAAATATACATACATACACTATTCGGTATAGTCCTAATATATATATACAAACACTATTCGGTACAGCCCTTATATATATATATATATACACATATACATATATACAGTAGACATGCATGGCATCTCTAAGGTTGTCATCACACTCGGAAGGTACTGCAGGGATCAAATTCCTGCGGCGGTAGACACAGAAGTAAGGTAACTGATAGATCAGCATTCAGACCCAGAAGATACCATCATCTACACAGATGGATCCGTGAAGCGCGGATCAAGGTCAGCATGGGCATACACAGCTCAAAGAAAGGGGAAAACAATACATGAGGACAGCGGCGCTTACCAGACAACCACGTCAAGCATGACAATGGAAATAGCTGCTGCTTCTAGAGCTTTAGCATGGGTATCCGAGCAAACCGCCACACAGGTAGTAATTGTCTCAGACTCAATGAATATGCTTCAGAAGATAGCAACAGGCAGTATGCGCTCTGAATGGATAGAAAGCATTAGGAAATCGCACTTAACCTCCGTAACCTGGATCTACACACCGGGCCATGCGGGCGTGAAGGGAAATGAGCGAGCAGACCAACTGGCAAGCACTGCACTAATGATTGCGGGAAAAAGTATGGACAGAGCAGACATAGTCAACGCTGTACGAACTGGGCTAGTGGAGAATGAAGAATCCCTGACACTAACACGATTGCGTGACATGGGAGTTAAGCATGGTGATGCCGTCTTCGAGGCCGAGAAAGGAGACAATATAACCAGCTTCTCGTGGGGACAATTAGTAAAAGTACTTTAGAGTGGCTGCTGCTTCAGAGAACTGAGCACGCAAGGGTATGCCCAGTGTGCAGTGACATTAATTGTGATAACAGAACATAAAATAACATCTTAGTAGGGAGTCGGCAGTACGAAACCCAAGTTCAAGGTGTCTCCTTCGTGCCAAAGAACTGCATGGCTGTTGGGTGAACAGTCGTTAACGATGGCAGGCAGGTCGTTGTAGGGGCGACGCCTGCTGGTGGATGTAATGTCCTAAGTCCCTTCCCCAGCTAATAAGGAGGGTACTGCTGGGGTGACCGTTTATTAACCCTCATATAATTCTTCCGGTCAAAATGGACGCTAGGTACGGCCACCTTTTTTTTTTTTTTTTTTTGAAAGCCGTGGCAAATATATTTTTTTTTTGGCCAGACGGTGGCCGTTGCATTTTTGCTCCATTTGTAGACTGGAAGGATGTAGTTTCGTCGCCCAGCTTCTGAGTTGAGTGCATGGCGTGACACTGTGAGCTGCGTTTGTTTTTCGTTGGCACAGGAGCGGAGCATATGTGGGGTGACCCATTTGCTATGAAGCTGAAACTAGGATTACCAGATTACACAGAGATAGAGAGAGAGAGAGAGACAGAGACAGACAGACCTAAGGTATTCTTGACCATTCTGTGTGGGACTCGTTTACAAACTGGATCCAAAATGTGTCTAATGAGAACCTCAAGAAGACCAACTCATTCTCCTGTGTCATGATGCTCGATAGGAGTTGTTGGGAGCAGAATACAGCTGCTGTCAATGCCGAGGTATGTGAGCTTATCAGTGACAAGTCAGAAGTGACAGATGCGGTGATCTTCACAGACAGGTCCATTATACGAGGACATAAGAGTGCGTGGGCATTCACAGCTTGTTCTTTAGACAGAAGAATTCAAGAAGCCAGCAGTGCCTTCTCTATGACTACCAGCAGCATGACAATGGAGGTGATGGCGGTGACACAAACTTTCATGTGGCTAGAATCACAGGACTATTTCCGCGTGTGTGTGCTGAGTGATTTTTTTTTAGCATGATCAGGCGGGTCGAGGCAGGCTGGTTACGCAGACTGTGGCTTGAGTCATTGCAAAATTCTCCTGTGTGTGCAGTTACTTTCATATTCATCTCAGGGCATGCAGGCTTTGTTGGTAATGATAGAGCTGATAGACTGGCAGGTGCTGCATTAATTGAAGATATGGATCACGCAGACATTGTCATTGCCCATAGAGAGATAGGACGTTCTGAGGATTTTGGAAGCAATGTGTCCACTTTACTGCTAAGAACATGGGAACTGGGAGAAGAGATCGGCACAGCCAAGCATGAGAAGCACACTGGACGCACATGAAGTCTTGTTAACCAATATAGGACTGGCGCTATTAATCACGCAACACTGATGAATATGTTGAGAGGGGAATCTGAGCACCTATGGATGTGTCCGGAGTGCTGTGAAGATAAATCTAACATAATACAGTTAGGCTGAGTCAGAGCGAATGGACACATTCCAGATGTGATCAGCTTGCCATCAGAAGGCAATGGAAAAACAACGACAGAACATGACAGACTCACCAGATGCGATCAGCTCGCCGTCAGCAGACAACGGAAACACAACGACAGAACATGACAGATTCACCAGATGCGATCATCTCGCCGTCAGCAGACAATGGAAACACAATGACAGAACATGACAGACTCACCAGATGCGATCAGCTCGCCGTCAGCAGGCAATGGAAACACAATGACAGAACATGACAGACTCACCAGATGCGATCAGCTCGCCGTCAGCAGACAACGGGAACACAACGACAGAACATGACAGACTCACCAGATGCGATCAGCTCGCCGTCAGCAGACAACGGAAACACAACGACAGAACATGACAGACTCACCAGATGCGATCAGCTCGCCGTCAGCAGACAACGGAAACACAACGACAGAACATGACAGACTCACCAGATGCGATCAGCTCGCCGTCAGCAGACAATGGAAACACACCGACAGAACATGACAGACTCACCAGATGCGATCAGCTCGCCGTCAGTAGAAAACTCGATGGCGTTGACACAGCCAAAGTGTCCGCGGAGATCTCTCTTGTACAAACTTTGAGATACTGCTAGGCGACGGCCGAACAATGTCTCCTTCAGTCTCACCAGAGAAGTCCCGCTTCTCTCTCGCTCCCGCACCCCCAGTGGGGTAGACATGAATCTACGTCTGGCCGGTTCCATGAGTGGGGTTCTCGCGTTGTTGTTTTCAACAGCTACAGATAAGCTATAGAAATTAAAGAAGACTGACTCGGTTTTGGTTTATATAATTTTAGTACAATCGTCTGATTGCAGTAACCGCCATGTTGTTATATCAAAAGTCTAACCGGAAGTTGTTTGACAAGTCTAGGAAGAGAACAATCCAGGATCTGAAGGCTGTAGTTGACTGTTTGTCCATCACATGTGATAAGAGCCACTCTTTCTTTCGGCCGTGATGAGCTGAGTGTTTGTTCTAATTTTAATTTCTTTTGAGAAAAAAAATCAACAACTCAACCACGTTCAACCTGCTGCTAGCTAGCCGAAGCTGCCCACAGACTCTGACTATATTTGTGGTCTTGGTTAAGTGCTCCACTTTCGTGGCTAAAGTTCTGGTATTTGCGCCGTCTCTAGGCCTAATACATCTGTCCTCCTAGTCAGACCTCTCATTTCCTGTCCAGTTGTCAGCTGTGTTCTTCTTGTCCTGTCATTGCTGATGTCTCCTCTTTGGTTTCAGCTCCTTCTGATTTGGCCAGGCGTATATCGTAGGAGAGCTAGCTTCACAACATAGCGTCCTTTGGACCACTATTTATAATGTTGAGTATTTTGGGGCTTGGATAGATGGGAAAATATTCGGCGTATGGCCATAGTGGCCTTATAGTAGTCTTCCTGCAATAAGAACGGGTTAATCATGTCACGGAGATGTGTGTGAAATGTTATGTGATGCCTCACAATGATTCTATCCGTCGTTTGTTAAAGTGTGGTCCGGTTTGGGAGGGTAGCTAGGCTCCGATGTACGTAAATGCCAAGGAAAAATATAAAACCGAACGAAAAGTACATCAGCTAGCTTCACCATATAACACACACAAAAACGTGAACGTTGCAGTTATGGAGCCTTCTTTAGCACATACCTGTACTGGTAAATAATAAAACACAGTAAAGACGAATGTGAACGGCACAAACAGAAAGTAGCAGTTCTGGGCAGGCGGGACACACGAGGTATGGGAAATTAATGAACTGCTGCGAAGATATACAAATATCAAGGAAAGATATAAAACCGAACAAACAGTATATCAGCAAGCTTCACCATATAGTAAACGGGTCACCCCATAATTGCTCCGCTCCTGTGCCAACGGAAAACACACATAATTTTTATCACAGACTGCTGTCTCAGCATATGCACTAGCATACACACGCATTAAAAGCATATGGTAAGTAGAAATACTAAAGGTACAAGGGTTTCACTTCAAAAGATGCCCAGACGGAGACACAACAGAGAACCCTGGCTCTTGCTATGCTTGATAAGAGGTGTCCAAACACCACTTGGACTCGGGTTTTACCGACGGCTCTGCTGCAGATGCAGTCAGAAAGGGGGTTTGTGGAATATACATTGGACCCCTGGCGGTGGAGCAGAAACTCTCTCTCTACCAGCAGGTGACATCTGCGCTGGCTTCAGAGCTTTGGCGGCTGCCCTCCTTTCTGCAGTCCGGCATCTCATTGCTCAAGAACACAAAGGGCACAGGATTGTTGTACTTGGTGACTCGTTGTCTGTTCTCCAAGCACTATCAAGCAAAAAACAAGACGGGCTGACTGCAGATCTGGGGACCAACATTGGCTTGCTCTCCAGGCGAGCAGAGCTGGTCTTGCAGTGGATACCGGCCCACAGTGGTATTCGGGGAGGTGAGATAGCAGGGGCTGGGAGTAATCTTCCACAACCTCATCCACCACACAGCTACAGGGAAACCAGAACAGCGCTGAATCAGTCTTTCAAGCGGGAGTGGAGAGGGCAGAATGGAGATTACGGTCCAGGAAGTGACGGCATGGGCAGACTCAACAGGAAAGAACAGATATCAATTTTTGGACTTCGGACTGGACACTGTGGTCTTCGAGCACACCTGTGCAGGATGGGCATGAAAGAATCTGCTGCCTGTGATTGTGGAGCGGAGAGACAGACCCGCGAGCACATGCTGCAGTGCTGCCCTTGCCTCTCCCAGCAAAGACTGTGGATCTGGCCCAGGGGATCCACATTGTGAGAGAAGCTATGGGGGACCGGTGGCGACCTTAAACGCACAATCCTATTTTTGACCCAGACGGGACTCGGTGTTTAGCATGACTGATGTCGAACGCAGAAGAAGTAGAAATACCGCTAATTATCCTTATTATTTGCGGGTTGTGGATACGGGTTGTGGGTCTAGCTGTCGATCTGACCGTGGATTGAACGCGGAATGTGGATGACCTGTGGATGTAGGCTGGGAATTTGGACGATGTTGGTGCGGATGGGAGTTGACGATGGGTCGTTACATTTGGGAAAAAAGTTCGGAAAATCCGGAGCGACATCAAAAAGCTTTGGTGTTTGATGGTTGGGGAAGCCTCTAGCCCCTGTACCGATTTGTTGTTAACGAAACGAAACAGATGTTTCTCTAGACAGCGCCCCTGTCTTTAATGTGTTTCAAAGGTCAGAGTCCGGTTGCTAGCCGACTTGTTCCATGGTAATTATGATAACATTGGTTTCAGTTGTCACTACGCGAATAATTTTGTCAGTTTTATCGTTACATTTGTTGTCATAGCTCGGTATACAATCCTTCTGTTTTTTTCTTTTTTTTTTCTTGCTTTCCTTTCTCCCTCCCCCAATCACACACACACACACACACTATTAGCCCCTATTATTTGGACTTGAAAATACACCACACACACACACACATACACAAACAAATGTATCCAACACTTTCTTCCGTATATTTCTTTCCCCACCCCTCTCTCTCTCTCTCTCTCTCTCTCTCTCTCTCTCTCTCTCTCTCTCTCTCTCTCTCTCTCTCTCTAAACCCAACTTACACATTTTCTATGTTTTGACACAAAAATACACAAAGAGTGTGCAGGGCTAGAACACGTAGTGTTCCTTCGCCTATCTAACTGCTGACCACGCTCGATGTTGCTTGACGCTGTGGTTCCCTTTAGTCATCCATCTAGCTGCTGATCACGCTAGATGTTGCTTGACGCTGTGGTTCCCTTTAGTCATCCATCTAGATGCTGATCACGCTAGATGTTGCTTGACGCTGTGGTTCCCTTTAGTCATCCATCTAGCTGCTGATCACGCTAGATGTTGCTTGACGCTGTGGTTCCCTTTAGTCATCCATCTAGCTGCTGATCACGCTAGATGTTGCTTGACGCTGTGGTTCCCTTTAGTCATCCATCTAGCTGCTGATCACGCTAGATGTTGCTTGACGCTGTGGTTCCCTTTAGTCATCCATCTAGATGCTGATCACGCTAGATGTTGCTTGACGCTGTGGTTCCCTTTAGTCATCCATCTAGCTGCTGATCACGCTAGATGTTGCTTGACGCTGTGGTTCCCTTTAGTCATCCATCTAGCTGCTGATCACGCTAGATGTTGCTTGACGCTGTGGTTCCCTTTAGTCATCCATCTAGCTGCTGATCACGCTAGATGTTGCTTGACGCCATGGGTACCAGTGGGTACCCATCGAACTACTGACCTTGCTCGATGTTGCTTGATGCCATATTTTCCCGCTTGTCACTCATCTAACTACTACTGATCACACTCGATGTTGCTTGACGCCGTTGGTACCCATCTAACTACTGACCCTGCTCAATGACATTAGGTCTTTTGTATACAGGCTAGACAGCAGTCACAATAAACCAGGCATACTAACCACAAGTTCTAATCTGAATTATAACAACAGGAACTATCATCAACATATTAAAAAAACCTTTATTTAACTGAACACAAAATTAACGTATACTTCACATATAGTACATTAACAACAACCAACGTGCTAGACCAGAATCTAAAATGCTAATCATCACCAGCTAACAAGGAAATATGATAATGAACTCATACGCTCAGAAAATTACACCAACAATGGCAAAAACCGAAACATATTAACATGTCTGTTAAGCTTCAATATGCCACCAGATCAGTAAATCGCTTATAGTAACCTGCAGTCAAACTATCTCCGAGCGAGGTAACACACTGATATATCTACCCAAACAGTTAAACTACTAGAGAAAAAAAAACCAGATTTAACTATGGAAGCATACCATCGCCATTATATCAGCCAAGCAACCGGTCATCACCCACAATCGCCCGTACTCACGCTGTTAAGCCTAATGTGCTGAGCCACAACAGCTGGGTGGATCTACTGAGTTGACCTTTCTATACACAGTGGCCAGTTTTCATCGCATTTGCAAATCAAACTGAAACAAGGTATTCGTCGTCACACGTCTACAAACATAACACACCGATGAATGCAAATACAAACATAACACACCGATTAATACTGTATAGACGAACATAACACATCGATGAATAAATGCACTGATGAACACGTGCATACTTGAACAAGACACACAGATAAACAAGATACTCAGAAAAACAGAACACACAGATGATCAAGACACACATGCGAACAAGACACAGATAAACAAGACACACAGATAAACAAGACACACACAAATGAACAAGACACACACAAATGAACAAGACACACACAAAAGAACAAGACACACAAATGAACAAGACACACAGATTAACAAGACACACAGATGAACAAGACACACAGAGGAACAAGATACGCAGATAAACAAGACATACAAAATAAAAAATGCACTACCGATATCATCAGGCAGTAGATTTGTGATGTTCTTCTTCTGCGTTCGACATCAGTGATGCTACACATTGAGTCCCGTCTGGGTCACAAATAGGATTGTGCGTTTAAGGTCGCCACCGGTCCCCCATAGATTCTCTCGCAATGTGGATCCCCTGGGCCAGATCCACAGTCTTTGCTGAGAGAGTTATTTGTGATGTAAAGCTTTTACTTTGTAGGCAGCTCACCACTGTAGAGCTGGCTCATCCAGGGGCTGCTCCAGTAGATCTAAGGGGTCACCTATGGCTACAGTGTGTAAATCTATGGCTACAGTGTGTAAATCTGTCTATGGCTACAGTGTGTATATAAGTGCGTATATACAGTGTGCACATCTGTGCATGGCTACAGGGTGTACATCTGGTCATGTCTACAGTGTCCACATTTGTGCATGGCTACAGTGTGTACATATGTCTATGGCTACAGTGTGTACATCTGTCTATGGCTACAGGGTGTACATCTGGTCATGTCTACAGTGTCCACATTTGTGCATGGCTACAGTGTGTACATTTGCCCATGTCTACAATGTGTACATCTATGCATGGCTTCAGTGTGTACACATGGTCATCTGTCTGTGGCTTCACTGTGTACACATATTTGTGGTTCTTTTGTGTTCACAAGTCAGCAACAATCCTATGTGGCTATCGTGTATACACATGTCAGTATCAATGCTCTGTAACTACCATATGTAAACATGTCAGCAACAAGCTCTATCGCTACAGTGTGTACACATGTCAGCATCAATCCTCTATGGCTATTGTGTGCACACATGTTGGCATCAATAAAATGTGTCTACCAAATGTACACATCTCAGCATCCTCTATGGCTACAGTGTATGCATGTGTAGGCATCAATCCTTTATGGCTACAGTGTGTACACAAGTAGGCATCAATCCTCTGTGGCTACAATGTGTACACAAGTAGGCATCAATCCTCTGTGGCTACAATGTGTACACAAGTAGGCATCAATCCTCTGTGGCTACAGTGTGTACACAAGTAGGCATCAATCCTCTGTGGCTACAGTACGTACATGCCGGTTACAAGAATGGTAAGTCCACCGATGATGGCAAAGAGGATCAAAGTATTCATCATCACCTGGAGACAGGAGAACAACACGTGATACATGGATCATGTCTCCACGGATAGCTTTCTTGACTCTTAGTCATCTCAACAGATCACCACATACATCTCAACAGATCACCACATACATCTCAACTGAACACCACATACATCTCAACTAAACACCACATACATCTCAACTGAACACCACATACATCTCAACTGAACACCACATACATCACAACTAAACACCACATACATCTCAACAGATCATCACATACATCTCAACAGATCACCACATACATCTCAACAGAAAACCACATACATCTCAACAGATGACCATTCACATCTCAATAGATGACCATACACATCTCAATAAATGACCATACACATCTCAATAAATGACCATACACATCTCAATAGATGACCATACACATCTTAACAGATGACCACACATCTCAACAGATGACCATACATCTCAACAGATGACCATAAACATCTCAACAGATGACCATAAACATCTCAACAGATGACCATAAACATCTCAACAGATGACCATAAACATCTCAACAGATGACCACACATCTCAACAGATGACCACACATCTCAACAGATCAACACATCTCAACAGATGACCACACACCTTAACACACATCTCAACAGATAACCACACATCTCAACAGATGACAACACATCTCAATAGATGACCACACAATATCAACAGATGACCACACATCTCAATAGATGACCAAACATCTTAATAGATGACAACACAATATCAACAGATGACCACATACATCTCAACTGAACACCATACACATCTTAACAGATCACCTCACATATTTCAACATCAGCACACATACATCTCAAGAGATCAATATCTGAACAAATGACCACATCTCAACAGATCACCATACACATCTCAACAGATCACCATACACATCTCAACAGATGACCACATACATCTCAACAGATGACCACACACATATCACAACAGATGTGGAATCAGGCTGCACCAGGTACTTTAAGCATGTTGACAGACAGGGAACATGCAACAGAACTGTCAGAACTAATAGGGATGGTAGTGAAGTTTTATTTCTTGGGTTTTTACTTACGAAAATATAACAGCTAGATGAAAATTAAAATTACAAATCCAATGGTACCTCATTTAAGCCTGTAAGTCAATTCTAAGCGGAGATATTAACATTTTAGTGGCGGACACCACGACAGAAAAATTGTAGTGGACATCCATAAAACATGGCTTCCGGTTGCGACCCAGTGAGATAAAATGACTCAATGTTTGCATTTTACGGCCATAACTTTTTTGTTTCTGAACGAATCCCTTAGCAACCATATATTGCTGGAATCGGGACAGTGAGATCTAACCGTTTATGCATGTCTCAATTACATACACTACGATATGCGCCTATTTAACATAGGAAAATGTCTGCAGGCTGATTATTTTTCATCTAAAACCTTATACATTTACAGTTGTCTGCCAACGAGCCTGGCTTAAAACATATCATATTGTGTGTCCTGGCAAGGCGAACATAAAGATCATATAAATGTGCCAATGTCAGTTGACGTGACCTAATTAACAAATACCGGAAACACCCCCACCCCCTTTTGCAACAGCGATGTCCCCCGGGGTGGCTATCTCCTCACAGTAATGACACCTGGGGTGGTTGTTCCCCCCTCCCCCCACAGTGATGATACCGGGATGGCCACACCCCTTTCCTGCTACCTTCTTTCCCTGGTATCTCTCTTCTTCTTTCTTTCTTTTTCCTCTTCTTTCTTTTTCCCCATGTCTCAGTGTCGACTTTCTTTTCTTAGTCTCTTTTTTTTTTTAATTCCGCTCTCCTCCTCCTGCTCCCTTTCTTTCTCAACTTTCTCTCAATCTTCTACTGCCCCTCCCCCAACTCTCCGTTCTATATAGTAGAAGAAAACATGAGCCCACTGGTAGTACACGCCGTTTTCATAATAGGTCGGTGACAGTGTTAACAACAGGGCAAACACAGCAGGTGTGTTCATTTCTGGGAATCAGGTCAGGTCGGATTTACTTTTCTTTCAAAAATGACCATGGCTCCCATGTCCACCCAGCATTGAATGTAAGAAATAGATCTATAGCAGCCACACGCGGACAGCCAAGCATGGGAGGGTTGCCAATGGGATTTTTGCCAAACCTGAAGCTAAGCTTATGTCAAGAGGTGAATCAACTAAACCCTGCACAGTAGACTCGTCGTGACGTTGACGCCCCTAGCGGGCAGGTCACATTTCAAATTTAAACCCGTCCGGTCGGTATATAATCAATTATTTTGATATATACCTCTATCTGGTGGAATAGATATTTCTATACCCTCTAGTTGTTTTGAAAAGTCTACATTTTCAAACTTGCAACTGTGGGATATATATTTTCTGGAGTAATATTCCGAATTCCTGGAAACCTTTTTACTCCTTGGTGTACTTGTGCGGGACATTTTCTTTCTAGAGACGCAAAGCGAGATCAGGCTGGGTCATTCTTTGCCTGACTTCCTAGGTGTGCAGAAGTATGTCACCTCTCTGATTAAATCTTGGCGCATTCAAAATACCAGTTTAATCTTTGAAGGATTCCTAAGCTTGGGTAAGTTGATTATAGTTTACAAGTACCATGATATATGTCTCTATAAAGTTAGCCGCTGCTGCAGGGAGGAAAGATTCAGCTGTGTGACCGCACAGAACTAGGCCGTTCTTGGTGTCCAGACACTCAAGCCCCTGAAATCAAACCTTTCCCTTCGCAGGCTAATAGTTTGTGTCCTACCTGACCCACACCATTATAAATATATTAAACTCAGCAAGTTAATTATTCTCTAACCAGCCGACAGAGTTTGTGTCAAATAGAGGACATATTTAACTGGGTCACACTTCAGCCAGCTAGGTACTGTGACGTTAGAGGTTTTTTTTTTTAGCACAACAACACTGGGTGTGCAGTGGGCAGAATGTGGAGGTATAAAATATATATATGTGAGAGAGAGAGATGGGATGTACATCTACAAGTGCAGAGGTGGGCGAGGAGAGTTGATATTCTATGTTTGATAGAGTCTATCTGTATCTACTCTGCTACTCGTCTCTTGTCTCTGTTACTGACTGAACAACAGAGATGATATTTAGAGACTTATACTGTCTCATTATCCTGAAAACTATCCTCTGAATGATTACTAATGTGGATGTTAAAAAACTGAGCTTGACATGTAACCCCTGAGATGACTGCTAATTCTAAGTTCCTTCTTGATACAGGATGGTATCTCCTTGGAGGCCAGGCAGTGAATCAGCAGTCCACAAAAACACCTACAAGGAAGTCACCAATGTCCAAGCCAGTGGTGGACATCCAATTGTAAACCAAACTTTTGTCATCCATTAGGGAAATCCTCCAGTTGGTCTATGGACAACATAATGGGTGTTGTACCTTCACCATCATTTATCCGGAGGCTTGTTTGTGCCTCAAGTGATTGACTTGGTACCCGAGATCCTCTCTAGGAGCTTGGGTGTATCATTAGTGTTTGAGTGTCTAGTGTGGGACTGTCTTCAACGTAACAACACAGTGACTGAATATTCAGCAAGTTCAAGAAACCAGGGATTCAGATAAGTGTATTCAATTGGTTTATTGCCGGGCTTCACTGTTAATCGTCCACATGATCATGATGATGATCTAGGCGGACCTTGGGAATCTCTTGCACATTCAGTCAGATCTGTTTTGAAGTTTTTGTCCTTCCTATCACTCTGGGTTCTTGAAGTTCTTTGCTGATTCTTATATAATGTATGTGTTGCATTTATTACATGTTCAGAAAGTTTCATTATTGACTTGAGTGTCCATCATTCACTGTTCAAACTGTCTAGCTTTTATGTTTGTGTGATTAGTAAGTTTAATCTGTGTTAACATGGCTGTGATAGTATACTATCATATCCTGGAGGCTTTCTTGTTATAATAGTGGGGGTGTCCAGCCAAGTTGCGATTAGGATTAGTAGATATTCTGTAGTGCCAGAACTTAAGTTGCCCTACTCCTAAAATAAGTTGAGCGTATATTGGCCACGGGATATCCCTTAGACCAATACGAGCCGACGCCTCAACATTATTTTATTTCAGAGTTCTGTTGGTTCTTAAGGAGAAATCCTTAAATCAGGCACGCGACACGAGCGGTATGTGACAGCTTACCAAAAACCCAAGTAATATATAAGAAAAACAAAATTGACAAATAGTACATATTTTATAGTTAATTTTATAATTACGAAATGAAACATTTACCCACTTTTATATAAGGATAAATATGTTTAAAAAAAAAAAAAAAAGATTCCAAAATCTTAACCCAAGGTGTCGTAAAAAAAACCAGTTCCAGGGGGAAAGCCCAAGTACTGGCAGGCCTGATGGACGGGAACGCTGTCAGCGCTGATGTTGTTTCTCGACCACTTAGATTTAGCAATTCCGACTGAAAATTCCGTGGATTATAAATAATAACAGAAGCATTAAAAAATGCTACAAGAGTTGTAGATGTTTAAAAAGTAACTCACTTAACATTATTAATTTACTAAGTATCTGAAGTTAATTACTACAGAATAATCTTAGAAAATGCGCAATGATGGCCCAAATTAATTATTGGGATTTGAGGGTGATCAGGAAAAAAAATATCCAACAGAGAATGCTAAGGGCTCTAAATAATGATAGATGCATGAACAAATGCTACAATGGTTGTGGATTTTTTTTTTTTAAATGATTAAAATAACGTTAGGTAATTTAATAATTATTTTAAGTTAATTATAAAGCGGGAAAAACGGTCTCCTAGTGCAAACATTGAATTTAAAGCCAAAACAGTGATGCCACTAAACAATTTTTTTAAACATGTGCTGTACTGCCAATCTTTGTGAAATTTCCCACACTTATATAAAAATTAACGCAGAATTCAAAAATACAACACACATTGCGGTAATCTGGCTAATTAAAACGATATTTACGAAATTACTTACCGTTATTGAATTCAAAGCCAAAACAGTGATGCCACTAAACAATTTTTTAAAACATGAGCTGTATTGCCAATCTTTGTGAAATTTCCCACACTTATATAAAAATTAACGCAGAATTCAAAAATACAACACACTTTGCGGTAATCTGGCTAATTAATAAGATATTTACGAAATTACTTACCGTTATTGGATTTAAAGCCAAAACAGTGATGCCACTAAACAATTTTTTAAAACATGAGCTGTATTGCCAATCTTTGTGAAATTTCCCACACTTATATAAAAATTAACGCAGAATTCAAAAATACAACACACTTTGCGGTAATCTGGCTAATTAAAAAGATATTAACGAAATTACTTACCGTTATTCACTGCGTGCTGCCCAAAAAAAAATCGATTTATTTTATACGCGTCAAAACCATCTCAGGTCAAAGCCTGGCATCTCTCCAATAACTTCTAATAACTTTTCCGATTTTATCTTTCACGTAAAGAGCACAGAAAAATAATTTCTGAATAACAGACAGTTGGTTTTCAGATTTTCGGGTCGCAATCGCGTCTATAGATACCGACGAAAATGTATAGCAAAATAAACGAAACAAAACAATCCATTGCTATACCTAGAACTAATTTTCAACAGCCTCCATGGTGGACTCCAAAAGTAGAACATGCGTTGAAGGCAAAGAAAGCCGCAGAGAGGAAGCGCAGATAGTGGAAAATGAAACTATTGTGAATGATATGGCAGGCGATAAAAAACTGGGAAAATTCTGGAAACTAGAAAGGCAGATGCAAGAGAAGATCGGCCTATCACAGTAGGAACAATCTATAGAGACGATGGTGTGCGTATGACAACAGACAAGGAGAAAGGGGAGCCTTTTCTCCTTAGACATCAGGGATGCAGTAAGAGGGGAGCTAGCTGGCACCTTAAAAAATTAGCATTATGTAGACATGATACGAGTGGACGATATCAAACACATTTGAAAAAAGGCAAAGACTGCATCAGGGCGCTAGGTTTACGTTAGGGTTTAGACGACGGATCAACATCATGGCACAAGAGGTAACCCATAAGTGCTCCGTTCTACTTATAACTGAATCTGAAGAATCTCTGCGCAGTGCAAGAATTACGTAGCACCGGCGAGGATCCTGAAATACTTTAGGTAAATTTTTAAATCCTGATTTTGCCCAGGCAGCGCCGTCAAGCTATTCTTTTTTATTTCCGACTGCCATGGGATTTTTTACGTGTGCAATAATACACACGAGCGTCCAATCTTACTACTAGAGGCCAGGGTAAATAACTAAAAGACAGGTGAAAAATCCCAGCTATCACAGCTTACACATCTCAACAGATCTAATCACCACACACATCTCAACAGATCTGATCACCACACACATCTCAACAGATCTGATCACCACACACATCTCAACAGATGTGATCACCACACACATCTCAACAGATGTGATCACCACACACATCTCAACAGATGTGATCACCACACACATCTCAACAGATCTGATCACCACACACATTTCAACAGATCTGATCACCACACTCATCTCAACAGATCTGATCACCACACTCATCTCAACAGATCTGATCACCACACACATCTCAACAGATCTGATCACCACACACACATTACAACAGATCTAATCACCACACACACATTACAACAGATGTGATCACCACACACACATTACAACAGATGTGATCACCACACACATCTCAACAGATCTGATCACCACACACATCTCAACAGATCTGATCACCACACACATCTCAACAGATCTGATCACCACACTCATCTCAACAGATCTGATCACCACACTCATCTCAACAGATCTGATCACCACACACATCTCAACAGATCTGATCACCACACACACATTACAACAGATCTAATCACCACACACACATTACAACAGATCTGATCACCACACACATCTCAACAGATCTGATCACCACACACATCTCAACAGATCTGATCACCACACACATTTCAACAGATCTGATCACCACACACATTTCAACAGATCTGATCGCCACACACATCTCAACAGATCTGATCACCACACACATCTCAACAGATCTGATCACCACACACATTTCAATAGATCTGATCACCACACACATTTCAATAGATCTGATCACCACACACATTTCAACAGATCTGATCACCACACACATTTCAACAGATCTGATCACCACACACATTTCAACAAATCTGATCACCACACACATTACAACAGATCTGATCACCACACACATTTCAACAGATCTGATCACCACACACATTTCAACAGATCTGATCACCACACACATTTCAACAGATATGATCACCACACACATTTCAACAGATCTGATCACCACACACATTTCAACAAATCTGATCACCACACACATTTCTACAGATCTGATCACCACACACATTTCAACAGATCTGATCACCACACACATTTCAACAGATCTGATCACCACACACATTTCAACAGATCTGATCACCACACACATTTCAACAGATCTGATCACCACACACATTTCAACAGATCTGATCACCACACACATTTCTACAGATCTGATCACCACACACATTTCAACAGATCTGATCACCACACACATTTCAACAGATCTGATCACCACACACATTTCAACAGATCTGATCACCACAAACATTTCTACGGATATGATCATCACACACATCTCAAAAGATCTGATCATCACACACATCTCAACAGATCTGATCACCACACACATCTCAACAGATCTGATCATCACACACATCTCAAAAGATCTGATCATCACACACATTTCAACAGATCTGATCACCACACACATCTCAAAAGATCTGATCACCACACACATTTTAACAGATCTGATCACCACACACATTTTAACAGATCTGATCATCACACACATTTCTACAGATCTGATCATCACACACATTTCTACAGATCTGATCACCACACACATTTCAACAGATCTGATCACCACACACATTTCAACAGATCTGATCACCACACACATCTCAACAGATCTGATCACCACACACATCTCAACAGATCTGATCATCACACACATTTTAACAGATCTGATTACCTTACACATTTCAACAGATCTGATCACCACACACATCTCAACAGATGTGATCACCACACACATCTCAACAGATCTGATCACCGCACACATCTCAACAGATCTGATCACCACACACATCTCAACAATCTGATCACCACACACATCTCTCAACAGATCTGATCACCACACACATCTCAACAGATCTGATCATCACACACATCTCAAAAGATCTGATCATCACACACATTTCAACAGATCTGATCACCACACACATCTCAACAGATCTTATCATCACACACATCTCAACAGATCTCAACAGATCTGATCACCACAGACATCTCAACAGATGTGAGCATCACACACATCTCAACAGATGTGATCATCACACACATCTCAACAGATCTGATCACCATACACATGACAATATCATTCTTGGATGCACTAGAGACACCTCCTGTAAATCCATGTGATACCTATTGGATCCATGCGATACTTCTTGGATTTCCCCACAATGGAAAACAGAATCAAGCTATCCAGGGCTGTTGCTTTCCTCAAAGCGAAGTCAGACCATAGACACCCACTTTATGAGCAATTATTCATGCAAAAAAAGAGTAGACACAAACAAGGCAAATCCTGGATCGGTCGGGCTGAGGATGCCATCGAACATGTTTGAAGCCTTACTGACATTCATTTTGGAATTGAATGGATAACTATGACTTTCCTCTCCAAACATTCATATTACAGTCCATATCACACTTGATGGCAGCTGTAGAGTGCAGATTCCTGGCATTGTTGACACTTTAGTCAGAACGCAGTAAGCTCAGGGGGGGGGGGGGGGGGGGGGGGGGGGACCATCAAGGAGATAAATGGTGCCTCTGCTGTTACAACTATAGACCTACAATGGAAACTATGGCTGTAACACGGGCACTAGCTTGTCTTGGTACTCAAAAGTTCACACAGTATGCATTTTTAGTAAATCGATAAATATGCTTTAAAAAATCCAAGCTGGATTTATCAGGCAAGAATGGATTGCAATACTAAGAACTTCACGAATATCTGCCCTAACCTTCATCTTTGTGCCAGGTGATGCGGGTGTTCAAGGGAACGAGCATGCAGACTATCTTGCTGACACTGCGGTTGCTATGACTGGCCCAGTACTGGACACAAGTGATGTTATCAATGCCATGCGCTGCACTTACCGTCGCCAAAGGACATGACTCCGTATCCCTGTCTAGAATGATGGATATGGGGGTGCAGCCTGGAGCTGCAAGAAATATTTTGCTAAGGGGAAAAGATGTTTCATTAACCAACAAATAACAGGACTCATCAGTCGTTTTACACTTGTAGAGCTTTTGAGGAGGAGATTGGAGCACCTATGGATCTGTCCGGAGTGGTGTGATCATATAAACCTTTCTAATCACTAATCATATGACATGGTCGGCAGAGCTGATGTTGCCTGCCACTTACCTTGTCCTGCCACCGCTGACGCTGTACACATTCATGGTAAGGTATCCTGGTAAAAGCCACCTGTAGAAGAGGACATACATTCATGGTAAGGTATTCTGGTAAAAACCACCTGTAAAAGAGGACATACATTCATGGTAAGGTATTCTGGTAAAAGCCACCTGTAAAAGAGGACACACATTCATGGTAAGGTATTCTGGTAAAAGCCACCTGTAAAAGAGGACACACATTCATGGTAAGGTATTCTGGTAAAAACCACCTGTAAAAGAGGACACACATTCATGGTAAGGTATTCTGGTAAAAACCACCTGTAAAAGAGGACATACATTCATGGTAAGGTATTCTGGTAAAAACCACCTGTAAAAGAGGACACACATTCATGGTAAGGTATTCTGGTAAAAACCACCTGTAAAAGAGGACACACATTCATGGTAAGGTATTCTGGTAAAAACCACCTGTAAAAGAGGACACACATTCATGGTAAGGTATTCTGGTAAAAGCCACCTGTAGAAGAGGACACACATTCATGGTAAGGTATTCTGGTAAAAGCCACCTGTAAAAGAGGACACACATTCATGGTAAGGTATTCTGGTAAAAACCACCTGTAAAAGAGGACACACATTCATGGTAAGGTATTCTGGTAAAAACCACCTGTAAAAGAGGACATACATTCATGGTAAGGTATTCTGGTAAAAGCCACCTGTAAAAGAGGACACACATTCATGGTAAGGTATTCTGGTAAAAGCCACCTGTAGAAGAGGACACACATTCATGGTAAGGTATTCTGGTAAAAGCCACCTGTAGAAGAGGACACACATTCATGGTAAGGTATTCTGGTAAAAGCCACCTGTAGAAGAGGACACACATTCATGGTAAGGTATCCTGGTAAAAGCCACCTGTAAAAGAGGACACACATTCATGGTAAGGTATTCTGGTAAAAACCACATGAAGAGGACATACATTAACTTACATGACTGATGCTGTGTGTGTATGACTGATACTGTGTGTGTGTATGACTGATACTGTGTGTGTGTATGACTGATACTGTGTGTGTGTCTGACTGATACTGTGTGTGTGTCTGACTGATACTGTGTGTGACTGACTGATACTGTGTGTGACTGACTGATACTGTGTGTGTGTCTGACTGATACTGTGTGTGACTGACTGATACTGTGTGTGACTGACTGATACTGTGTGTGACTGACTGATACTGTGTGTGACTGACTGAGACTGTGTGTATCTGACTGAGACTGTGTGTATCTGACTGAGACTGTGTGTATCTGACAGACTGTGTGTGTGTCTGACTTATATTGTGTGTGTGTTTAACTGATACTGTGTGTGTCTGACTGAGACTGTGTGTGTCTGACTGAGACTGTGTGTGTCTGACTGAGACTGTGTGTGTCTGACTGAGACTGTTTGTCTGACTGAGACTGTGTGTGTTTGACTGAGACTGTGTGTGTCTGACTGATACTGTGTGTGTCTGACTGATACTGTGTGTGTCTGACTGATACTGTGTGTGTCTGACTGAGACTGTGTGTGTCTGACTGAGACTGTGTGTGTCTGACTGAGACTGTGTGTCTGGCTGAGACTGTGTGTCTGACTGAGACTGTTTGTGTGTCTGACTGAGACTGTTTGTGTCTGACTGAGACTGTTTGTGTGTATAACTGATACTATGTGTGTCTGACTGATACTGTGTGTGTCTGACTGATACTGTGTGTGTCTGACTGAGACTGTGTCTGACTGAGACTGTGTGTGTCTGACTGATACTGAGTGTGTGTCTGACTGATACTGAGTGTGTGTCTGACTGATACTGTGTGTGTCTGGCTGTCTGATACTGTGTGTGTCTGGCTGTCTGATACTGTGTGTGTATGGCTGAGACTGTGTGTCTGACTGATACTATGTGTGTCTGGCTGAGACTGTGTGTCACTGAGACTGTGTGTGTGACTGAAACTGTGTGTGTGACTGAAACTGTGTGTGTCTGACTGAGACTGTGTGTGTCTGACTGAGACTGTGTGTGTGTCTGACTGAGACTGTGTGTGTCTGACTGAGACTGTGTGTGTCTGACTGAGACTGTGTGTGTGTGACTGATACTGTGTGTGTCTGACTAATACTGTGTGTGTCTGACTGATACTGTCTGTGTCTGACTGAGTTTGTGTGTCTGAATGAGACTGTGCGTGTCTTACTGAGCTTGTGTGTGTCTGACTGAGCTTGTGTGAGTCTGACAGCGACTGTGTGTGTCTGACTGAGTCTGTGTGTGTCTGACTGAGCATGTGTGTGTCTGACTGAGACTGTGTCTAACTGAACCTGTGTGTGTCTGACTGAGACTGTGTGTGTCTGACTGAGACTGTGTGTCTGACTGAGACTGTGTGTCTGACTGAGACTCTGTGTGTGTCTGACTGAGACTGTGTCTGACTGAGACTGTGTGTGTCTGACTGAGACTGTGTGTGTCTGACTGAGACTGTGTGTGTCTGACTGAGACTGTGTGTGTCTGAGATTGTGTGTGTCTGACTGAGACTGTGTGTGTGACTGAGACTGTGTGTGTGACTGATACTGTGTGTGTGACTGATACTGTGTGTGTCTGACTGATACTGTGTGTGTGTATGACTGAGACTGTGTGTTTGTCTGACTGAGCCTGTGTGTTTGTCTGACTGAGACTGTGTGTGTGACTGAGACTGTGTGTGTGACTGATACTGTGTGTGTCTGACTGATACTGTGTGTGTCTGACTGATACTGTGTGTGTCTGACTAACACTGTGTGTGTCTGACTGACACTGTGTGTGTCTGACTGACACTGTGTGTGTCTGACTGACACTGTGTGTGTCTGGCTAAAACTGTATGTGTCTGACTGATACTGTGTGTGTCTGACTGATACTCTGAGTGTCTGACTGAGAACGTTAGTGTCTGACTGAGACTGTGTGTGTCTGACCGAGTTTGTGTGTCTGACCGAGTTTGTGTGTCTGACCGAGTTTGTGTGTCTGACAGACTGTGTGTGTCTGACTGAGCTTGTGTCTGATTGAGACTGTGTCTGACTGAGCCTGTGTGTTTGACTGAGACTGTGTCTGACTGAGACTGTGTGTCTGACATTATTAATTTACTAAGTATCTGAAGTTAATTACTAAAGAATAATCTTAGAAAATGCGCAATGATGGCCCAAATTAATTATTGGGATTTGAGGGTGATCAGGAAAAAAAATATCCAACAGAGAATGCGAAGGGCTCTAAATAATGACAGATGCATGAACAAATGCTACAATGGTTGTGGATTTTTTTTTAAATGTGTGTGTCTGACTGAGACTGTGTGGCTGACTGTGTGTGTCTGACTGATACTGTGTGTCTGACTGAGACTGTGTGTCTGACTGAGACTGTGTGTGTCTCACTGAGACTGTGTGTCTCACTGAAACTGTATGTGTGTCTGACTGAGACTATGTGTGTCTAACTGAGACTATGTGTGTCTAACTGAGACTATGTGTGTCTAACTGAGACTATGTGTGTGTCTGACTGATACTGTGTGTGTCTGACTGATACTGTGTGTGTCTGACTGAGACTGTGTGTGTCTGACTGAGACTGTGTGTGTCTGACTGAGACTGTGTGTGTCTGACTGAGACTGTGTGTCTGACTGAGACTGTGTGTGTGACTGAGACTGTGTGTGTGACTGAGACTGTGTGTCCGACTGAGACTGTGTGTCCAACTGAGACTGTGTGTCTGACTGAGACTCTGTGTGTCTGACTGAGACTCTGTGTTTCTGAGTGAGACTCTGTGTTTCTGACTGAGACTGTGTGTCTGACTGAGACTGTGTGTGTCTGACTGAGACTGTGTGTGTCTGACTGAGACTGTGTGTGTCTGACTGAGACTGTGTGTGTGTCTGACTGATACTGTGTGTGTGTCTGACTGAGCCTGTGTGTTTGTCTGACTGAGCCTGTGTGTGTCTGACAGACTGTGTGTGTCTGACTGATACTGTGTGTGTCTGACTGATACTCTGTGTGTCTGACTGATACTGTGTGTGTCTGACTGATACTGTGTGTGTCTGACTAAAACTGTGTGTGTGTCTGACTGATACTGTGTGTGTCTAACTGATTCTCTGTGTGTCTGACTGAGACCGTTAGTGTCTGACTGAGACTGTGTGTGTCTGACCGAGTTTGTGTGTCTTGACAGACTGTGTGTGTCTGACTGAGCTTGTGTGTGTCTGACTGAGACTGCGTCTGACTGAGCCTGTGTGTGTGACAGACTGTGTCTGACTGAGACTCTGTGTGTGTCTGACTGAGACTGTGTGGCTGACTGTGTGTGACTGACTGATACGGTGTGTGACTGACTGAGACTGTGTGTGTTTGACTGAGACTGTGTGTATCTGAGACTGTGTGTATCTGACTGAGACTGTGTGTATCTGACTGATACTGTGTGTGTCTGACTTATATTGTGTGTGTGTCTAACTGATATTGTGTGTGTGTCTGACTGAGACTGTGTGTGTCTGACTGAGACTGTGTGTGTCTGACTGATACTGTGTGTGTCTGACTGAGACTGTGTGTGTCTGGCTGAGACTGTGTGTCTGGCTGAGACTGTGTGTGCGACTGAGACTGTCTGTGTGTGCGACTGAGACTGTGTGTCTGACTGAGACTGTGTGTCTGACTGAGACTATGTGTGTCTGACTGATACTGTGTGTGTCTGACTGATACTATGTGTGTCTGACTGAGACTGTGTGTCTGACAGACTGTGTGTCTGACTGATACTGTGTGTGTCTGACTGATACTGTGTGTGTGTCTGACTGATACTGTGTGTGTCTGGCTGTCTGATACTGTGTGTGTCTGGCTGTCTGATACTATGTGTGTGTGACTGATACTATGTGTGTCTGACTGATACTATGTGTGTCTGACTGATACTATGTGTGTCTGACTGATACTATGTGTGTCTGACTGAGACTATGTGTGTCTGACTGAGACTGTGTGTGTGACTGAGACTGTGTGTGTGACTGATACTGTGTGTGTCTGACTGAGTTTGTGTGTCTGAATGAGACTGTGCGTGTCTTACTGAGCTTGTTTGTGTCTGACTGAGCTTGTGTGTGTCTGACTGCGACTGTGTGTGTCTGACTGCGACTGTGTGTGTCTGACTGAGTCTGTGTGTGTCTGACTGAGTCTGTGTGTGTCTGACTGAGCTTGTGTGTGTCTGACTTAGACTGTGTCGGACTGAGACTCTGTGTGTCTGACTGAGACTGTGTCTGACTGAGACTCTGTGTGTGTCTGACTGAGACTGTGTCTGACAGACTGTGTGTGTCTGACTGAGACTGTGTGTGTCTGACTGAGACTGTGTGTGTCTGACTGAGACTGTGTGTGTCTGAGACTGTGTGTCTGACTGAGACTGTGTGTGTGACTTAGACTGTGTGTGTGACTGATACTGTGTGTGTCTGACAGACTGTGTGTGTGTCTGACTGAGACTGTGTGTGTGTCTGACTGAGACTGTGTGTTTGTCTGACTGAGACTGTGTGTGTCTGACTAAAACTGTATGTGTGTCTGACTGATACTCTGTGTGTCTGACTGATACTGTGTGTGTCTGACTAAAACTGTATGTGTGTCTGACTAAAACTGTATGTGTGTCTGACTGATACACTGTGTGTCTGACTGAGACCGTTAGTGTCTGACTGAGACCGTTAGTGTCTGACTGAGACTGTGCGTGTCTGACCGAGTTTGTGTGTCTGACAGACTGTGTGTGTCTGACTGAGCTTGTGTGTGTCTGACTGAAACTGTGTGTGTCTGACTGAGACTGTGCGTGTCTGAATGAGCTTGTGTGTGTGTCTGACTGAGCTTGTGTGTGTGTCTGACTGAGACTGTGTGTGTCTGACTGAGACTGTGTGTGTCTGACTGAGACTGTGTGTGTAGGACTGAGACTGTGTGTGTCTAACTGAGACTGTGTGTGTCTAACTGAGACTGTGTGTGTCTGATTGAGCTTGTGCGTGTCTGACTAAGCTTGTGTGTGTCTGACTAAGCTTGTGTGTGTCTGACTAAGCTTGTGTGTGTCTGACTGACCTTGAGTGTGTCTGACTGACCTTGTGTGTGTCTGACTGACCTTGTGTGTGTCTGACTAAGCTTGTGTGTGTCTGACTAAGCTTGTGTGTGTCTGACTGAGCATGTGTGTGTCTGACTGAGCTTGTGTGTGTCTGACTGAGCTTGTGTGTGTCTGACTGAGCTTGTGTGTGTCTGACAGACTGTGTGAGTCTGACTGAGATTGTGTGTGTCTGACTAAGCTTGTGTGTGTCTGACTCAGACTGTGTGTGTCTGACTGAGCTTGTGTGTGTATGACTGAGCTTGTGTGTCTGACTGACTGTCTGACTTGTGTGTGTGTCTGACTGCAGTGTGTGTGACTGTGTGTCTGACTGAGCTGTGTGTGTGTCTGACTGAGCTTGTGTATGACTGACAGACTGTGTGAGTCTGACTGAGATTGTGTGTGTCTGACTCAGACTGTGTGTGTCTGACTAAGACTGTGTGTGTCTGACTGAGCTTGTGTGTGTATGACTGAGCTTGTGTGTCTGACTGAGCTTGTGTGATTCTGACTGAGCAGCTGTGTCTGACTGAGCTTGTGTGTGTCTGACTGAGCTTGTGTGTGTCTGACTGAGATTGTGTGTGTCTGACTGAGCTTGAGTGTTCTGACTGAGACTGTGCATGTCTGACTGAGACTGTGCATGTCTGACTGAGACTGTGCATGTCTGACTGAGCTTGTTTGCATCTGACTGAGCTTGTTTGCATCTGACTGAGACTGTGCATGTCTGACTGAGACTGTGCATGTCTGACTGAGCTTGTTTGCATCTGACTGAGCTTGTTTGCATCTGACTGAGCTTGTTTGCATCTGACTGAGCTTGTTTGCATCTGACTGAGCTTGTTTGCATCTGACTGAGCCTGTTTGCATCTGACTGAGCCTGTTTGCATCTGACTGAGATTGTACGTGTCTGACTGAGACTGTACGTGTCTGACTGAGACTGTACGTGTCTGACTGAGATTATTCATGTCTGACTGAGACTGTACGTGTCTGACTGAGACTGTACGTGTCTGACTGAGACTGTGTGTGTCTGACTGAGCTTGTGTGTGTCTGACTAAGCTTGTGTGTGTCTGACTGAGCTTGTGTGTGTCTGACTGAGCTTGTGTGTGTCTGACTGAGACTATGCATGTCTGACTGAGCTTGTGTGTCTGACTGAGCTTGTGTGTCTGACTGAGCTTGTGTGTCTGACTGAGCTTGTGTGTGTCTGACTGAGACTATGCATGTCTGACTGAGCTTGTGTGTCTGACTGAGCTTGTGTGTCTGACTGAGCTTGTGTGTCTGACTGAGCTTGTGTGTCTGACTGAGCTTGTGCGTGTGACTGGGACTGTATGTGTGACTGGGACTGTGTGTGTGACTGGGACTGTGTGTGTGACTGGGACTGTGTGTGTGACTGGGACTGTGTGTGTGACTGGGACTGTGTGTGTGTGACTGGGACTGTGTGTCTGACTGGGACTGTGTGTGTCTGACTGAGCGTGTGTGTGTCTGACTGAGCGTGTGGTTGTCTGACTGAGACTGTGTGTGTGACAGACTGTGTGTGTGACAGGGACTGTGTGTGTGACTGGGACTGTGTGCGTGACTGGGACTGTGTGTGTGACTGGGACTGTGTGTGTGACTGGAACTGTGTGTGTAACTGGGACTGTGTGTCTGACTGAGCTTGTGTGTCTGACTGAGCGTGTGGGTGTCTGACTGAGCGTGTGGATGTCTGACTGAGACTGTGTGTGTGACTGGGACTGTGTGTGTGACTTGGACTGTGTGTGTGACTGGGACTGTGTGTGTCTGACTGAGCGTGTGGGTGTCTGACTGATCGTGTGGGTGTCTGACTGAGACTGTGTGTGTGTGTGACTGGGACTGTGTGTGTGACAGACTGTGTGTGACTGGGACTGTGTGTGTCTGACTGAGCGTGTGGGTGGGTGTCAGAGCGTGTGGGTGTCTGACTGAAGGAAACCTACCATGGTGTACAAAGGGATCCAGACGCTGGGGAACATCCAGTAAAGGAGATCATCCAGCCGGGTCTTCCAGCAGTTCAGCCTGGAGCTGAGTCTCGAGTACATCTGTGGGTAGAGTTGTCTCAGACATTAGCCCAATGATGGGGTCAACACAATCATCAGAGCAATCAAAGGGTCAACACAATCATCAGAGTAATCATAGGGTAATCACAATCTTTAGAGCAATCTTGGGTCAGCACAATCATCATACTAATGAAAAAAAGGGGGAGGGGTGAGCACAATCATTAAACTAATCATTGGATCAACACGATCATCACAAATATCACAGGGTCAACACAATCATTAGACAAATCATGTTGTCAATACACTGATTAGAACATTAATGGGCTCAACGGATCATCACACTTATCAGAGGCCATACTCAACAATTAGAACATTCACGGGCTCAACGGATCATCACACCTATCAGAGGCCATACTCAACAATTAGATCAGTCATGGGGTCAATACTATCATTACACCAGTCATGGGATCAACATAATCATGAAACAATAAAGTTGTTATCACAATCATGAGAGCAATCACGATAAAATCACAATCATGAGAACAATCACGATGTGCAAACAATCATGAGAACAATCACGATGTGCAAACAATCATGAAAACAATTACCTTGTTAACACAATCAAGAGAACAATCACGATATACACACAATCATGAGACAAATCACGATGTGATCACAATCATGAGAGCAATCATGATATAATCACAATCAGGAGAACAATCACGATGTTCAAACAATCATGAGAACAATTACCTTGTGAACACAATCATGAGAACAATCAAGATATACACACAATCATGAGAACAATCACGATGTGATCACAATCATGAGAGCAATCATGATGTAAACACAATCACGAGAACAATCAAGGTAGGAAAACAATCATGAGAAAAATGACGGTGTACACACAATCATAAGAACAATCACGATGTGAACACAATCATGAGAAGAATCACGATATAATCACAATCATGAGAAGAATCACGATATAATCACAATCATGAGAAAAATCACGATGTGAACACAGTCATGATGAGAACACAATCATAAGAACAATCACGACGTGCACACAGTCATGAGAACAATCATGCTGTGAACACAATCATGAAAACAATCAAGGGGTGAACACAGTCATGAGAACAATCATGATGTGAACACAATCATCAGAACAATCACGAAGTGTATACAATCCTGAGAACAATTACGATGTGCACACAATCATGAAAATAATCATAAGAATAACTACAGTCTCAGCAAAGTTATCAAATCTTGATTATCACTGGCAGAAAAAGGAGGTCATAACAAATGCGAAAGAATGTCTCTAAATGCAACAACGCCTAGCATATGATGTTTCAAAATCTAGTTTAAGAATGGAGGTGGAAGCAGCCATTTCAGCTTTCTGTTGGCTTGATTGCAACTTACTCCTAAAGCATGCGGAGAAACATGGAGACATGTGTGCTTCCTGCTGAGGTCTTGCAGAGTTAGCCACCTTTGGATATTTTCTGCAGGGATGCTGGTGTGTCGGAAAATGAACAGGTAGGCAGACTGGCTGGTCTGCGCCACTTTAAAGTTCATTATTGTTGCATGAGAAGCCAGGTGTGTTCAAAACCTTTCAGGAGAGCGTGAACACGAGCTGATAGATCTTCACAGCTGGGGGGAAAAGCTGCAGCGGGAGAGAGACAAGAGGAATTAGCCGACAATCAGTAAACTAGAGACAGGGGGACCTCGCCGACAATCAGTGTACTAGAGACAAGGGGACCTCACCGACAATCAGTGTACTACGGACAAGGGGACCTCGCCAACAGTCAGTGTACTAGGGACAGGGGAACCTCGCCGGCGATCAGTGTACTAGGGACAGGGGGACCTCACCGACAATCAGTGTACTAGGGACAGGGGGACCTCACCGACAATCAGTGTACTAGGAACAGGGGGACCTCACCGACAATCAGTGTACTAGGGACAGGGGGACCTCACCGACAATCAGTGTACTAGGGACAGGGGAACCTCACCTACAATCAGTGTACTAGGGACAGGGGGACCTCACCGACAATCAGTGTACTAGGGACAAGGCGAATTCGCCGACAATCAGTGTACTAGGAACAGGAGCACCTCACCGACAATCAGTGTACTAGGGACAGGGGGACCTCACCGACAATCAATGTACTAGGGACAGGGGGACCTCACCGACAATCAGTGTACTAGAGACAAGGAGACCTCACCGACATTCAGTGTTCTAGGGACAGTGGGACCTCACCGACAATCAGTGTACTAGAGACAAGGAGACCTCACCGACAATCAGTGTACTAGGGACAGGGGGACCTCACCGACAATCAGTGTACTAGAGACAAGGAGACCTCACCGACAATATGTAGACTAGGGACAGAGGACCTCACCGACAAACAGTGTACTAGAGACAAGGAGACCTTACCGACAATCAGTGTACTAGAGACAGGGGGACCTCACCGACAATCAGTAGACTAGGAGACCTCACCGACAATCAGTAGACTAGGGGACCTCACCGACAATCAGTAGACTAGGGGACCTCACCGACAATCAGTAGACTAGGGGACCTCACCGATAATCAGTAGACTAGGGGACCTCACCGACAATCAGTAGACTAGGGGACCTCACCGACAATCAGTAGACTAGGGGACCTCACCGACAATCAGTAGATTAGGGGACCTCACCGACAATCAGTAGACTAGGGGACCTCACCGACAATCAGTAGATTAGGGGACCTCACCGACAATCAGTAGACTAGGGTCTGGGGTCACAAAAGTCAAACATGAAATCAGACTGCTAATAGTATCATTGGAACTGATAGACTGCGCTGGCTGGTGAAGATGGGGATGCAGTGCTTGTCGGAATGTCCCGAGCGCTGTAATGTAGTTTCGTTACTCAACTATTTTTCACGCTTTAGAGGACACAACGATTTATAAAGCACCCCTTTTGTTTCTACAGGATGACATAGGAGAAGGCATATCCCTTTCTGCTACTTTTCACACACTCTCTCCCTAACTCTCTTCAACCTCTCTCCATCCCTCTTTCCCAGCCTCTCCAGTATCTCCTGTAGTCTCTCGCCATCTTCCTCCCTCCTCTCTTATCCTCACTAACTTCACCCTCCCTCTTAAACTCCTTTGCCACATCTCTGCACCACCAACACAGCCCCCCCCCTCCCCCCGCGCCACAGACGCGGAAGCCTACCTGGATGTAGTCACACAAGGTCAGGTCGGTGATGGCGCTGGCGTCGGCATGTCTGGTGGCTGTATAGTCTGCCAGCGCCTGGGCTAACAGAGACAAGCCAAAAATTTGTTACAAAAGCCCGCCTAGACAGGTAAACAATTTGTTACAACAGACAGCCAAGACAGGTAAACAATATGTTACAACCGCCCGCCGAGACAGGTAAACAATATGTTACAACAGACAACCCAGACAGGTAAACAATATGTTACCACAGACAGCCGAGACAGGTAAACAATATATCACAACAGACAGCCGAGACAGGTAAACAATATGTTACAACACACAGCCGAGTCAGGTAAACGTTACAACAGACAGCTGAGACAGGTAAACAATATGTTACAACAGACAGCCGAGACAAGTAAACAATTTGTTTCAACAGACAGCCGAGACAGATAAACATTATGTTACAACAGATAGCCGAGACAGGTAAACAATATGTTACAAAAGGCAGCCGAGACAGGTAAACATTATGTCACAAAAGCCAGCCAAGAGAGGTAAACATTATGTCACAAAAGGCGGCCGAGACTGGTAAACATTATGTCACAACAGACAGTCGAGTCAGGTAAACAATTTGTAACAACAGCCGAGACAGGTAACCAATTTGTTACAACAGGCAGCAGACACAGGTACAAAAAATGTTACAACAGACAGCCGAGACAGGTAAACAATATGTGACATCAGGTAGCAGAGACAGTAAAGAAGATTCAATGGTGACAGCGATAATGTGCTGAAAAAGTGAACTCTCTTTCTGGTAGGTTCATGTTTGCTGCTGCATGACCCTGGCAGAGCGAACTGCCCGTGCCAAAAGTCACGAGGTGGGAGTCTACCGGATATTTCGACATTGAGGATTCAGACAGGATACAGGGACGTGCTTAGCTGTGCTAAGTGTTTCCTTATGATAGTATAGCTTCTCTGTGTTGTGTAGCGTCTAACAGCGACGGATGTTGTGTTCTTCTTTAATGCATAAGTAGTGTTGGTGTATTCTGATAAGCAGAATCAGGTGTTGATGTGGTTTGAGTGACGATCTCTTTCCTCAGCACACTGGCCACGCACTCGACGAAAGCTCTGCGATCCTAGTGAAGTCCAGTGGCATCGGAAGAGAGCGTATCCTGCATTGGTGTGATGTTTGCGGACCTGAAATTTGCCCATGGGAACCAATTGGCGTGTTTAGTGAATGTGAACTGTCCTATTGTTTATCTGTGATTTACATTAAAATTGTCATATATGCTCTGTGGGTGTCCAGTTTCAGTGTGTACTAGGGTAGATTTCTGTTTGAGGCCCACACAGCGAGACACAGGGCAGATTGTCTGTCTGAGGGCAACACGCCGAGACACGGGGTAGAATGTCTGTCTGAGGCCCACAAAGCGAGACAAGGCGTAGATTGTCTGTCTGAGGCCCACACAGCGAGACACAGGGTAGATTGTCTGAGGCCCACACAACGAGACACGGGGTAGAATGTCTGTCTGAGGCCCACACAGGGTAGATTGTCTGTCTGAGGCCCACACGGCGAGACACTGGGTAGATTGTCTGTCTGAGGTTCACACAGCTAGACAAGGGATAGATTGTCTGTCTGAGGCCCACACAACTAGACACGTACCATCAAGGTCAATTAGAGGTCTGTGACATAAAACAATATGTTACATCAGGTAGTAGAGACAGATAAACTTCAGGAGCTGATTTAATTATTCCTTGTGCTTTACTCGTGATTCTTTATAAACATCACATAAAGATATGGATACAACCACTTACATAAATCATCTTTGTGTTTCTCCAGCATGTCACAGAGCACAACACAGTCTTCCAAGCCCTGACAGAGAGAATACAGACATGATCAGATCTCAGCCCTGACAGGGAGAATACAGACATGATCAGATCTCAGCCCTGACAGGGAGAATACAGACATGATCAGTTCCCAGCCCTGACAGAGAGAATACAGACATGATCAGATCTCAGCCCTGACAGGGAGAATACAGACATGATCAGATCTCAGCCCTGACAGAGAGAATACAGACATGATCAGATCTCAGCCCTGACAGAGAGAATACAGACATGATCAGATCTCAGCCCTGACAGGGAGAATACAGACATGATCAGATCTCAGCCCTGACAGAGAGAATACAGATGTAATCAGAATTCATCACTGACAGACAGATCACAGACATAAACAAATCATAGCGGATAACACAGATATAAGAAACAGTCCTATACAATCACCAGCCAGACTGCGGGAGACATACATTGACGTATATACAATCACAAGCCAGACTATGGGAGACACACATGGAGGTATATACAAGCACAAGCCAGACTATGGGAGACACACATGGAGGTATATACAATCACAAGCCAGACTATTGGAGATACTAATGGATGTGTACAATAACACAAGCCAGACTATGGGAGACACACATGGACGTGTACAATAACACAAGCCAGACTATGGGAGACACACATTGAGGTATATTCAATCACAAGCCAGACTATTGGAGACACACATGGACGTGTACAAAAACACAAGCCTGACTATGAGAGACACACATGGAGGTATATACAATCACAAGCCAGACTATAAGAGACACACATGGAGGTATATACAATCACCAGCCAGACTATGAGAGACACACATGGAGGTATATACAATCACAAGCCAGACTATGGGAGACACACATGGAGGTATATACAAACACCAGCCAGACTATAGGAGACACACAAGGAGGTATATACAATCACAAGCCAGACTATGAGAGACACACATGGAGGTATATACAATCACAAGCCAGACTATAAGAGACACATATGGAGGTATATACAATCACAAGCCAGATTATGGGAGACATACATGGAGGTATATACAATCACAAGCCAGACTATGGGAGATACACATGGAGGTATATACAATCACAAGCCAGACTATGGAAGACACACATGGAGGTATATACAATCACAAGCCAGACTATGAGAGACACACATTGAGGTATATTCAATCACAAGCCAGACTATTGGAGACACACATGGAGGTATATACAACCACCAGCCAGATTATGGGAGACACACAAGGAGGTATATACAACCACCAGCCAGACTATGAGAGACACACAAGGAGGTATATACAACCACCAGCCAGAATATGGGAGACACACAAGGAGGTATATACAACCACCAGCCAGACTATGGGAGACACACATGGAGGTATATACAACCACCAGCCAGACTATGGGAGACACACATGGAGGTATATACAACCACCAGCCAGACTATGAGAGACACACATGGAGGTATATACAACCACCAGCCAGACTATGGGAGACACACATGGAGATATATACAACCACCAGCCAGACTATGGGAGACACACATGGAGGTATATACAACCACCAGCCAGACTATGAGACACACATATGGAGGTATATACAACCACCAGCCAGACTATGGGAGACACACGTGGACAAACTGATGGTGACTTACACAGTTCATCCCTTGTCCATAGAAGGGCAACATAGCGTGAGCTGCATCTCCTAGAAGAAGTACTTTGTCTTTGGCATGGTAGGGGTAACACTGGACAGGAAGCAAAAGAAACCGCACAACAGTTAGAAAATATAGACGATCAAAGTCACGATAGTTTTAACCTTCAATAAAGGTTCCTGTCATCAACTGTCTACTAGTTCCCCTGTCATCAGCTGTTTACTGATTCCCATGACATCAACTCTTTACTGGTTCCCCTGTCATCAACTGTCCACTAGTTCCGATGTCATCAACTGTTTTCTAGGTTTCTATCATCAAATGTCTACTGGTTCCCCTGTCATCAAATGTCTACTGGTTCCCCTGACATCAAATGTCCATTGGTTCCCCTGACATCAAATGTCCACTGGTTCCCCAGTCATCACTTGCCCACTGGTTGCCTGTCATCACTTGCCCACTGGTTGCCTGTCATCAAGTGTCTACTGGTTCCCATTCATCAACTGTCTATTGGTTCCCATTCATCAACTGTCTATTGGTTCCCCTGTCATCAGCTGTTTCCTGGTTCCCATGACATCAAATGTCTACTGGTTCCCCTGTCATCAACCTTCCACTAGTTCCGACATCATCAAATGTTTTCTAGATTTCTGTAATCAAATGTCTATTGGTTCCCTGTCATCAAATGTCTATTGGTTCCCCTGTCATCAAATGTCTACTGGTTTCCTGTAATCAAATGTCTACTGGTTCCCTGTCATCCAAAAAATGTCTACTGGTTCCCTGTCATCAAGTGTCTATTGGTTCCCGTGCCATCAAATGTCTACTGGTTCCCTGTCTTTTAAAAAATGTCTACTGGTTCCATGTCATTTAAAAAATGCCTACTGGTTCCCTGTCATCGAGTTTCTGCTGGTTTCTCTGTCATTAACTGTACCGGTTCCCGGCTCTTTTATCAACTGTCAACATTTTAGTTTTTAAATTCTTAGAAATCTGTGGTTTCCAAAAATTTGCAGCTGAGTATACCAGAAACTGAAACTGGGGATTATTGCACTAGAGCTGTTAGACAAATATAGAGACCTATCAATAGAGCTGTTAGACAAATATAGAGACCTATCAATAGAGCTGTTAGACAAATATAGAGACCTATCAATAGAGCTGTTAGACAAATATAGAGACCTATCAATAGAGCTGTTAGACAAATATAGAGACCTATCAATAGAGCTGTTAGACAAATATAGAGACCTATCAATAGAGCTGTTAGACAAATATAGAGACCTATCAATAGAGCTGTTAGACAAATATAGAGACCTATCAATAGAGCTGTTAGACAAATATAGAGACCTATCAATAGAGCTGTTAGACAAATATAGAGACCTATCAATAGAGCTGTTCGACAAATATAGAGACCTATCAATAGAGCTGTTAGACAAATATAGAGACCTATCAATAGAGCTGTTAGACAAATATAGAGACCTATCAGCTAATATAAAACAAAAACAAAAAATCAGGATTCTGTACAATGCTCACAAAAACAATTCATTGAAAACAAAACCTGACTAGTTAACTCAGGAGGGTGGGGGAGGAGGAGAGAGTCGGTGCACAGATGCCATCCAATGTTTGGACCAGCATCAACGACTGGAATAATCTGAAGCTCAGATGGGGTTGGTGGTCCAGGCGGGTTGAGTCGGAAAGAAGAGGGGGGCGGGGGGGGGGGCGAGGCGGGTGTTAGTTGTTGGTAAACCACGTAAAGAGTTAGATTTTCGTCCTTTGACAGGTATCAACAACTGACCTTTGTTGATATCAGAGGGCGAAGTTTCTGTGAAAAAAATCTGGATAGGAGCGTTTTTCTGAAATATGAAAAACAATATTCATGCCATCATGATACATGACAGATAGGTAGTGAAGAACAATTTGTAACAAACATGAGCACCGCTCCATCTGGGTGTTGTAACAAATATAAACACAGCTTTATCTGGGTATGGTAACAAAAAATGGACACAGCTCCATTGGCTGTTGTAACAAACATGAACACAGCTCCATCCTGCTGTTGTAAAAAACACGAACACAGCTCCATGTGACTGTTTTAATAAACATGAACACAGCTCCATGTGACTGTTGTAACAAACATGAACACAGCTTCATGTAACTGTTGTAACAAACATGAGCACAGCTCCCTCTGGTTAATGTAACAAATATGAACACAGCTCCATCCTGCTGTTGTAACAAACATGAACACAGCTCCGTGTGACTGTTGTAACAAACATGAACACAGCTCCATGTGACTGTTGTAACAAACATGAACACAGCTCCATGTGACTGTTGTAACAAACATGCACACAGCTACATCGGACTTTTGTAAAATCATGCACACAGCTCCATCTGGGTGTTGTAGCAGACTTGAAAACTGCTTCATCTTGGTGTTATCATCAATATGTGGCAGGTTGTTAGCATAATGTATGTGGCCCCCTCCGTAGTCTGGCTGACAGAAACTCGGTCTCTCGCCTCGTGCACTTTCTTGCCAAGGCTGTCTTTTATATCCTGTGCCCATCTTTGTTTTGCCCTTCTTTGCTCATTTCAGACAAGGTGCTTTTTATGAGCCAATCATCCTTAACTTACATATCTTTTAGGATGTTAATTATTTTTCCTTATGGTCCAAGGTATTATCAGAGTCTTTATATAGCAGTTAAGCTAATTATTTTTAGTTATGGCCTGAGGACATAAGAGACTTTCTAAAGCAGTTACGTTAATGATTTGTGGGTGTGGCCTGAGGACATAAGAGACTTTCTATAGCAGTCACGTTAATGATTTGTGGGTGTAGCCTGAGGTATTATAACAGACTTTCTATAGCAGTTACGTTAATGATTTGTGGGTGTGGCCTGAGGACATAAGAGACTTTCAATAGCAGTTACGTTAATGATTTGTGGGTGTGGCCTGAGGACATAAGAGACTTTCTATAGCAGTTACGTTACAAACATATCCACAACAAAGAGAAGACATCAAGGCCACTAACTCGCCGATCAAGGGGAGAACATCCGGCATATCTCTTCTGAAGAGTTCCAGCAGCTGTTGCTCCGAGGTAATGGAGTCGTACATGGCGAAAGGCATCACCAGCACCACGGTGTAGGACTTGTCCTCGTTAGGCTGGCCAATCATCATGTATTGGTCCCGAGGCCAAAGGTGGTGGTAACCTGCTTCCATGGCAAACTGAAAGTAACAACCAAAAGACACGGTGACAAACTAAAAGTAGCAAACAAGAAACACGGTGGCAAACTGAAAGTAGCAAACAAGAAACACGGTGGCAAACTGAAAGTAGCAACCAAGAAACACGATGGCAAACTGAAAGTAGCAACCAATAAACACGATGGCAAACTGAAAGTAGCAAACAAGAAACACGGTGGCAAACTGAAAGTAGCAACCAAGAGACACGATAACAAACCTAATGCAGGTCGTCCCCGTATGGGATGCAGTTGTTTGTTATTTGAGGCCCCAACCTGGCTTCTGCCGTGGGCCCTGAATATAACCGGGGCACATATATGGCCTAACGGCTGAAAGACGCTTCTGGGACCTTTGTGTCACCGGGTGTTTATAGCTTGTGTTATGTCCTGGTGGGGTATAACAGGCAAGCAAGTAAACTTAATGTAGCAACCAAGAGTCACAGTGGCAAATTGAAAGTTGTAGCCAAGTGACATGGTAGCAAACTGAATGTAGCAACCAAGAGACACGGTAGCAAACTGAATGTAGAAACCAAGAGGAACGGTGTCAAACTAAAAGTAACCACCAAAAGACACGATGGCAAACTTTAAGTAGCAACTAAGAGACACGGTGGCAAAGTGAAAGTAGCAGCCAAGAGACACGGTGGAAAAGTGAAAATAGTAGCCAAGAGATACGGTGGCAAAGTGAAAGTAGCAACCAGTAGACACGGCGGTAAAGTGAAAGTAGCAGCCAGACTTTCTCTCAGAGCTGTTGCTTTCCCAGACATGACTGTAGACTTTCTCCTAGAGCTGTTGCTTACCCAGACATGACTGTAGACTTTCTCTCAGAGCTGTTGCTTACACAGACATGACTGTAGATTTTCTCTCAGAGCTGTTGCTTACCCAGACATGACTGTAGACTTTCTCCTAGAGCTGGTGCTGACCCAGACATGACTGCAGACTTTCCCCCAGAGCTGTTGCTGACCCAGACATGACTGTAGACTTTCTCCTAGAGCTGGTGCTGACCCACACATGACTGTAGACTTTCTCCCAGAGCTGTTGCTGACCCAGACATGACTGTAGGCTTTCTCTCAGAGCTGTTGCTGACCCAGACATGACTGTAGACTTTCCCCCAGAGCTGTTGCTGACCCAGACATGACTGTAGACTTTCTCTCAGAGCTGTTGCTGACCCACACATGACTGTAGACTTTGTCCCAGAGCTGTTGCTGACCCACACATGACTGTAGACTTTGTCCCAGAGCTGTTGCTGACCCACACATGACTGTAGACTTTCCCCCAGAGCTGTTGCTGACCCAGACATGACTGTAGACTTTCCCCCAGAGCCGGTGTGGCGGTGACGTGTGCCCTAATCAACACGTCCTTACAGGTTGAACCTGGCTATCTACGATCGAACCCTCTTGTTTATAATGCGATTTAAGAAAATCTGAAGGTGCCTAACACTGAGGTAGCAGCCCGGAGGAGACAAACTACCCCCCCCCCCCCAGAGCAAAACTAAACTACGGATTTACTGCGACACATCATCTGCTGCCCAAATATAACTTTGACCCGATTATCTCATCCTCCTGGTCTCTCTGTGAGTGACCGGGTGTTTATCTATCAGAACGCAACCTTGGAAGGGATTAAACAATATACAACTACCTGCACAGAGTTGTAGAGCTGCCCATCCGTGATCGATGTGTCTCAGTTATATCTCTTCTTCAGAGGCTGAACAGGGTATCCGGCGTTTGCCGAGTTGGTTCGTCATTCTGAATTACAACACTGATAGGTCTATCTCATGTATCTACACACCTATGTCTACACATCTACACAACACTGATAGGTCTATCTCATGTTTTCACACACATCTACACAACACCGAGATGTTTATCTCTTTTATCTACAAATAAGTGTTCACACATCCACACAACACTGAGATTATATCCCCTGTATGTACACAACAGTCGTGGGTTCGCTCCCTGGCGGAGACGGACTTTTTTTCAAAAATGACCTTGGCTTCCAGGTCGACCCAGCCTTGAGTGGGTACCGGGTGCAATCCCGGGAAGTAGAGGCGACCGGCGTGATGCTGACCATATCACCCATCTTGTGCCGTTGGTCTATAAAAATATTGGTCTAGCCATATATGCCCAATACGCCTAAAGGCGTGGAAAGGGTCCTTTACTTACTTTTACTTATGTACACAACACGCTCACACATCTGCACACACACACACACACACACACACACACATACACACACAGAAATCACCGTGACCAACCTGGCAGTCATCCGTGGCCGGGATTCGAAGCTCCATATATCCGTGAGGAATGAACATTTGCTGGTAGTCGAATCTGCTCAACTTCATCATCATCTGTTGCCTTACCATGGAAAAAGCCCCATCTGCGCCAATGATCAGATCCACCTTTGTTCGGACTGGGTCTCCATGTTCTCTAGCGGGATGAAAACATACATGGGCCATTTAGGAGGTATTTCACCAGCGTGTGCCACTTGCAGGTTGTTGATGTCTGCCTCATTATGTCTTCTATAGGATATCATTCGATATGACAAACATTTGTAGCATTCTTCTATAGGATATCATTCGATATGACATAAACATTTGTAGCATTCTTCTATAGGATATCATTCGATATGACATAAACATTTGTAGCAGTCTTCTATAGGATATCATTCGATATGACATAACATTTGTAGCAGTCTTCTATAGGATATCATTCGATATGACATAAACATTTGTAGCATTCTTCTATAGGATATCATTCGATATGACATAAACATTTGTAGCAGTCTTCTATAGGATATCATTCGATATGACATAAACATTTGTAGCAGTCTTCTATAGGATATCATTCGATATGACATAAACATTTGTAGCATTCTTCTATAGGATATCATTCGATATGACATAAACATTTGTAGCAGACTTCTATAGGATATCATTCGATATGACATAAACATTTGTAGCATTCTTCTATAGGATATCATTCGATATGACAAACATTTGTAGCAGTCTTCTATAGGATATCATTCGATATGACAAACATTTGTAGCAGTCTTCTATAGGATATCATTCGATATGACATAAACATTTGTAGCAGTCTTCTATAGGATATCATTCGATATGACATAAACATTTGTAGCAGTCTTCTATAGGATATCATTCGATATGACATAAACATTTGTAGCATTGAAAAAGTTTCATGTTAATGATGATGTGTGAGAGTGGCACACCATGGATATTATAGTCCCACATGTCAACAGACTTGTCTATGATAGAACAGATTATAGCCACACGTGTCAACAGACTTGTCTATGATAGAACAGATTATAGCCACACGTGTCAACAGACTTGTCTATGATAGAACAGATTATAGCCACACGTGTCAACAGACTTGTCTATGATAGAACAGATTATAGCCACACGTGTCAACAGACTTGTCTATGATAGAACAGATTATAGCCACACGTGTCAACAGACTTGTCTATGATAGAACAGATTATAGCCACACGTGTCAACAGACTTGTCTATGATAGAACAGATTATAGCCACACGTGTCAACAGACTTGTCTATGATAGAACAGATTATAGCCACACATGTCAACAGACTTGTCTATGATAGAACAGATTACAGTCCCACATGTCAACAGACTTGTCTATGATAGAACAGATTATAGCCACACGTGTCAACAGACTTGTCTATGATAGAACAGATTATAGCCACACGTGTCAACAGACTTGTCTATGATAGAACAGATTATAGCCACACGTGTCAACAGACTTGTCTATGATAGAACAGATTATAGCCACACGTGTCAACAGACTTGTCTATGCTAGAACAGATTATAGCCGCACGTGTCAACAGACTTGTCTATGATAGAACAGATTATAGCCACCATGTCAACAGACTTGTCTATGATAAAACAGATTACAGCCGTACATGTCTACAGACCTGTCTATGATGACCTCCCCAGTGTCCAAGTTACAGCTGACCAGCTTGTGCGAAAACAACAGCCTCACATTGGCACACCTCTCTGCGGCTGAAACACGCAGACGGGAACTGATGTATCACATGAAAAACTCACACGGGAGTTGATGTATCACGTGAAACACGCACACGGGAGGTGATGTATCACATGAAACACGTACACGGGAGGTGATTTATAACATGAAACACACACACTGGAGGTGATGCATCACACAAGTGCAATCGTGTGCGCATGTGTATGTGTGTGTGTGTGTGTGCATGTGTATTTATGTCTGCGTATGATGATAGAAATACTTTTATGAAATGTTACACACATCTGTGTTATATAACACACGTGGATATCAGGTGCAATGATTATCACACATGTGAATGTCCGGTGAGAAATTATTACATGCGTGGATGATAGGTGAGATAAAAGCATTCATAAAACCGTCAAGTGAGATAGTGTTACAAATGTGAATGTATGATGAGATAATGTCACACACGCGAATGGCAGACAAGATAATATGGAAAGACTACATATTCCTCAAATCATTTCTTTTACTTCCAATCTTTAATGTCCCTCTGTCGGCCGCCACCACTCTTGTATGTCTTCCCTATTTCATATCTGATCCATTGTTTTGAACAACTCTCAGTCCTGTTCATCATTTCTCTCTTCCTCTTGCATAACTGCTCGGGCTCTGAAGTTGACACTACACAATCTATTTCACCGTTTTGAAAATTTCTTTCATTTTTAAATTAGTTTTTTTTTCTTCAACTTTTTAACTTAAAAAAAAACTTTTTAAACTTTAATTACCTTTAATATATCTAAGACCAGCATATATTGACCATAAACTTACCACGCCAACAAAAAAATTTTTTTTTATGTGCGCAACAATGCACGCGGGCGTCCGATCTCACTACCCATAGAATTACTAGAAGTCTAAGTCCACTAGAAAAAATCCCACCCCTTGTCGGGAATTGAACCAAGAACCTCTAGATCTCTAACCGCTCACTGTTGTCCGCACTGCTCAAGAACTTGCCATGCTCATATTGGACTAATCAGCCACATTGGTATTCACAATCATTGATCATTACTACTTGGGATGAAAGTGGTCTTCATCACTCGTGATGGACAAACAACAAAACATAAACAAATTAATACATACATACATGTATACAGAAGAAACATGTTGCTTTTTTACATTTGATCTTTTAAACAACTGTGATGTTACTGTTGTGCTTTACATCTGTGAGTGAGTGAGTCAGTGGGTGATGTTACTGTTGTGCTTTACATCCGTGAGTGAGTGAGTCAGTGGGTGATGTTACTGTTTTGCTTTACATCTTGAGTGAGTGAGTCAGTGGGTTATGTTACTGTTTTGCTTTACATCTTGAGTGAGTGAGTCAGTGGGTGATGTTACTGTTGTGCTTTACATCCGTGAGTGAGTGAGTCAGTGGGTGATGTTACTGTTTTGCTTTACATCTTGAGTGAGTGAGTCAGTGGGTGATGTTACTGTTTTGCTTTACATCTTGAGTGAGTGAGTCAGTGGGTGATGTTACTGTTTTGCTTTACATCTGTGAGTGAGTGAGTCAGTGGGTGATGTTACTGCTGTGCTTTACATCTGTGAGTGAGTGAGTCAGTGGGTGATGTTACTGTTGTGCTTTACGTCTGTGAGTGAGTGAGTCAGTGGGTGATGTTACTGTTGTGCTTTACATCTGTGAGTGAGTGAGTCAGTGGGTGATGTTACTGCTGTGCTTTACATCTGTGAGTGAGTGAGTCAGTGGGTGATGTTACTGTTGTGCTTTACATCTGTGAGTGAGTATGTCAGGACCGCACCACTAACGATTAATAGTTGGTGACACAACGTGCCACAATTCGGACGAGAATCCACATTGAAACCCCGTTGAACAATTCGGTTATATTACGCCGCCGCTCCCCCTGTTCCCATCATTCCCTCCGGACGACAGTGATGTGGGTTGTATGTCAGACCGGTGATGTAGGTTGTATGTCAGACCCGTGATGTGGGTTGTATGTCAGACCGGTGATGTGGGTTGTATGTCAGACCGGTGATGTGGGTTGTATGTCAGACCGGTGATGTGGGTTGTATGTCAGACCGGTGATGTGGGTTGTATGTCAGACCGGTGATGTGGGTTGTATGTCAGACCGGTGATTTGGGTTGTACGTCAGACCGAATAACTCACCTTCGACCAACACCTGGTTCAGCAACTGTCGCTTGAAGACTATGATATTCTGTTGGAGATATGAAAAGATAACTTGTGGTCAGGAAACAATATTGTGTCTCAAAGTAGGTTTTGTGGAGCAAAACAGCGGCAAACATCGAAGCATATGGTTTGGGGGGTGTCAGGGTGTCGGGGGAGGGATGTAGGGGGACGGATGTCAGTAAGTGGGGGGGGGGGAAGGGAGGTGGGGGATGGATGTCAGTTAGTAGGGGGCCGGGCGCGGATGTCAGTAAGGGAGAGGGGGGGGGCGGATATCAGTAAGTGGGGGGGGGGGAGGACGGATGTCAGTAAGTGGGGGGGGGGGGGGGGGGACGGATGTCAGTAAGTGGAGGGGGGGGGGCGGATGTCAGTAAGTGGGGTGGAGGTGGGACGGATATCAGTAAGTGGGGTGGGGGTGGGACGGATGTCAGTAAGTGGGGTGGGGGGACTGATGTCAGTAAGTGGGGTGGGGGGACGGATGTCAGTAAGTGGGGTGGGGGGGGGGACGTCAGTAAGTGGGGTGGGGGGCGGATGGCAGTAAGTGGGGTGGTGGGGGGCGGATGTCAGTAAGTGGGGTGGGGGCGGATGTCAGTAAGTGGGGGGAGGGGACGGATGTCAGTAAGTGGGGTGGGGGAACGGATGTCAGTAAGTGGGGTGGGGGGACGGATGTCAGTAAGTGGGGGGGGGGGGGGGACGGATGTCAGTAAGTGGGGTGGGGGGGGGACGGATGTCAGTAAGTGGGGGGTGGGGGGACGGATGTCAGGTAAGCAGTTTTTATTTTTTATTTTTGGGAGGGAAAGGGGGGGGGGGGGCTGCTGTCAGTAAGTGGGGGTGGGACGGATGTCAGTAAGTGGGGTGGGGGGGGGAACTGATGTCAGTAAGTGGGGTGGGGGGACAGATGTCAGTAAGTGGGGTGGGGGGGGGGGGGGACGGACGTCAGTAAGTGGGGTGGGGTGGGGGGGGGCGGATGTCAGTAAGTGGGGTGGGGGGAACGGATGTCAGTAAGTGGGGTGGGGGGGGATGTCAGTAAGTGGGGTGGGGGGACGGATGTCAGTAAGTTTGGTGGGGGGGGGGGACGGATGTCAGTAAGTGGGGTGGGGGGGGACGGATGTTAGTAAGTGGGGTGGGGGGGGGCGGATGTCAGTAAGTGGGGTGGGGGGACGGATGTCTGTAAGTGGGGTGTTGGGACGGATGTCAGTAAGTGGGGTGGGGGACGGATGTCAGTAAGTGGGGTGGGGGACGGGGACGGATGTCAGTAAGTGGGGTGGGGGGGGGCGGATGTCAGGTACGCAGTTTTTTTTTAAAGTTTTTTTGGGAGAGGAGGGGGGGGGGGGGGAAGAGTCTTGAATGAAAATGTTTAAAAAAAAGTGTTATTCATGGTGTAAAAAAATAGTTGTATGTGTGTGGGGTTAAGTGTTGTATGTGTGTGGGGTTAAGTGTTGTATGTGTGTGGGGTTAAGTGTTGTATGTGTGTGGGGTTAAGTGTTGTATGTGTGTGGGGTTAAGTGTTGTATGTGTGTGGGGTTAAGTGTTGTATATGTGTGGGGTTAAGTGTTGTATGTGTTTGGGGTTAAGTGTTGTGTGTGTGAGGGGTTACGTGTTGTATGTGTGTGGGGTTAAGAGTTGTATGTGTGAGGGGTTAAGTGTTGTGTGTGTGAGGGGTTAAGTGTTGTGTGTGTGAGGGGTTAAGTATTGTGTGTGTGAGGGGTTAAGTGTTGTGTGTGTGAGGGGTTAATTGTTGCGTGTGTGAGGGGTTAAGTGATGTGTGTGTGAAGGGTTAAGTTTTGTGTGTGTGAGGGGTTAAGTATTGTGTGTGTGAGGGGTTAAGTATTGTGTGTGTGTGAGGGGTTAAGTGTTGCGTGTGTGAGGGGTTAAGTGTTGCGTGTGTGAGGGGTTAAGTGTTGCGTGTGTGAGGGGTTAAGTGTTGCGTGTGTGCGGGGTTAAATATTGTGTTTGTGAGGGGTTAAGTATTGTGTGTGTGAGAGGTTAAGTATTGTTTTTGTGAGGGGTTAAGTGTTGTGTGTGTGAGGAGTGCTTAGAAGGGCGAATATACGACGGTCCTGTGTGCCAAATATGTAACCAAGGATTGACATCACAGCACTCGGGTCATTCTCATGGAGCTCCGTCCTCAACTTCAGCAGCCAGCGCAGAGTTTCAAGACTGATGGTACCGGTCACAGTTTGGTTATATGCCCGTCTTGCTTTCCCTCTGAGTGTTAACCGACCAGACCCTCTGGTTACACCTAGGTGCCTCATTTTCTCCAGGCCATAATAATCTTATTTCTCTACTGATAGCGTTGATTGTTCCCAAAAGGCCTTGACCACATCTGCCTTGTCATGTATCATTTGGCCACTCAGTGGTGCAGATCCAGTTAATCTGTCTGCCATGTCATGTATCATTTGGCCCCTTGTGTTGCAGATCCAGTGAATCTATCTGCCTGTTCATCTAAAGAGGTTTTATGCAATCAAAGACTGGCCAACAGCTGTACATTCGATACCCGCTCAGGCACCAGCTACTAGCCAATTTTATACGTTCATTAAATTCTGAACTTTGATGTTGGTGGTTCTGTATTCTTGCTGAGAATATCAAACTGTTCTTTGGGTGAATCACTGCAAACATATCTCTAAACTCTGGCCTCTGCTTCTTGACAATCATGATTATGTCTTCTTAGCTTTTCTGTCAACTTTTGAGACTGATATTTAAATTACAGGTACTTTTGTAATTGCCTGTTTAAATTCAGGTTCAGATTAAACATTATCATGGACAAGGGTAGTAACCCTAGGTGCTTTGTTCTACTTCTAACTCAAGCCTGAGTCTTGAGAATCTCAGTGCAGTGCACGAACTCCATAGCACCCACCAGGATCCTGAAAATACTGTGGGTATATTTTAAACTCCACATTTTGCCCTGGCAGCGCCGTTAGGTTACTCATTTTTATTTCCAACTGCCAAGGAATATTTTTACGTGCACAACAATACACACGGGAGTCCGATCTTACTACACAGAGACCAGGGGAAAATATCCCCCTTGGCTAGGGCTTAAACCCGTGACTCCATCAATGGAGGTGGACGCCTTGCCCCGAGACAGCTCATTTTCCTGCACACTTTATTTAGACCTGCTCTTTTTAAAAGTATTGTTTGAATATTTTCATTAATTTGTTCTTGGTTTTGAAGTTTGGGGATTTTGATTAATTAAAGAAAGCCACTAATCATCAGATGACACAGTCACACAGATGTATAATGTTGAAATGCCACTAATCATCAGATGACAGTCATACAGATGTATAATGTTAAAATGCCATTAATCATCAGATGACAGTCACACAGATGTATAATGTTGAAATGCCACTAATCATCAGATGACACAGTCACACAGATGTATAATGTTGAAATGCCACTAATCATCAGATGACACAGTCATACAGTTGTATAATGTTGAAATGCCACTAATCATCAGATGACAGTCATACAGATGTATAATGTTAAAATGCCACTAATCATCAGATGACAGTCATACAGATGTATAATGTTAAAATGCCACTAATCATCAGATGACACAGTCACACAGTTGTATAATGTTGAAATGCCACTAGTCATCAGATGACACAGTCATACAGTTGTATAATGTTAAAATGCCACTAATCATCAGATGACAGTCATACAGATGTATAATGTTAAAATGCCACTAATCATCAGATGACACAGTCACACAGTTGTATAATGTTGAAATGCCACTAATCATCAGATGACAGTCATACAGATGTATAATGTTAAAATGCCACTAATCATCAGATGACACAGTCACACAGTTGTATAATGTTGAAATGCCACTAATCATCAGATGACACAGTCACACAGTTGTATAATGTTGAAATGCCACTAATCATCAGATGACAGTCATACAGATGTATAATGTTAAAATGCCACTAATCATCAGATGACAGTCATACAGATGTATAATGTTGAAATGCCACTAATCATCAGATGACACAGTCACACAGTTGTATAATGTTGAAATGCCACTAGTCATCAGATGACAGTCACACAGATGTATAATGTTGAAATGCCACTAATCATCAGATGACAGTCACACGGATGTATAATGTTGAAATGCCACTAATCATCAGATGACACAGTCACACAGATGTATAATGTTGAAATGCCACTAATCATCAGATGACAGTCATACAGATGTATAATGTTAAAATGCCACTAATCATCAGATGACAGTCACACAGTTGTATAATGTTGAAATGCCACTAATCATCAGATGACACAGTCACACAGATGTAAAATGTTGAAATGCCACTAATCATCAGATGACAGTCACACAGATGTATAATGTTGAAATGCCACTAATCATCAGATGACAGTCACACAGATGTATAATGTTAAAATGCCACTAATCATCAGATGACACAGTCACACAGTTGTATAATGTTAAAATGCCACTAATCATCAGATGACACAGTCACACAGTTGTATAATGTTGAAATGCCACTAATCATCAGATGACACAGTCACACAGTTGTATAATGTTAAAATGCCACTAATCATCAGATGACACAGTCATACAGTTGTATAATGTTGAAATGCCACTAATCATCAGATGACACAGTCACACAGTTGTATAATGTTAAAATGCCACTAATCATCAGATGACAGTCACACAGTTGTATAATGTTGAAATGTCACTAATCATCAGATGACACAGTCACACAGTTGTATAATGTTAAAATGCCACTAATCATCAGATGACACAGTCATACAGTTGTATAATGTTAAAATGACACTAATTATCAGATGACACAGTCACACAGTTGTATAATGTTAAAATGCCACTAATCATCAGATGACACAGTCATACAGTTGTATAATGTTAAAATGCCACTAATCATCAGATGACAGTCACACAGTTGTATAATGTTAAAATGCCACTAATCATCAGATGACAGTCACACAGTTGTATAATGTTAAAATGCCACTAATCATCAGATGACAGTCACACAGATGTATAATGTTGAAATGCCACTAATCATCAGATGACAGTCACACAGTTGTATAATGTTAAAATGCCACTAATCATCAGATGACAGTCACACAGTTGTATAATGTTAAAATGCCACAAATCATCAGATGACAGTCACACAGATGTATAATGTTGAAATGCCACTAATCATCAGATGACAGTCACACAGTTGTATAATGTTGAAATGCCACTAATCATCAGATGACACAGTCATACAGTTGTATAATGTTGAAATGCCACTAATCATCAGATGACAGAGTCACACAGTTGTATAATGTTGAAATGTCACTAATCATCAGATGACACAGTCATACAGTTGTATAATGTTAAAGTGTCACTAATCATCAGATGACACAGTCATACAGTTGTATAATGTTAAAATGTCACTAATCATCAGATGACAGAGTCATACAGTTGTAAAATGTTGAAATGTCACTAATCATCAGATGACACAGTCATACAGTTGTATAATGTTAAAATGTCACTAATCATCAGATGACACAGTCATACAGTTGTATAATGTTAAAATGTCACTAATCATCAGATGACAGAGTCACACAGTTGTATAATGTTGAAATGCCACTAATCATCAGATGACACAGTCATACAGTTGTAAAATGTTGAAATGCCACTAATCATCAGATGACACAGTCATACAGATGTATAATGTTAAAATGCCACTAATCATCAGATGACACAGTCACACAGTTGTATAATGTTAAAATGCCACTAATCATCAGATGACACAGTCACACAGTTGTATAATGTTAAAATGCCACTAATCATCAGATGACACAGTCACACAGTTGTATAATGTTAAAATGCCACTAATCATCAGATGACACAGTCACACAGTTGTATAATGTTAAAATGTCACTAATCATCAGATGACACAGTCACACAGTTGTATAATGTTGAAATGCCACTAATCATCAGATGACACAATCATACAGTTGTATAATGTTAAAATGCCACTAATCATCAGATGACACAGTCACACAGTTGTATAATGTTAAAATGCCACTAATCATCAGATGACACAGTCATACAGTTGTAAATTGTTAAAATGCCACTAATCATCAGATGACACAGTCATACAGTTGTATAATGTTAAAATGCCACTAATCATCAGATGACACAGTCATACAGATGTATAATGTTAAAATGCCACTAATCATCAGATGACACAGTCACACAGTTGTAAATTGTTAAAATGCCACTAATCATTAGATGACACAGTCACACAGTTGTAAATTGTTAAAATGCCACTAATCATCAGATGACACAGTCACACAGTTGTAAATTGTTAAAATGCCACTAATCATCAGATGACACAGTCACACAGTTGTAAATTGTTAAAATGCCACTAATCATCAGATGACACAGTCACACAGTTGTAAATTGTTAAAATGCCACTAATCATCAGATGACACAGTCACACAGTTGTATAATGTTGAAATGCCACTAATCATCAGATGACACAGTCACACAGTTGTATAATGTTAAAATGCCACTAATCATCAGATGACACAGTCACACAGTTGTATAATGTTAAAATGCCAATAATCATCAGATGACACAGTCACACAGTTGTATAATGTTGAAATGCCACTAATCATCAGATGACACAGTCATACAGTTGTATAATGTTAAAATGCCACTAATCATCAGATGACACAGTCACACAGTTGTATAATGTTAAAATGCCACTAATCATCAGATGACACAGTCATACAGTTGTAAATTGTTAAAATGCCACTAATCATCAGATGACACAGTCATACAGTTGTATAATGTTAAAATGCCACTAATCATCAGATGACACAGTCATACAGATGTATAATGTTAAAATGCCACTAATCATCAGATGACACAGTCACACAGTTGTAAATTGTTAAAATGCCACTAATCATCAGATGACACAGTCACACAGTTGTAAATTGTTAAAATGCCACTAATCATCAGATGACACAGTCACACAGTTGTAAATTGTTAAAATGCCACTAATCATCAGATGACACAGTCAAACAGTTGTAAATTGTTAAAATGCCACTAATCATCAGATGACACAGTCACACAGTTGTATAATGTTGAAATGCCACTAATCATCAAATGACACAGTCACACAGTTGTATAATGTTAAAATGCCACTAATCATCAGATGACACAGTCACACAGTTGTATAATGTTAAAATGCCACTAATCATCAGATGACACAGTCACACAGTTGTATAATGTTGAAATGCCACTAATCATCAGATGACACAGTCATACAGTTGTATAATGTTAAAATGCCACTAATCATCAGATGACACAGTCACACAGTTGTATAATGTTAAAATGTCATTAATCATCAGATGACACAGTCACACAGTTGTATAATGTTAAAATGCCACTAATCATCAGATGACAGAGTCATACAGTTGTATAATGTTAAAATGTCACTAATCATCAGATGACACAGTCACACAGTTGTATAATGTTAAAATGCCACTAATCATCAGATGACACAGTCACACAGATGTATAATGTTAAAATGCCACTAATCATCAGATGACACAGTCATACAGATGTATAATGTTAAAATGCCACTAATCATCAGATGACACAGTCACACAGTTGTAAATTGTTAAAATGCCACTAATCATCAGATGACACAGTCACACAGTTGTAAATTGTTAAAATGCCACTAATCATCAGATGACACCGTCACACAGTTGTAAATTGTTAAAATGCCACTAATCATCAGATAACACCGTCACACAGTTGTAAATTGTCAAAATGCCACTAATCATCAGATGACACAGTCACACAGTTGTATAATGTTAAAATGCCACTAATCATCAGATGACACAGTCATACAGTTGTATAATGTTAAAATGCCACTTATCATCAGATGACACAGTCATACAGTTGTATAATGTTAAAATGCCACTAATCATCAGATGACACCGTCACACAGTTGTATAATGTTAAAATGCCACTAATCATCAGATGACACAGTCATACAGTTGTATAATGTTAAAATGTCACTAATCATCAGATGACACAGTCATACAGTTGTATAATGTTAAAATGCCACTAATCATCAGATGACACAGTCATACAGTTGTATAATGTTGAAATGCCACTAGTCATCAGATGACACCGTCACACAGATGTATAATGTTGAAATGCCACTAATCATCAGATGACAGTCACACAGATGTATAATGTTAAAATGCCACTAATCATCAGATGACACAGTCACACAGATGTATAATGTTAAAATGCCACTAATCATCAGATGACACAGTCACACAGATGTATAATGTTAAAATGCCACTAATCATCAGATGACACAGTCACACAGATGTATAATGTTGAAATGCCACTAGTCATCAGATGACACAGTCATACAGTTGTATAATGTTGAAATGCCACTAATCATCAGATGACACAGTCACACAGTTGTATAATGTTAAAATGCCACTAATCATCAGATGACAGAGTCATACAGTTGTATAATGTTGAAATGCCACTAATCATCAGATGACTGAGTCACACAGTTGTATAATGTTGAAATGCCACTAATCATCAGATGACACAGTCATACAGTTGTAAAATGTTGAAATGCCACTAATCATCAGATGACACAGTCATACAGTTGTATAATGTTAAAATGCCACTAATCATCAGATGACACAGTCATACAGTTGTATAATGTTGAAATGCCACTAGTCATCAGATGACACAGTCATACAGTTGTATAATGTTGAAATGCCACTAGTCATCAGATGACACAGTCATACAGTTGTATAATGTTGAAATGCCACTAGTCATCAGATGACACAGTCATACAGTTGTATAATGTTGAAATGCCACTAGTCATCAGATGACACAGTCATACAGTTGTATAATGTTGAAATGCCACTAGTCATCAGATGACACAGTCATACAGTTGTATAATGTTAAAATGCCACTAGTCATCAGATGACACAGTCATACAGTTGTATAATGTTGAAATGCCACTAATCATCAGATGACACAGTCACACAGTTGTATAATATTGAAATGCCACTAATCATCAGATGACAGAGTCACACAGTTGTATAATGTTGAAATGCCACTAATCATCAGATGACACAGTCATACAGTTGTAAAATGTTAAAATGCCACTAATCATCAGATGACACAGTCATACAGTTGTATAATGTTGAAATGCCACTAGTCATCAGATGACACAGTCATACAGTTGTATAATGTTAAAATGCCACTAATCATCAGATGACACAGTCACACAGTTGTATAATGTTAAAATGTCACTAATCATCAGATGACACAGTCACACATTTGTATAATGTTAAAATGCCACTAGTCATCAGATGACACAGTCATACAGTTGTATAATGTTAAAATGCCACTAGTCATCAGATGACACAGTCATACAGTTGTATAATGTTAAAATGCCACTAGTCATCAGATGACACAGTCATACAGTTGTATAATGTTAAAATGCCACTAGTCATCAGATGACACAGTCATACAGTTGTATAATGTTAAAATGCCACTAGTCATCAGATGAGACAGTCATACAGTTGTATAATGTTAAAATGCCACTAGTCATCAGATGACACAGTCATACAGTTGTATAATGTTAAAATGCCACTAGTCATCAGATGACACAGTCACACAGTTGTATAATGTTAAAATGTCACTAATCATCAGATGACACAGTCACACAGTTGTATAATGTTAAAATGCCACTAGTCATCAGATGACACAGTCACACAGTTGTATAATGTTAAAATGCCACTAGTCATCAGATGACACAGTCATACAGTTGTAAAATGTTAAAATGCCACTAATCATCAGATGACACAGTCACACAGTTGTATTAAGAGACTGATTTTTGTTATAGAAAAAAAAGCCACCTACGAAGCTAAGCACTTCATCCAAACAGGCACGATTCTTCTATGTTCTGACAAAATTGTAACACTGCCTGGTCATCAGACGACAAGTAACCCGCCATTTTTGTTTTGTATTCTTCGGCACGGAGCGTGAAACTAAGGGTAAACAATAATCATTTTTAAACGCTCTTGAGACAGTTGAACTAATGAGATCAGTTTATGAGGATCAATGTTGATCAAATTCAACATCATACTCATCTGCCATTGTGTATTACTTGGTGCCTAAGGGTAGAATTAACGGTTGCGTGGCACCTCAAGTTAGTAACAACAGGAGTTAAAGTCAGCGATAGTACACATTAACATAATGTCCGTGATATTGCTGAGAGCCAGGTGAGTGTAAACACTTGTCTGGAATGAAGTCTACGATAGTACACATTAGTGTAAACACCTGCGGGGAATGAAGCTGTTGGAGGCAAGCTCTGCTCTGTCAATCTAGAGAACTGTCATCACCACAACAATGGAGTGGGAAGTATGAGATCCGAGTAAAGCTTACCGCGATCTCCGTTCTTAGACTTTGGCAACAAGTTTCTCATTGCGAGCCAATATTGGACATCAAAATCCAGCTTCATTTTCAGTCTTTTCCACCCCAGGTTTGAATCATAATAACTACCTCATGCACGAGCTATGTATAGATCCTCGTAAAATATTTATCTGAACGTGTGTAATTGACCATAATGTATTTATTTATAATATTTGAGGTAGTCAGTAGATATAGCTTTGATTTGTTATAACCTAATTGGCAGTGAGCAGACACACCTGGTGTTTATTGCCGTAATTGATGCGTGTCTTGTTACCCTGTCGGTCGTGGATCATGCGAGCCCAAACACGGACTCCCCTGGTTTCCAACTGCTGACACAGGCCGAGCAAGTTCAAGGCCTCCCAACCTCGACAAGAGATGTCCACGCTAATGCTGCGGCCAGGCTCCGGCTCTAGGCTCCGGGCATCTGTTGGAGTGTACACACAATGGTACATGATAGTGTTGCTGACAGAAAATATCATTGTCATGGACCTTATGTCTGCCATACCGTCACGTGGCTCGTTGGTAGTCTACAGACAGTCAGACTATCACTACGACACACTTAACCCAAACATCCACAGATCACACAGCAATCTTTACAGAATAACTTAACAAATGGCAGTTTGCCTCAGACAACGTGGGTGCCAAGGCTTTATAAATCACCTTTCACTCCTTATCACGCTCCAATGGACATTAACCGGGCCCGAACCTACGCCGCTTCCGTACAACACTTTCCTCTGTAATTGCGCCTCCCTCTAGGACCGTAGAGCCTCTGTCGATTGCGGGCAAAGTAAGCTAGGACAGGTCAAATCACAACAACCCACATGAACCACCCGTAGCTACACGGCTAACGTGTACTATCTAACCAGCTAGCTAGTCACATAACAAGCGACACAGACGCTATCTCCGCTGATCACTGTATAACACAGAAGTACTGCTACAATATGACGCTACACATTAAAACACATACTAGAGGTCACTATGTCCTAAACACGATTCATGGCATTCTACTCGTCTAACGATCACAAGTCGTTAATCTTTCCGTCCTGGAAACAAACTCCTAGATCTTGAGCTCTCCGCTCCGTTTTGGTAAGTCCGTCCTTATGCCTCGCGAGCTGAACTGTTCACTAGGTCACGACTTCCAACTGTCGTCGTCCGTTCGTCGCGGTCAACTCTGGGTCAAGCCTTGGTCGTGTCAATACAGACCTGAGACATTCATTGCTGTCGTACTGGCTGTCCCATACCCGCCCCAGACTAGCATTCACGCCCACGCACGCATACACACACACACACAAAATATGTCAGTCTCATCAGTCAGACAAACATAGTCAAATATTGTTTTCCCCAAATATGGTCAAATATTGTCCTCCTCGGACATGGTTAAGTACTGTTTTCCTCAAATATGGTCAAATATTATCTTCCTCCAACAAGGTAAAAAAAAAATGTCTACTTCAAAAAAGGTCAAATATTGTCTTTAAACAAGGTCAAATATTGTCTTCCTCGAACATGGTCAAAAATGTTCTACCTGAGACAAGGTTAAATATTGTCTTTCTAAAAAAAAAAAGGTTAAATATTGTCCTCAAACTTTACATTATGGGTAGAGTCAACATTAAACAGACATAATCATCAAAGACGCCTACAGTCTGAATGTTAAAGAACCCAGATCTTCCTTTTATCCTCACGATTCAACTGTCCTTCTCTAACAGACATCAATAGTGACAGTCCTGACTCACCTGTCCTCCTCTAACAGACATCAATAGTGACAGACCCGACTCATCTGTCCTTCTCTAACAGACATCAATAGTGACAGTCCTGACTCATCTGTCCTTCTCTAACAGACATCAATAGTGACAGTCCTGACTCATCTGTCCTCCTCTAACATACATCAATAGTGACAGTCCTGACTTATCTGTCTTTCTCTAACATACATCAATGGTGACAGTCCTGACTCATCTGTCTTTCTCTAACAGACAACAACAGTGACAGACCTGACTCACCTGTCCTCCTCTAACAGACATCAATAGTGACAGACCCTACTCACCTGTCCTCCTCTAACAGACATCAATAGTGACAGACCCGACTCACCTGTCCTCCTCTAACGGACATCAATAGTGACAGACCTGACTCACCTGTCCTCCTCTAACAGACAACAACAGTGACAGACCTGACTCACCTGTCCTCCTCTAACAGACATCAATAGTGACAGACCCCTCACCTGTCCTCCTCCTACAGACAACAACAGTGACAGACCTGGCTCACCTGTCCTCCTCTAACAGACATCAACAGTGACAGACTTGATTCACCTGTCCTCCTCTAACAGACATCAACAGTGACAGACTTGACTTACCTGTCCTCCTCTAACAGACATCAACAGTGACAGACTTGACTCACCTGTCCTCCTCAAACAGACATCAATAGTGGCAGTCCTGACTCACCTGTCCTCCTCTAACAGACATCAACAGTTGACATACACACTTGACTCACCTGTCCTCCTCTAACAGACAACAACAGTGACAGACCTGACTCACCTGTCTTCTAACAGACATCAATAGTGACAGACCTGACTCACCTGTCCTCCTCTAACAGACATCAATAGTGACAAACCTGACTCACCTGTCTTCTAACAGACAACAACAGTGACAGACCTGACTCACCTGTCCTCCTCTAACAGACATCAACAGTTGACACACACACTTGACTCACATGTCCTCCTCTAACAGACATCAATAATGACAGACTGACTCACCTGTCCTCCTCTAACAGACATCAATAGTGACAGACTGACTCACCTGTCCTCCTCTAACAGACTTTGACACAGTCGTGTCTTCACCTCCCCCAAGTATGGATGTGCCTAATGCGGCTAAGGTGTATGGATACAGTTCGTTGCTCTCTTGAATCATATTTAACTACAAGGCCAGTGATGTAACAATTACACAGGAACTTGTTTATTAACAATATTGTCAAGTCAAACAGAATAAATCATTTCAATAACCAATATTATAGGAACACTTCATTATCTTATTACTGTATCTGTTCGTATGTCTCTCTATGAGTTCCTTAATCAGTGTTCTAGCTAAACTCCAAGTTTTATATATCTTCTCACGACTGTTTTCTCAACTCCTCTCTTCAGCGGCTGGCTTCTGACTGTCTCGTCTTCTCTCTCAAACAGCTAGGTACTAACTGACCTCTCCTCGCTCCTCTACCCTTCACCTTCAGCCCCGCTTCTCCTCTCCTTCTCGCGTGGGTTCTCAATCACCCCCTGTCATCTGTCTCTGGTGGTCAATTTTAGATAAACGTATCTATTCCACTGGTCACAGTGCACCTGGTTTTATCTGTATCGTTGGTCGGGCCAGCTTTTAATCACTGTTTCCTGTCATGCCAACCAGTGACGCATTGGCGTGCCTAGATGCTGTTCTGAAATGTATGCCTTCTTCATTTAACCCCTTCTGTCCGCCTTCCTATTTTACTACAAGACAACAACAGTGACAGACCTGACTCACCTGTCCTCCTCTAACAGACATCAATAGTGACAGACCCGACTCACCTGTCCTCCTCTAACAGACAACAACAGTGACAGACCTGACTCACCTGTCCTCCTCTAACAGACATCAACAGTGACAGACCTGACTCACCTGTCCTCCTCTAACAGACATCAACAGTGACAGACCCGACTCACCTGTCCTCCTCTAACAGACATCAAAGTGACAGACCTGACTCACCTGTCCTCCTCTAACAGACATCAATAGTGACAGACCCGACTCACCTGTCCTCCTCTAACAGACATCAATAGTGACAGACCTGACTCACCTGTCCTCCTCTAACAGACATCAATAGTGACAGACCTGACTCACCTGTCCTCCTCTAACAGACATCAACAGTGACAGACCTGACTCACCTGTCCTCCTCTAACAGACATCAATAGTGACAGAACTGACTCACCTGTCCTCCTCTACTATATGTCAACAGTAACAGACACCTGACTCGCCCGCCTTTTACTAGATGTCAACAGTAACAGACACCTGACTCGCCCGTCTTTTACTAGATGTCAACAGTAACAGACACCTGACTCGCCCGTCTTTTACTAGATGTCAACAGTAACGACACACGACTCATCTGTCATCTCCTGTTTGTCAACAGTAACGACACACGACTCACCTGTCATCTCCTGTTTGTCAACAGTAACAGCCACCTCACTCACCTGTCCTCCTCTCGTAAACATCCACTTGATAACCCCGTCTGGCCAGGCAGCAGGCGGCGAAGGCACCAACCTGTGTTGACAGAACCACAACATTATCATCAGGGGGCAGTCTACTTGAACACGCCGGCACCCATCCCCGACACACTCGCTCTTTGAACACGCTGTGACGTGACGCGTGGTTTAAATGTTTATAATGTTGAGTAGGGATGTTCCTCTCAACACATTCCCTCCACCAGATTAACGGAACTAAAATCTGAGCTATGTTGCTCTCAGACAAAGTCCTGGATACCCAAGAAAACAACCATATTGGCTCGTTAAGTACTTTAACATTAGCTGCACTTGGTACCCACAAGAGAAGGCAAGGAATTTTAGATGTCTATCATACTTAATGAATTATTAGACAGGGCAAGTGATTCCTCCGTCATCTACCTTCTCCCGGTGTTATTATTAATAATTAAAGAATTATTATATTATTTGAGCCCCCACCAAATGGTGTTCTATCCTAACAGTTTAATTAAACATGTAAGAACAGACATTTGGAATTTAACAAACTATGTAGTTTAAAACTTGACATACAGCTTTATTTACTACAATGAAATTACCAGTTTGTTGATTTACACAAACAGTGACTGGTTAACGTGATAAGTGATAAGCTTCAGCGAGACAAACAGCTCGGGGTTTAGAGTGGTATGATAATGATGATAAAAGGTTAACATAAAGGGGTTAACTCAACTTATAAGCCTCTGACAGCCGTGAGGAACTGTCAAGCTTGTCCAACTCTTCCTTGCCTGTTGTCTGCCTGTTTCAGCTTATTCTCCACTTCCTCCCCACCTCGTTCCCAGCTGGCCGAGTCTAACACAATGTAGTCTCTTTCATGGACTGATCGTCACATGGGCGCTGTAATCATGGAAACAAAACACATACGTGTAGTATCTTGACTTACAATAAGAATACATGTATCAATTAATATAACATAGAATAATAAAATATAGCCCATCACTCCTCCTCATATTCCACATCCTCTCCAGTCTAGTCTGAAGGTCTTTTGTCTTACATGGACGTCACATATCCTGCCTTCCCTCAAATGCTATGTCATGATAGTTGACTTTCTAAGTCTGTGTCCGTCTTCACTCAGACTTCCAATTGGCTGACATAGATTTGACATAAACATGTGGCGCAGGTTATGTGCTGAACCCGCAAACAATTTATATGTGCACGCTGTCCTGAATATTATCTTTCAGTGACAGTAAATACTGTACACCCATCATTCTTCCCCTGGGGTTATAAATCCCCTGTTCAGGTGAACACATTAAGTGAGCACATGGTGGGCACACAAAACGTAGCAGCATCCCTGCCACATATTTGGGCATCATTTCCCACAGTCCCAACTCATATTTTGGCTGATCGTGAAAACAATATAATTACATTTCATTATAGCAAATGTCATTGTTCACATCTTATTTTATACACATGAAAACATACAATGAAAAACATGTGACACAAACATACAAAAAATAGGAATAGTTTAGCAGTTCCCTAACTGAGATACTGAATACTCACAAAGAACTATTTCAAGCAGAATGTGCAGACAAATTAGGAAAAGGTAGTATAGACTAAGCTTAACTCCCTAACCTAAGTATACAAGATTAAAATTAATATTTTCTCTTACCTGGGAACTTTTCCATCTATCGCCAAACCAGAGTACGACAGTAAAATATACCTTTACGTCGACCTGTGTTTGTTTGCCGGCAGGCTGCGATTAATGACGGGAATTCCACAGGCTCGAAGTATAAGTATCAATCTATTGTCCAAGTTAAACTCCTCCCTTTTTACCCAACCCTCAAGATGATGGCTTAAGCTCCGCCTCTGAAGTACCTATCAAATCAAATTAGCTAACAAGTGACCTGTCACTCACAGTGAACGGCCTACAGTACGACCTTGACCAAGATAAAACATTCCTAATTGCCAAACACCTGTTCTCCGGAGAATTACACTGACGTGTTAAACTTTAAACTTCTGGTCGCCTCAATGTCTAGCGTCCACTCAATTCCCCTGTTCAAAAGGGCCCCACTCAGGCTGTGTTAGGAGATAACATTCTGACACTGGCGTGAGAATCAAACCTACACCCCTAGTCTCATCAAAAGTCTGTTCAAAGCAGTCTGGTCAGGAGATAACATTTATGACATGGGCATGTGAAAGGGAATTCTCTAGCCCCGGTGTAATTGCGTAACATTACCCAAGACTGAGTCGCTTTGTCTGGACTAAGGACTGGAAACATTTAAATCAATACGGTTTAAAGTAACATTTGGTTTAAGGGCATAGTCTCTTGTCTCTCAATAACCAGAAGAACTTATTACAAGTACTAACTTCTGGAATCACTGAGATCGTTTCGTGACACACGCCGGCACCCATCCCCGACACACTCGCTCTTTGAACACGCCGGCACCCATCCCCGACACACTCGCTATTTGAACACGCCGGCACCCATCCCAGACACACACGCTTTTTTGAACACGCCGGCACCTATCCCCGACACACTCGCTATTTGAACACGCCGGCACCTATCCCCGACACACTCGCTATTTGAACACGCCGGCACCCATCCTCGACACACTCGCTATTTGAACACGCCGGCACCTATCCCCGACACACTCGCTGTTTGAACACGCCGGCACCCATCCCCGACACACTCGCTATTTGAACACGCCGGCACCCATCCCCGACACACTCGTTGTTTGAACACGCCGGCACCCATCCCCGACACACTCGCTCTTTGAACACACCGGCACCCATCCCCCGACACACTCGCGGTTTGAACACGCCGGCACCCATTCCCGACACACTCGCGGTTTGAACACGCCGGCACCCATCCCCGACACACTCGCTCTTTGAACACGCCGGCACCCATCCCCGACACACTCGCTCTTTGAACACGCTGGCACCCATCCCCGACACACGCGCTCTTTGAACACGCCGGCACCCATCCCCGACACACGCGCTCTTTGAACACGCTGGCCCTCATCCCCGACACACGCGCTCTTTGAACACGCTGGCACCCATCCCCGACACACGCGCTCTTTGAACACGCCGGCCCTCATCCCTGACACACACGCTCTTTGAACACGCCGGCACCCATCCCCGACACACGCGCTCTTTGAACACGCCGGCACTCATCCCCGACACACTCGTGATTTGGACGCCCGGAGCACTTTTAAAGAATCCATTTTTATCTACTATAATTTTTTTTTCCAGTTATTTAAATATAAATTAAAAAAAAAAAAAAAAACAGTACCTATTTTCCTTTGCAGAGCGTGATTTATTTAGTGTTGCTAAAGATGTCGATCAAACAAGCCAGTTTATACACATTGTCCTGAGACAACCAGCTGACTCCGTAGGAATACACTCACAGGGAGCAAGTACAGCAGGGATCTACCAGTCATCAGTAGAAATTATCCTCGTCGACACTATTCCTAGACGCATTCGGAGGTGGGCCCTCCTGAGTTCATGAAGCTCAGGGCTGGTTCCCTGCTGCACGGGATAACCGGATGGTGTTTTACTTTCGGCCAGAGACAAGACGACTTGGTGGTTTCGAAGGAGGTACTGTGAGATAAGAAGCCGCCGCGGCAGCCTAATTAAAGCAGTCGGCATGCCTGGACGACCGAGCGACAAGCTTACTTTGGTTTACCGGACACATGTTGGACTTTTATTAGCAGTTGGCAGAGGAACACTGGCAGACAATTCGGACACGATGGACTTTCAAAGGGATGAGAAACTCCTTTCCACTAGACACCCGGACCAGCTCACCGAGGCCCGTCCCCTACGTTGTTGCGCTGCGTCCAAAGCCAGCTAGAGGCCCTTTCGGCTACCTCTCCCAGTTTTTTGAGTGTCCGTTTCCGTTCATTACCGCGCAATCCTAGTTCTTTCACCACATTGTAGAGCGAAGTGGAAACGAGGCCTCTCGCTCTCACTTCGACGGCAAATACCCGTACCGTGTAAGCCTCGTTTCTCCTCAAACCGGCTGCTAAATCACTGTACTTCTCGAGCTTGTACAAATGATTCTCCTCCATACGCGACTCAAACGGGACAGTCAACTCAATCAGGATGAGCTGCCGTTTTTGCGCAGAATGGAGAACGATGTCCGGTCGCAGGCCGGTTTTACGGATCAACTCGGGGTACCGTTTATGGCCTGGCAGATCAACCGCCAGTAACCAGTCCCTCGCAAAGTCTAGCACAGATGGAGCGAATGCGTTTTGGTTGACCTTACCTTTGGAAACCTGCCCAGCCTTGAGGAAACGAATGGGGACGATGCTAGAACTGGCTCTGGCGTTAGCCCTCATTCTAGCCTGGTCGACAACGGCTGCTAACTCTTTTAGCACCTTGTTGTGTCGCCAGGTATAACGGCCTTGACCTAGGGCTTTCCTGCACGCGGACAGGACGTGCTCAAGAGTTTGCTTCGATTTGCACAACGGGCAAGTCGGATCGTTGGTCGCAGACCATTAACCATGTTAACACGGTAATACATCGTACGCCGAACGAACGATAAAGCTCAGTCGCAGCGGGGTCATCCGCCAGACCATGTAGTATCTTGGCATGCGCTCTCCGCTACCCGCCTGAACTGAACGATAACCTCGTTTTCGTTGTCCCTCACCGTTTGTATTACCAGCGGCGCTCTTTGGCTGAGGCCTTTGACCGCCATTGACCTTCCGTCAGGCCTCGACGGTCGGTTTGAGTCCCATTATCTCCTTCAATTTTAGTGCATTTGGCAATCGCGCTCTCCAGGCTGACAGCGATGACAATGAAGCGCGCAAGAGCATGCGACTTGCTATCGATTTGAACTGCTTTGCTCAGGCCACGTCGGTCAGACAAGGTGGTGAACCAACATGAATTGAGCCTGCTCGATCGTAGGACCACTTGAATGTACTTCGCCGGACCTCTGCTCTATCAGATCACTCATCGCTTTGAACTGCATACTACTTCGCACACTATCAGCGGAATGGCTCGCGACCGAGATTCACTCCACGGGATCTTGTTCCTTGCCACCGTAAAACTGTGCCGACACCTGCACCCCTTTTCAGACTCCTCGATGCGGTTTGAACTGCATATACCGCTCCATTGGACCACCGCGTCCAAAAACTTTTCAGGATCGTGCGGGCAGCTCGCTGCCCGTTATTATAGTCGTGTCATCCATAAATGCGCGTAGTGGCGGCAACCAGTGATTCCCTATTTGAAGGCCCTGTCCGTAGCCGGCCGCCCCGTCTAACATGATCTGCATTGCCATGACAAACAGTATAGGTGAGATCGTACAGTCCATAGCTATCCCAATCTGCAACTCAGTCCACCTCGTAGTAAACGTCGAGGTAGAGAAGCGCAAAGCGAACTTGGAGAAATATTGCTCGATCATTTGACTGATCTGTGTCGGTACGTGAAACATGCGAAGGGCTCGCCACAGTAGCCTATGGGGGACTGCCCCGTAGGCGTTGGCTAAGTCTAACCATATTACGTGCAACTGTGTTCTCTCATGCTTGGCTCTCTGGATAGCCTCCCAAATCATGGTCGCGTGTTCAAGGCACCCAGGAACGCCTGGGATACCACCCTTCTGAACACTCGTATATATGTACTTGTTAGTCATCAGATACTGTGTGAGCCGGCGAGCCATGACCGAGAATAATATCTTACCCTCGACATTCAACAGCGAGATGGGCCTGAATTGGGAAAGACTCTTCGAGTCCTGCTCTTTGGGAATGTAGACCCCATTTGCCTTTGACCACTCTGGACATATGTGATTGCGGATCCACGCTTGTCTCAACAAGACGTGAAGCATTTTTAGGATTTTCGGGAAACGCTTGTAAAAAACGTACGGAACACCGCTCGGACCTGGGGCAGACTTGCCGCTGGCTTTTTTCACAACTTCCTCAACCTCAGACCAAAGGGGAGGTACCATTTTAAATGGTACCTTCGGCACCGAAGGCTGTTTAAGACCGCTAAGGATCTCTGGATTGTCGTCGAGAGGCTCTCTCCTCTTTTTATCAGAGTACATCTTGCGTAGATGTAGCTCAAGTTCTTCCTGACTGACAACCAGAGTCCCAGACTTCGGTTGCTCGAATAGACCTCGGGCAAACTGATACGGGTCCCTAAAGAATTTCTCTCGCTCCCTTTTGGTTCTACGTCTGTTGTTACAGAAACGCTCGGCGCGACAGAGGGCACTGTGTTTGTTCTTTTAATGCAACCAAACTTCGTACAGCCCCCCACGTTCGCTGCCTATAGCGGCTTTGAAACGTTTTCTGAGGGCATTCTTGTCTGCCCGACACTTCAGAATGTCCCTCTGCCTCCTGCTAGTATTCTGCTTGGCACCCGGCTGTGCCTTTACTACTGTCCCGAACTCGCGGGAGCAGTGTTCATATATTACATCACCAAATTTAGTAAGCTTGTCGCCTAGCGACTTTTTGTTTAGAGTTTGTTAAAGTATCTCACATAATGTAACCTCCAACTTACACCACACCACCTTCTCGCTCGCAGGTGGAAACCTGATTCTGGAACGCACTTCTTCAGAAATCATCAAATGTGCTCCTCCGCAGTCGACGTCATGGGCCTCTCCGGGCGAGTGGGGTTCACCCTGCCCGTCGTACCCTGACGACTCAGAAACTACCACAGGAGTGGTAGTTTTGCGACGGCGTTTACTGCGTGGAGCACCCTCGCATTTCATTCTTCCGGCATGCGTTCTCAGACCATGCAACCCCGTGAAGCTTTTCCCACATGTACAGAGCCAGCCCGGACGTTGGGCGAGTATCTCAGTCCGGGGGCTAGCAAGGTCGTCACCGAGGGTATCAATTGGATTGGGCCCTTCATTCTCCCCCCCCCCTTTCGGAGGGCCCTGGGGGCATATTTCATTGTGGTTGTTCGAAATCGGAGGTATTATACTGTTTTAGGGGTGATCAACCCGGTCCACAGTCGACATCTGTCTCCAGATGTCAGTTTATCCCCCCGGCGATACCGGGGGGCCAGTCTTTCCATAGGTGTCAAAAGGTCTTTCCCGATAGTCACCAGTCTTTCCTGGTAGTCTTGTGGGCTAGCCACGTACAATAGGAATAAACTCATAGGGAGCAAGTACAGCAGGGATCTACCAGTCATCAGAAGAAATTATCCTCGTCGACACGCGTTTCGGCCCACTATTCCTAGACGCATTCGGAGGTGGGCGCTCCTGAGTTCATGAAGCTCAGGGCTGGTTCCCTGCTGCACGGGATTACCGGATGGTGTTTTACTTTCGGCAAGAGACAAGACGACTTGGTGGTTTCGAAGGAGGTACTGTGAGATAAGAAGCCGCCGCGGCAGCCTAATTAAAGCAGTCGGCATGCCTGGACGACCGAGCGACAAGCTTACTTTGGTTTACCGGACACATGTTGGACTTTTATTAGCAGTTGGCAGAGGAACACTAGCAGACAATTCGGACACGATGGACTTTCAAAGGGATGAGAAACTCCTTTCCACTAGACACCCGGACCAGCTCACCGAGGCCCGTCCCCTACGTTGTTGCGCTGCGTCCAAAGCCAGCTAGAGGCCCTTTCGGCTACCTCTCCCAGTTTTTTGAGTGTTCGTTTCCGTTCATTACCGCGCAATCCTAGTTCTTTCACCACATTGTAGAGCGAAGTGGAAACGAGGTCTCTCGCCCCCACTTCGACGGCAAATACCCGTACCGTGTAAGCCTCGCTTCCAATACCTTTAAACACTAGCAGATGATGGGCTTTGAAGAGCTGGTGGCTTCCAATACCTTTAAACACTAGCAGATGATGGGCTTTGAGGAGCTGGTGACTTCCAATACCTTTAAACACTAGCAGATGATGGGCTTTGAAGAGCTGGTCATTTTATATATTGTCAAACTATCACTGGACACTACCATAGGTTCCTCAAGGCTAGATCGTGTCTAGCATTGGGTTCTACTAGACCCTTTATCCACACACAATCCATCCATCCACTCTACCTCCTCTGCTATATTAGAGTGTGTACTTATCCTCCTTACATCAATCCACCCTATATCCTAGTCCTTTAGTGTCTCTCAGTCTAGTCCCCCAGTGTCTATGTCTAGTGCTTTAGTGTTTATTAGTCTAATCCCCTCGTGTCTATTGGTCTTGTCCTCCAGTGTCTATTAGTCTAGTCCTCTAGTGTCTGTATGTGTAGTCCTTCAACGTCTGCTAGTCTAGTCCTCCAGTTTCTACCAGTCTGGTCCTCCAGTTTCTACCATTCTAGTCCTCCAGCTGGTCATTTTATATATTGTCAAACTATCACTGGACACTACCATAGGTTCCTCAAGGCTAGATCGTGTCTAGCATTGGGTTCTACTAGACCCTTTATCCACACACAATCCATCCATCCACTCTACCTCCTCTGCTATATTAGAGTGTGTACTTATCCTCCTTACATCAATCCACCCTATATCCTGGTCCTTTAGTGTCTCTCAGTTCTAATCCCCTAGTGTCTATGTCTAGTGCTTTAGTGTCTATAGTCTAATCCTCTATGTGTAGTCCTACAACGTCTGCTAGTCCTAGTCCTCCAGTTTTTCTACCACAGTCTGGTCCTCCAGGTTTCTACGCATTCTAGTCCTCCGTTTCTACTGTGCCTAGTCCTCCAGTTTCTAAGTCCCCCTAGGCCTCCTAGTTTCTACCAGTCTAGTATCGCTTCAGTTTCTCCATTCTAGTCCCCTCCAGTTTTCTACCAGTCTAGTTCCTTAGTTTTCTTCCAGTCTAGTCCTCCAGTTTCTACAGTCTAGTCCTCCCAGTTTCTACCAGTCTAGTCCTCCAGTTTTTCTTCTACAAGTCTAGTGTTCCAGTTTCTACCATTCTAGTCCTCCAGTTTTTCTAACCAGTCTGGTGCCCTCCAGTGTCTATCTGTCCAGTCCTTCAGTATCTATCATCCAGTCCTCCAGTATCTAGTCCCCCTGTTGCTACAATCTCGTCCTTCCATTGTTCTCCAGTGTGTATCAGTTTATTTCCTCTAGCGGTTAATCAGTCTATTTCTCCATTGTCTATCAGTCTGAGTTTCTTTCACTGTCTATCACCCTAATCTTCCATTCCTGTGAGTCTAATCCTCCATTGTCCTCCCAGTCTAATCCCCCGTGTCTCCCCGTCTAAACCTCTAGGCTTCGCAACCCNACCAGTCATCAGAAGAAATTATCCTCGGTCGACACGCGTTTTCGGCCCACTATTCCTAGACGCATTCGGAGGTGGGCGCTCCTGAGTTCATGAAGCTCAGGCTGGTTTCCCTGCTGCACGGGATTACCGGATGGTGTTTTACTTTCGGCAAGAGACAAGACGACTTGGTGGTTTCGAAGGAGGTACTGTGAGATAAGAAGCCGCCGCGGCAGCCTAATTAAAGCAGTCGGCATGCCTGGACGACCGAGCGACAAGCTTACTTTGGTTTACCGGACACATGTTGGACTTTTATTAGCAGTTGGCAGAGGAACACTAGCAGACAACTTTCGGACACGATGGACTTTCAAAGGGATGAGAAACTCCTTTCCACTAGACACCCGGACCAGCTCACCGAGGCCCGTGCCCCTACGTTGTTGCGCTGCGCTGCGTCCAAAGCCAGCTAGAGGCCCTTTCGGCTACCTCTCCCATTTTTTTGAGTGTTCGTTTCCGTTCATTACCGCGCAATCCTAGTTCTTTCACCACATTGTAGAGCGAAGTGGAAAACGAGGTCTCTCGCCCCCACTTCGACGGCAAATACCCGTACCGTGTAAGCCTCGCTTCCAATACCTTTAAACACTAGCAGATGATGGGCTTTGAAGAGCTGGTGGCTTCCAATACCTTTAAACACTAGCAGATGATGGGCTTTGAGGAGCTGGTGACTTCCAATACCTTTAAACACTAGCAGATGATGGGCTTTGAAGAGCTGGTCATTTTATATATTGTCAAACTATCACTGGACACTACCATAGGTTCCTCAAGGCTAGATCGTGTCTAGCATTGGGTTCTACTAGACCCTTTATCCACACACAATCCATCCATCCACTCTACCTCCTCTGCTATATTAGAGTGTGTACTTATCCTCCTTACATCAATCCACCCTATATCCTAGTCCTTTAGTGTCTCTCAGTCTAGTCCCCCAGTGTCTATGTCTAGTGCTTTAGTGTTTATTAGTCTAATCCCCTCGTGTCTATTGGTCTTGTCCTCCAGTGTCTATTAGTCTAGTCCTCTAGTGTCTGTATGTGTAGTCCTTCAACGTCTGCTAGTCTAGTCCTCCAGTTTCTACCAGTCTGGTCCTCCAGTTTCTACCATTCTAGTCCTCCAGCTGGTCATTTTATATATTGTCAAACTATCACTGGACACTACCATAGGTTCCTCAAGGCTAGATCGTGTCTAGCATTGGGTTCTACTAGACCCTTTATCCACACACAATCCATCCATCCACTCTACCTCCTCTGCTATATTAGAGTGTGTACTTATCCTCCTTACATCAATCCACCCTATATCCTGGTCCTTTAGTGTCTCTCAGTCTAATCCCCTAGTGTCTATGTCTAGTGCTTTAGTGTCTATTAGTCTAATCCTCTCGTGTCTATTGGTCTTGTCCTCCAGTGTCTATTAGTCTAGTCCTCTAGTGTCTGTATGTGTAGTCCTCCAACGTCTGCTAGTCTAGTCCTCCAGTTTCTACCAGTCTGGTCCTCCAGTTTCTACCATTCTAGTCCTCCAGTTTCTACCTGTCTAGTCCTCCAGTTTCTACGTCTAGGCCTCCAGTTTCTACCAGTCTAGTCCTTCAGTTTCTACCATTCTAGTCCTCCAGTTTCTACCAGTCTAGTCCTTTAGTTTCTACCAGTCTAGTCCTCCAGTTTCTACCAGTCTAGTCCTCCAGTTTCTACCAGTCTAGTCCTCCAGTTTCTACAAGTCTAGTGTTCCAGTTTCTACCATTCTAGTCCTCCAGTTTCTACCAGTCTGGTCCTCCAGTGTCTATCTGTCCAGTCCTTCAGTATCTATCATCCAGTCCTCCAGTATCTAGTCCCCCTGTGTCTACAATCTAGTCTTCCAGTGTCTCCAGTGTGTATCAGTTTATTCCTCTAGCGGTTATCAGTCTATTTCTCCAGTGTCTATCAGTCTAGTTCTTCACTGTCTATCACCTAATCTTCCATGTCTGTGAGTCTAATCCTCCAGTGTCTCCCAGTCTAATCCTCCAGTGTCTCCCAGTCTAATCCTCTAGTGTCTCTCAGTCTAATCCTCCAGTGTCTCTCAGTCTAGTCCTCCCGTGTCTCCCTGTCTAGTCCTCCCGTGTCTCCCAGTCTAGTCCTCATGTGTCTGTCAGTCTAGTCCTCCCGTGTCTCTCAGTCTAGTCCTCCCGTGTCTCTCAGTCTAATCCTCCAGTGTCTCTCAGTCTAGTCCTCCCGTGTCTCTCAGTCTAGTCCTCCCGTGTCTCTGAGTCTAGTCCTCCCGTGTCTCTCAGTCTAGTCCTCCCGTGTCTCTCAGTCTAGTCCTCCCGTGTCTGTCAGTCTAGTCCTCCCGTGTCTCTCAGTCTAGTCCTCCCGTGTCTCTCAGTCTAGTCCTCCCGTGTCTCTTAGTCTAGTCCTCCCGTGTCTGTCAGTCTAGTCCTCCCGTGTCTGTCAGTCTAGTCCTCCAGTGTCTCTCAGTCTAATCCTTCAGTGTCTCTCAGTCTAGTCCTTCCGTGTCTCTCAGTCTAGTCCTCCCGTGTCTGTCAGTCTAGTCCTCCCGTGTCTCTCAGTCTAGTCCTCCCGTGTCTTTCAGTCTAGTCCTCCCGTGTTTCTCAGTCTATTCCTCCCTTGTCTTTCAGTCTAGTCCTCCCGTGTCTCTCAGTCTAGTCCTCCAGTGTCTCTCAGTCTAGTCCTCTTGTGTCTCTCAGTCTAGTCCTCCCGTGTCTTTCAGTCTAGTCCTCCCGTGTCTCTCAGTCTAGTCCTCCAGTGTTTGTCAGTCTAGTCCTCCCGTGTCTCTCAGTCTAGTCCTCCAATGTCTCTCAGTCTAGTCCTCCCGTGTCTCTCAGTCTAGTCCTCCCGTGTCTCTCAGTCTAGTCCTCCAGTGTCTCTCAGTCTAGTCCTCAAGTGTCTCTCAGTCTAGTCCTCCCGTGTCTGTCAGTCTAGTCCTCAAGTGTTTGTCAGTCTAGTCCTCCCGTGTCTCTCAGTCTAGTCCTTCCGTGTCTGTCAGTCTAGTCCTCCAGTGTCTCTTAGTCTAGTCCTCTAATGTCTCTCAGTCTAGTCCTCCCGTGTCTCTGAGTCTAGTCCTCAAGTGTCTATCAGTCTAGTCCTCCCGTGTCTGTCAGTCTAGTCCTCCCGTGTCTGTCAGTCTAGTCCTCCAATGTCTCTCAGCCTAGTCCTCCAGTGTCTCTCAGTCTAGTCCTCCCGTGTCTCTCAGTCTAGTCCTCCCGTGTCTCTCAGTCTAGTCCTCCCGTGTCTTTCAGTCTAGTCCTCCCGTGTCTCTCAGTCTAGTCCTCCAGTGTCTCTCAGTCTAGTCCTCTTGTGTCTCTCACTCTAGTCCTCCCGTGTCTCTCAGTCTAGTCCTCCCGTGACTTTCAGTCTAGTCCTCCAGTGTTTGTCAGTCTAGTCCTCCCGTGTCTCTCAGTCTAGTCCTCCAGTGTCTCTCAGTCTAGTCCTCAAGTGTCTCTCAGTCTAGTCCTCCCGTGTCTGTCAGTCTAGTCCTCCCGTGTCTCTCAGTCTAGTCCTCCCGTGTCTCTCAGTCTAGTCCTCCCGTGTCTTTCAGTCTAGTCCTCCCGTGTCTCTCAGTCTAGTCCTCCAGTGTCTCTCAGTCTAGTCCTCTTGTGTCTCTCACTCTAGTCCTCCCGTGTCTCTCAGTCTAGTCCTCCCGTGACTTTCAGTCTAGTCCTCCAGTGTTTGTCAGTCTAGTCCTCCCGTGTCTCTCAGTCTAGTCCTCCAGTGTCTCTCAGTCTAGTCCTCCCGTGTCTCTCAGTCTAGTCCTCCCGTGTCTCTCAGTCTAGTCCTCCCGTGTCTCTCAGTCTAGTCCTCCAGTGTCTCTCAGTCTAGTCCTCAAGTGTCTCTCAGTCTAGTCCTCCCGTGTCTGTCAGTCTAGTCCTCAAGTGTTTGTCAGTTTAGTCCTCCTGTGTCTCTCAGTCTAGTCCTTCCGTGTCTGTCAGTCTAGTCCTCCAGTGTCTCTTAGTCTAGTCCTCTAATGTCTCTCAGTCTAGTCCTCCCGTGTCTCTGAGTCTAGTCCTCAAGTGTCTATCAGTCTAGTCCTCCCGTGTCTGTCAGTCTAGTCCTCCCGTGTCTGTCAGTCTAGTCCTCCAATGTCTCTCAGCCTAGTCCTCCAGTGTCTCTCAGTCTAGTCCTCTCGTGTCTCTCAGTCTAGTCCTCCAGTGTCTCTCAGTCTAGTCCTCCCGTGTCTGTCAGTCTAGTCCTCTAGTGTCTCTCAGTCTAGTCCTCCCGTGTCTCTCAGTCTAGTCCTCTAGTGTTTGTCAGTCTAGTCCTCCCGTGTCTCTCAGTCTAGTCCTCCCGTGTCTCTCAGTCAAGTCCTCTAGTGTCTCTCAGTCTAGTCCTCCCGTGTCTCTCAGTCTAGTCCTATAGTGTCTCTCAGTCTAGTCCTCCCGTGTCTCTCAGTCTAGTCCTCCCGTTTCTCTCAGTCTAATCCTGTGTCTCTCAGTCTAGTCCTTCCGTGTCTCTCAGTCTAGTCCTCCCGTGTCTCTCAGTCTAGTGTCTCTCATTCTAGTCCTTCCGTGTCTCTCAATCCAGTCCTCTAGTGTATATCAGTCTAGTCCTCCCGTGTCTGCCAGTCTAGTCCTCCCGTGTCTATTATCTAGTCCTCTAGTGTATATCTGTCTAGTCCTATGCGTGTCTATCATATAGTCCTTCCCGTGTCTGCCAGTCTAGTCCTCCCCTGTTTATTATTTAGTCCTCAAGTGTCTATCAGTCTAGTCCTATGCGTGTCTATCATCTAGTCCTTCCCGTGTCTGCCAGTCTTGTCCTCCAGTGTCTGCCAGTCTGGTCCTCCAGTGTCTGTCAGTCTAGTCCTCAAGTGTCTATTAGTCTAGTCCTCCACTGTCTATTATCTAGTCCTCAAGTGTATATCTGGTCTAGTCCTATGCGTGTCTATCATCTAGTCCTTCCCGTGTCTCTACAAAATAGGGCCTTACGCCTAGTTTCCGATAGAAACTATGTCGAGAAAACTCTGTTATATGGACATTTAAGGCTTCTGCCATTTAGTAAACGTTTAATTTTTAATAAGGCCAAATTTATTCACAAAATCCTAAGAATAGCAAGCGACTAGGTTTATTACATTTGCCTAAACCCAGAATTGATTTATTTAAAACAAGTCTAGCATATTCTGCTGCTCATTTATGGAACCATCTTCCACTCGATCTGAAAACTACAAAAAATTACTTCTCATTTAACCGCAAACTCTTTCATTTCATCATTATCAGTGATTACATGCCACCTTAAATGTAGTTAATAATCCACAATGCATTACTAGTTATAATTAACTGCAGTGCGTATGATATGTTTGAATGCGGATATGTATGACATGCAGGCGTGTGTAGGCGTATGTGTGTATGTATGATTATGTGTATGCATGGGTAACTGTATACGTTTGTGTGTACGTATCTGTGTGTAGGCGTGTGTCAGTGAGTGTGTCTGTGTGTATGGTGTCTGGGTGCTTGTCTGTAGGTGTGCCCGTGAGCGTGTCTGTGTTTGTGTCTCTGTGTTGGCTCGTCCATATGCGTGTTTTTATGTGCATATGTATGTGTGTCTGTAAGCGTGTCTGTGTGTGTGTCTGTCTGCGTGTCAGTGTGCGTATCAGTCTGCGTTGTGTGTCTGTGTGAGTGTTTTTTTAATGTCTATCTGATTGTATGTGGATATGTGTGGGTGTGGCTTGGCTGCATGTTTGTCCGTGTGTGTGTGTCTGTCTGTTTGTGTATATCTTTGCTGTGTCTGTAGGTGTTTCTGCGTGTGTGTCTGTGTGTCTATGCCTGCATGTGTCTGTGGCTGTGTGTTTCTCTGTGTGTTGTTTCGTTTGTATTTGTATGATCATCTTTTTGATAATGTGTGTGTACGTCAGCATGTGTGTTTCTGTGCGAGTATTTGTGCGTCTGCGGGTTTGTTAGTATGTGTTTGTGTATGTCTCTGTGTGTCAGTGTGTGTGTGTGTGCCATTATGTGTCTGTAGGTGTGTATGGCTGCATATGCACCTGTGTCTGTCTGTGGCTGTGCGTGGCTTTGTGTGTATCTGTGTGAGTCTCTATCGGTGTGTCTATTATATAATGTCTGCGTGTCTCTGCTTGTGTTGGGTTATGCGTCTGCGTGTATGTCTGTGTGCATATGTGTGACTGTGTGTGTATATCTGTGTATGTGTGGGTGTGGCGCATGTCTACGTGTGTGTCTGTTTCCATGCTTTTGTGTGTGTATGTGTTTGTGTGTGCCCGTGACTGCATGTGTGTGTGTCTGTATGTGTCTGGGTTGTATGCGTGTGTGTTTCAGAGCGTGTGTATGTGTGTGTATGTATGTATGTATTTTTGTTTGTATGTATGTATGTATGTATGTATGTATGTGAGTTTGTATGTATGTATGTGATTTTGTATGTACGTAGGTATGTATGTATGTGTGTATGTATGTGTGTGCATGTTCGTGTGTGCATGTTCGTGTGTATGTGGATGTATGTGTGTACTGGGTGCCTATGTGTTTGTGTGTAAGTGAGTGATTGGGCTTGTGTGTGTATGTGGGTGTGTGTGTTCGCGCGTGAGCGTGCGCACATATTTTACCACCCATGCTTTTGTTTTTGAAATCATTTCCATAATATGCGTATCATTACATGAATATAACATGCTTTATTGATGAAATACAACTGCTGTGGGAAAGATGGAAGTTTGGAAGGGCCGAATGTAAGACAGGCCTGCGTGCCTAATTTGTAACTTTTAAAAATAAAGTTCGTTCGTTCGTTCGTTCGTTCGTTCGCTCGTTCGTGTCTGTCAGTCTGGTCCTCCAGTGTTTATCAGTCTAGTCCTGCCGTGTCTGTCAGTCTGTTCTTCCAGTGTTTATCAGTCATGTCCTCCTGTGTCTATAATCTAGTCCTGTCGTGTCTATCGGTCCGGTCCTTTGGTGTTTATCAGCCCAGTCCTCTCGTGTCTTACAGTCCAATCCCCTCAGGCCTATCAAGTTTTCTATACCTACCGTGTCTATCAGTCCATTCCTCAAGTGTCTATCAGTCCATTCCTCAAGTGTCTATCAGTCCATTCCTCAAGTGTCTATCAGTCCATTCCTCAAGTGTCTATCAGTCCATTCCTCAAGTGTCTATCAGTCCATTCCTCAAGTGTCTATCAGTCCATTCCTCAAGTGTCTATCAGTCCATTCCTCAAGTGTCTATCAGTCCATTCCTCAAGTGTCTATCAGTCCATTCCTCAAGTGTCTATCAGTCCATTCCTCAAGTGTCTATCAGTCCATTCCTCAAGTGTCTATCAGTCCATTCCTCAAGTGTCTATCAGTCCATTCCTCAAGTGTCTATCAGTCCATTCCTCAAGTGTCTATCAGTCCATTCCTCAAGTGTCTATCAGTCCATTCCTCAAGTGTCTATCAGTCCATTCCTCAAGTGTCTATCAGTCCATTCCTCAAGTGTCTATCAGTCCATTCCTCAAGTGTCTATCAGTCCATTCCTCAAGTGTCTATCAGTCCATTCCTCAAGTGTCTATCAGTCCATTCCTCAAGTGTCTATCAGTCCATTCCTCAAGTGTCTATCAGTCCATTCCTCAAGTGTCTATCAGTCCATTCCTCAAGTGTCTATCAGTCCATTCCTCAAGTGTCTATCAGTCCATTCCTCAAGTGTCTATCAGTCCATTCCCCAAGTGTCTATCAGTCCATTCCTCAAGTGTCTATCAGTCCATTCCTCAAGTGTCTATCAGTCCATTCCTCAAGTGTCTATCAGTCCATTCCTCAAGTGTCTATCAGTCCATTCCTCAAGTGTCTATCAGTCCATTCCTCAAGTGTCTATCAGTGTAATTATCCCGTGTCTATTATTAGGCCATCTAGTGTCTATTAGTCCATTCCTCAAGTGTCTATCAGTGTAATTATCCCGTGTCTATTATTAGGCCATCTAGTGTCTATTAGTCCATTCCTCAAGTGTCTATCAGTCCATTCCTCAAGTGTCTATTAGTCCATTCCTCAAGTGTCTATCAGTGTAATTATCCCGTGTCTATTATTAGGCCATCTAGTGTCTATTAGTCCATTCCCAAAGTGTCTATCATCTAGCCATCCAGTGTCTACAACTCTAGATAGTCTCTGTCCTCTAGTCTTCCAGTGTGTGTCATCTAGTCCTCCAGTGTCTTTCAGTCTAGTCATCTAGTGTGTGTCATCTAGTCCTCCAGTGTCTGCCATCTAGTCCTACGGTGTCTGTGGTTTAGTCCTCCATTGTCTATCATCTAGCCCTCTGATGTCTATTATCTAGTTCTCCAGTGTCTTCCAGTCTAGTCCTCTAGTGTCTATCATCTAGTCCTCCAGTGTCTGTCTGTGCAGTCCTCCAGTGTCAATCATCTAGTCCTCCAGAGTCTATCAGTCTAGTACTCCTGTGTCTGTTAGTCTGATCCTTCAGTGTGTATCAGTCAAGTCCTGCCGTGTCTATCAATCTGGTCCTCCAGTGTCTATCTGTCCATTCTTCCAGTATCTAACATCTAGTCCTCTCGTGTCTATCAGTTTATTCCTCCAGTGTCTGTCGGTCTAGTCTTCAACTGTATATCACCTAGTCCTCCAGTGTCTGTCAGTCTAGTCCTTTCCTTGTCTATCAGTCTAGTCGCCCACTATCTAGCAGTGTCTAATTCTCGCGTGTCTATAATCAAGTCCTCCAGTGTCTTTCTGTCTAGTTCCTCAGTGTCATTCAGTCTAGTTCTCCCTGTTTATTTGCCTAATCCTCTGACAGCAGACAGACGATATATCAGGACGTCTAAAGTTGGTATATCGTTAGAAGAAATTAGAGAAGAGCAGTGTGATTTTGTTAAAGGTAAAGGCACAAACATCGCTAAATTTAACTTGAGAACGTTACAGAAAGAAATATTGTCATGAATAGAAATCTGTATTTGTATTATTTTTTTTTTAATACACTAAAGCATTTAATAAATAGAAATATAAAGAAATTATTAGAATTTTGGAAACCTTAAACATTAATAGTAAAGATCTAAGAATAATTTTAAAAATATATACTGGCAGCAAGAAGCAGCCATATTGAGGGACAGCCAAGAACATTGCGCGAGGCGTTAGACAGGGATGTGTACTATCACCCGATTGGACGAGGCGTTAGACAGGGATGTGTACTATCACCCGATTGCGCGAGGCGTTAGACAGGGATTGTACTATCACCCGATTGGACGAGGCGTTAGACAGGAATGTTTACTATCACCTGATTGGACAAGGCGTTAGACAGGAATGTGTACTATCACCCGATTGCGCGAGGCGTTAGACAGGGATGTGTACTATCACCCGATTGGACGAGGCGTTAGACAGGGATGTGTACTATCACCCGATTGGACGAGGCGTTAGACAGGGATGTGTACTATCACCCGATTGCGCGAGGCGTTAGACAGGAATGTGTACTATCACCCGATTGGACGAGGCGTTAAACAGGGATGTGTACTATCACCCGATTGCGCGAGGCGTTAGACAGGGATGTGTACTATCACCCGATTAGACGAGGCGTTAGACAGGAATGTTTACTATCACCTGATTGGATAAGGCGTTAGACAGGAATGTGTACTATCACCCGATTGCGCGAGGCGTTAGACAGGGATGTGTACTATCACCCGATTGGACGAGGCATTAGACAGGGATGTGTACTATCACCCGATTGGACGAGGCGTTAGACAGGGATGTGTACTATCACCCGATTGCGCGAGGCGTTAGACAGGGATGTGTACTATCACCCAATTTCGCGAGGCGTTAGACAGGGATGTGTACTATCACCCGATTGCGCGAGGCGTTAGACAGGGATGTGTACTATCACCCGATTGGACGAGGCGTTAGACAGAAATGTGTACTAACACCAGATTGGACGAGGCGTTAGACAGGATGTGTACTATCACCCGATTTAATCATTTTGCACATTGAAATAATAATTAGACCCACACATGGTATACCAGAATTATCGGTTGGTTGGCATTTTGTTTACACCCTACGATATGCTGAGGAAATAATTGTGATCGCTGAAATGAAACACAACTGCAAGAGATGATGGCTTTCATTATATTGGAGAATGAAACACAACTGCAAGAGATGATGGCTTTCATTATATTGAAAAATAAAACACAACTGCAAGAGATGATGGCTTTAATTATATTGGAGAATGAAAACAAGGGTCTTAGTATGAACAGCCGAAAAACAGAAGCAATGGTAATTACAAAGAAAACTGACCCTCCAAAATGCAACATTAAAGTAAATGGGACAAACCTCAAGCAAGCTGATATGTTTAAGTACTTGGGTACCCTGATAACATCAGATAGAAGAAAGCTGATATGTTTAAGTACTTGGGTTCCCTGATAACATCAGATAGAAGAAAGCTGATATGTTTAAGTACTTGGGTACCCTGATAACATCAGATGGAAGCAAGCTGATATGTTTAAGTACTTGGGTACCCTGATAACATCAGATAGAAGAAAGCTGATATGTTTAAGTACTTGGGTTCCCTGATAACATCAGATAGAAGAAAGCTGATATGTTTAAGTACTTGGGTACTCTGATAACATCAGATGGAAGCAAGCTGATATGTTTAAGTACTTGGGTACTCTGATAACATCAGATAGAAGAAAGCTGATATGTTTAAGTACTTGGGTACCCTGATAACATCAGATATAAGAAAGCTGATATGTTTAAGTACTTGGGTACTCTCATAACATCAGATGGAAGCAAGCTGATATGTTTAAGTACTTGGGTACTCTGATAACATCAGATAGAAGAAAGCTGATATGTTTAAGTACTTGGGTACTCTGATAACATCAGATGGAAGCAAGCTGATATGTTTAAGTACTTGGGTACTCTGATAACATCAGATGGAAGCAAACTGATATGTTTAAGTACTTGGGTACTCTGATAACATCAGATAGAAGAAAGCTGATATGTTTAAGTACTTGGGTACTCTGATAACATCAGATGGAAGCAAGCTGATATGTTTAAGTACTTGGGTACTCTGATAACATCAGATGGAAGCAAGCTGATATGTTTAAATGCTTGGGTACCATGATAACATCAGATAGAAGAAAGCTGATATGTTTAAGTACTTGGGTACCCTGATAACATCAGATGGAAGATTAAGGAAGTTAAATGTTGAATAGCTCAAGCAAAGGCAACATTTTACAAAATAAAGAATATTTTATGCAATCTTTCTTTGTCAATTAAGACGTGAAAGAAATCTCTTTGAAGTTATATAAATCCTATATTGATAAACGGAAGCGAATCATGGACATTTAGTAAATCAGTGAAAAATTATTCGGAAGCTCCTGATATGTGGTTTTATAGACGAATGATAAAAATACACTGGACAGACAAAAAGAAAGAGTAATAAAGATGTCTTGAAAGAAACTGACTCACGAAGAGAACTGATCGCCTACATCAGAAAGAGACAATCTAAATTCTTTGATCATGTGATGAGAAGGAGAAAACTGGAGCACATCATGACGGTATGAAAGTTGGAGGGGAGGAGGGGAGGAGAGGCAGAGGTAGACCGAGATAACAGTTGCTGGACAGTCTGACACCATGGCATAGAGGTTTATTTGTGTCAGAGTTAATTTAAAGTATAAGAGACAGAAGGTTGTGGATAGACATGACTACCAACGCCACACGGCATGGACTTTAAGACACGAGACAGAAGGTTGTGGATAGACATGACTACCAACGCCACACGGCATGGACACGAGACAGAAGGTTGTGGATAGACATGACTACCAACGTCACACGGCATGGACACGAGACAGAAGGTTGTGAATAGACATGACTACCAACGTCACACGGCATGGACACGAGACAGAAGGTTGTGGATAGACATGACTACCAACGTCACACGGCATGGACACGAGACAGAAGGTTGTGGATAGACATGTCTACCAACGCCACACGGCATGGACTTTAAGAAGGTTGTGGATAGACATGACTACCAACGCCACACGGCATAGACACGAGACAGAAGGTTGTGGATAGACATGTCTACCAACGCCACACGGCATGAACTTTAAGAAGGTTGTGGATAGACATGACTACCAACGCCACACGGCATAGACACGAGACAGAAGGTTGTGGATAGACATGACTACCAACGCCACACGGCATGGACTTAAAGAAGAAAAAAGTAGGTCCTTTATGGATGGTTTGGTAACTGCAGACAGAAAATATTTCACAAACAATAAATGTACAAAAGCCGAATCAAAAGCAAGATTTCACAAAATACAGAATGAACTGTATAACCTGTCTCCTTCAAGTGAGACCAGACAGAGAGGTCAGAAGCTCTATAGAGTCAGTCGGTGGTGGATAGATGACGTATGAAGTTGCCGCCCCGTGGTTTTATTAAAGAACGACGAGAGTTTCAGAGATAGGTCTTGAAAGTGAACCCGACGAATGAACCGTTGACTAACATCAAATAAATATTTCTATATATTTGGAACACATCCTAAGAAATGCCGGATAACATCATGAAGAAGGAAATTTGATCAGAAAGAAAAACATAGGGAGCACAGGGGAGAAGACAGTGTGATATTATGAACTAGAGAAACTGGGGCACTAAATGTTTGTCAGTAGAGGCCACATAAGGCTGCGGGTAGACGGGATGAAAAACGCCACAAAGCAGGGGTTGAAGCAGATATAGTGCAATGACTGCAGGACAGCAAACACTCACCGGACCGGCTCCAAAGATCGCAACACGTTTCCTCGGTTCCTCTACCATCTTGTGTTTGACTACACAACCGATCCGGGAACGGCAGCAAGTGTTGACTGACAAGCCGATTATCAACTAAAATCACGCCCCGTTACTGAGGTCGCTAGCGCAAAGAAGAAGCAAAAAACGCGTATTACTCATTGTTGCTGGATACACAACACGATTAATGTGCCTATAGATTTGTGACGTCGCTAGTGTACCTCTGCAGCACGAATGTTTCAGCTCGACTTCTGGGCCAGCACATTGAAACTGAATACAGGAGAAAACCTTCATAACATCACCTTGGCTAGATGAACAGCGACGCTGATCGTCACCTTCGATGGTCGCATCTGGTCATCACATTAGGTCATCACATCTGGTCATCACATTAGGTCGTTACATTTGGTCATCACATATGGTCCTCACATAAGGTCATCACATTTGGCCATAACATTTGGTCATCACATTAGGTCATTAAATTTGGTCATCACATCTGGTCATTACATTTGGTCATTTCATTAGGTCATCACATTTAATCATCACATTTGGTCATCACATTAGGTCATCACATTAGGTCATCACATTTGGTCATCACATCTGGTCATCACATCTGGTCATCACATTTGATTATCAAATTAGGTCATCACATTAGGTCATTAAATTTGGTCATTACATGTGGTCATCACATTAGGTCATCTAATTTGGTCATCACATTTGGTCATTATATTAGGTCATCACATTTGGTCATCATATTAGGTCATCACATTAGGTCATCAAATTTTGTCATCACATTAGGTCATTATATTTGGTCATCACATTTGGTCATCACATTAGGTAATTACATCTGGTCATCACATATGGTCATCACATTTGGTCATCACATTAGGACATCATTTTAAATCATCACATTTGGTCATCACATTAGGTCATCACATTAAATCATCACATTTGGTCATCAGATTTAGTCATCACATTAAATCATCACATTTGGTCATCACATTTGGTCATCAGATTTAGTCATCACATTAAATCATCACATTTGGTTACCACATTAAATCATCACATTTGGTCATCACTTTAAATCATCACATTTTTTCATCACTTTAAATCATCACTTTTGGTCATCACTTTTAATCATCACATTTGGTCATCAGATTTGGTCATCACTTTAAATCATCACATTTGGTCATCACCTTAAATCATCACATTAGTACATCACTTTAAATCATCACATTTGGTCATCACAATAAACGGCGGCACCAGTGCCACTGACAACCAGCAGTGTCCAGCTTAAATAACATTTAGAGATTACAGAACCATCCCTGTCAATTACAGAACCATCCCTGTCAATTACAGAAACCATACAGTATTCCCTGTCAATTACAGTATGTCAATTACAGAGACATCCATCCGTGTCAATTACAGAACCATCCGTGTCAATTACAGAACCATCGGTGTCATTTACAGAACCATCCGTGTCAATTACAGAACCATCCGTATTAATTACAGAGACATCCGTGTCAATTACAGAACCATCCGTATTAATTACAGAGACATCCGTGTCAATTACAGAACCATCCGTGTCAATTACAGAACCATCGGTGTCATTTACAGAACCATCCGTGTCAATTACAGAACCATCCGTATTAATTACAGAGACATCCGTGTCAATTACAGAACCATCCCTGTCAATTACAGAACCATCCGTATTAATTACAGAGACATCCGTGTCAATTACAGAACCACCCGTGCCAATTACAGCATCATCTTCGGATGTCAACCGTAACCTTTTTGTGAACTATATCTCTGTATGAGCCCTAATTAAATATGAGCTATATTTCTGTGTGAAATACAGCTCTGCGTTAACTATATCTTTATATGAACAACATCTCTATATGAGTCATAGCTCTATATCTCCATGTGTACCATATCTCTATGTGAACCATATCTCTATGTGAACCATATCTCTATGTGAACCCCATCTCTATGTGAACCCCATCTCTATGTGAACCATATCTCTATGTGAACCCCATCTCTATGTGAACCATATCTCTATGTGAACATATCTCTGTGTGAACCCCATCTCTATGTGAACCATATCTCTATGTGAACTATATCTCTATGTGAACCATATCTCTATGTGAACCATATCTCTATGTGAACCCCATCTCTATGTGAACCATATCTCTATGTGAACCATATCTCTATGTGAACCCTATCTCTATGTGAACCATATCTCCATGTGTACCATATCTCTATGTGAACCATATCTCTATGTGAACCATATCTCTATGTGAACCATATCTCTATGTGAACCCCATCTCTATGTGAACCATATCTCTATTTGAACGATATCTCCTCGTTAACTATATCTCTATGTGAACCATATCTCTATTTGAACGATATCTCTATTTGAACGATATCTCTATGTGAACCCCATCTCTATGTGAACCCCATCTCTATGTGAACCCCATCTCTATGTGAACCCCATCTCTATGTGAACCATATCTCTATGTGAACCCCATCTCTATGTGAACCCCATCTCTATGTGAACCATATCTCTATTTCAACGATATCTCCTCGTTAACTATATCTCTATGTGAACCATATCTCTATGTGAACCATATCTCTATGTGAACCATATCTCTATGTGAACCATATCTCTATGTGAATCATATCTCTATGTGAACCATATCTCTATGTGAACCATATCTCTATTTGAACGATATCTCCTCGTTAACTATATCTCTATGTGAACCATATCTCTATATGGACAATATCTCTATGAGAACCAAATTTGAATGCTGTGATGGTGTGTGTGATAGACTGCATGTGTGTGACAGTGTGTGTGTGATAGACTTTATGTGAAGGTGTATGTGATAGACTGTATCTGGTAATCTGGTAATCTGATATCCTAGTTTCAGCTTCATAACAATCGGGTCACCCCATAGTTGCTCCGCTCTTGTGCCAACGAAAAATACACGTAGCTCACAGTGTCACGCCATGCACTCAACTCAGAAGCTGGGCGACGAAACTATATCCTTCCAGTCTACAAATGGAGCAAAAATGCAACGGCCACCGTCTGGCAGGGGAAGAAAAGATGGCCGTGCCTAGTATGGGACGGTATGTGTGATAGACTGTGTGTGTGTGGGACTGTATGTGTTCAACTGTGTGTGATAGACTGAATGCGTGTGACTATTTGTAATAAATTGTATGTGACGGTGTAAATGATAGACTGTATGTGCGTTACCGTGTGTGTGTGATAGACTGTGTGTGACGGCGTATGTGTGATAGAATGTATGTGTGTGACGGTGTGTATGATAGACTGTGTGTGTGTGACGGTATGTGTGATGGACTGTATATGTGTGGCTGAATGAGTAACAGACTGTTTTTGTATGACTGTGTGACAAACTGCATTTGTGGGGCGGCGTGTGTGATAGAACGTATGTGTGGGACTTTGTGTGATTTACTGTATGTGTGTGACGGTGTGTGTGAGATACAATATCAATGTGAGACTGTGTGTAACAGAATATATGCGTGTGAACATGTGTGTGATAAACTGTATGTGTGTGACGGTGTGTGTGATAGACTGTATGCATGGGAGTGTGTGTTTGAAAGACTGTATGTGTGTGACGGTGTGTGTGATAGACTGTATGCTTGGGAGTGTGTGTGTGAGATAGACTGCATGTGTGTGGCGGTGTATGGGTGGGATGGTGTATGTGTGTGTATGATAGACTATGTATGTAAGGGTGTGTGTGTGATAGACTATGTATGAGATGGTGTGTGTGATAGACTATGTATGTGACGGTGTGTGTGTCATAGACTATGTATGTGTGTGTGTGATAGATTAAAGGCGTGTGATTGTGTTTGATAAGACTGTAGGTGTGTGACGGTTTGTGTGTGTGACAGACTATGTGTGTGACTGTTTGTGTGATAGAATGTATGTTTGTGACAGTGTCTAATAGACTGTATTTATGCGACGGTGTGTGTGATAGATTGTAGGCGTGTGACTGTCTGTGCTATGCTGTATGTGTGTGACGGTGTATGTGATTGTGTGTAACGCTGTGTGTAATAGACTGTATGTGTTTAACTATGTGTGATAGACTATATGTGTGGCATGGTATGAGAAAGAATATGTGTGGGACTGTGTGTGTGTGATAAATTGTATTTGACGGTGTGTGTGATATAATGTTTGTGTTTGACGGTGTGTGATGGACTGCATGTGACGATGTGCGTGATGACTGTATGTGTGGGACGGTGTGTATGATAGACTGTATGTGTGGGACGGTGTGTATAATAGACTGTATGTGTGGGACGGTGTGTATAATAGACTGTATGTGTGGGACGGTGTGTATAATAGACTGTATGTGTGGGACGGTGTGTATAATAGACTGTATGTGTGGGACGGTGTGTATAATAGACTGTATGTGTGGACGGTGTGTATAATAGACTGTTTGTGTGGGACGGTGTGTATAATAGATTGTATGTGTGGGACGGTGTGTATGATAGACTGTATGTGTGGGACTGTGTGTATGATAGACTGTATGTGTGGGAAGGTATGTATGATAGATTGTATGTGTGGGACGGTATGTATGATAAACTGTATGTGTGGACGGTGTGTATGATAGACTGTATGTGTGGGACGGTATGTATGATAGACTGTATGTGTGGGACGGTGTGTATTATAGACTAGGTGTATGACAGTGTGTATAATAACTGTATGTATGGGACGGTGTGTATGATAGACTGTATGTATGGGACGGTGTGTATGATAGACTGTATGTATGGGACGGTGTGTATGATAGACTGTATGTGTGGGACGAAGTGTATGATAGACTGTATGTATGGGACGGTGTGTATAATAGACTGTATGTGTGGGACGGTGTGTATAATAGACTGTATGTGTGGGACGGTGTGTATAATAGACTGTATGTATGGGACGGTGTGTATGATAGACTGTATGTGTGGGACGGTGTGTATGATAGACTGTATGTATGGGACGGTGTGTATAATAGACTGTATGTGTGGGAGGGTGTGTATAATAGACTGTATGTGTGGGACGGTGTGTATAATAACTGTATGTATGGGACGGTGTGTAGAATATACTGTATGTGTGGGACGGTGTGTATAATATACTGTATGTGTGGGACGGTGTGTATAATAGACTGTATGTGTGGGACGGTATGTATAATAGACTGTATGTGTGGGACGGTGTGTATAATAGACTGTATGTGTGGGACGGTGTGTATAATAGACTGTATGTATGGGACGGTGTGTATAATAGACTGTATGTGTGGGACGGTGTGTATAATAGACTGTATGTGTGGGACGGTGTGTATAATATACTGTATGTGTGGGACGGTGTGTATAATAGACTGTATGTGTGGGACGGTGTGTATAATATACTGTATGTGTGGGACGGTGTGTATAATATACTGTATGTGTGGGACGGTGTGTATAATAGACTGTATGTGTGCGACAGTGTGTATAATAGACTGTATGTGTGGGACGGTGTGTATAATAGACTGTATGTGTGGGATGGTGTGTATAATAGACTGTATGTATGGGACGGTGTGTATAATAGACTGTATGTGTGGGAAGGTATGTATGATAGACTGTATGTGTGGGATGGTGTGTGTAATAGACTGTATGTGTGGGACGGTGTGTATAATAGACTGTATGTGTGGGATGGTGTGTGTAATAGACTGTATGTATGGGACGGTGTGTATGATAGACTGTATGTGTGGGACGGTGTGTATAATAGACTGTATGTGTGGGACGGTGTGTGTAATAGACTGTATGTGTGGGACGGTGTGTGTAATAGACTGTATGTGTGGGACGGTGTGTATAATAGACTGTATGTGTGGACGGTGTGTGTCATAGACTGCATGACTGGGACGGTGTGTGTAATAGACTGCATGACTAGGACGGTGTGTGTAATAGACTGTATGTGTGTGCCAGAAGACCAGTAGACGAGCAGTTTGAGCCTCTGGCAAGAGTACTCTATTGAAGCCAATTATCTGCGTTCTTGTTTCGGCAACACCACAAACCAGAAAGATTTGCTTAACCACAGGATCCCTGTGGGAACTGATGTCGGTGAAGCCTGGCTGAATACCCCCAACCTTTCATACTGCTACTGAAATCACACAAAGCGAGACAAACAGCCTAACTTGTTCCTCTTTTTTTAAGAGTTGACAGAGACACAGCCTGTAGGTAAATTTTCGTCTACGCAAACAAGGCCACAAATGTGTGAATGTATGACCCACACATACTGTTCTGTATGAGTTTGTGACTAGATGATCCACACATACTGTTCTGTATGAGTTTGTGAATGGATGACCCACACATACTGTTCTGTATAAGTTTGTGAATGGATGACCCACACATACTGTTCTGTATTAGTTTGTGAATGGATGACCCACACTTACTGTTCTGTATGAGTTTGTGAATGGATGACCCACACATACTGTTCTGTATTAGTTTGTAAATCGATGACACACACATACTGTTCTGTATGAGTTTGTGAATGGATGACCCACACATACTGTTCTGTATGAGTTTGTGAATGGATGACCCACACATACTGTTCTGTATGAGTTTGTGAATGGATGACCCACACATACTGTTCTGTATGAGTTTGTGAATGGATTACCCACACATACTGTTGTGTATGAGTTTGTGAATGGATGACCTACACTTACTGTTCTGTATGAGTTTGTGAATGGATGACCCACACATACTGTTCTGTATGAGTTTGTGAATGGATTACCCACACATACTGTTGTGTATGAGTTTGTGAATGGATGACCCACACTTACTGTTCTGTATAGGTTTGTTAATAGATAACCCACGCATACTGTTCTGTATGAGTTTGTGAATGAATGAGCCACACATACTGTTCTGTATGAGTTTGTGAATGGATGACCCACACATACTGTTCTGTATGAGTTTGTGAATGGATGATCCACAGTTACTGTTCTGTATGAGTTTGTGAATGGATGACCCACACATACTGTTCTGTATGAGTTCGCGAATGGATGACCCACACATACTCTTCTGTGTGAGTCTTTGAATGGATGACTCGACCCACACATACTGTTCTGTATGAGTTTGGGAATGAATGACCCACACATAATATTTGTTCTATATGAGTTTGTGAATGGATGACCCATACATACTGTTCTGTGTGAGTTTGTGAATGGATGACCCACACAGACTGTTCTGTATGAGTTTGTGAATGGATGACCCACACATACTATTCTGAATGAGTTTGTGAATGGATGATCCACACTTACTGTTCTGTATGAGTTTGTGAATGGATGACCCAAACATACTATTCTGTATGAGTTTGTGAATGGATTACCTACACTTACTGCTCTGTGTGAGTTTGTGAATGGATGACCCACACTTACTGTTCTGTATGAGTTTGTGAATGGATGACCCACACATACTGTTCTGTATGAGTTTGTGAATGGATGACCCACACATACTGTTCTGTATGAGTTCGTGAATGGATGACCCACACATACTCTTCTGTGTGAGTCTGTGAATGGATGACTCGACCCACACATACTGTTCTGTATGAGTTTGTGAATGGATGACCCACACATAATATTTGTTCTATATGAGTTTGTGAATGTATGGCCCACACATACTGTTCTGTATGAGTTTGTGAATGGATGACCCACACATACTGTTCTGTGTGCGTTTGTGAATGGATGACCCACACATACTGTTCTGTATGAGTTTGTGAATGGATGACCCACACATACTGTCCGTGTGTGGAAGAGTCACGTGTGAGGAACACTTTCCTGAATTTCTGATTTTGCTACAACTGTCTTTGCATAGGCGTGTTTCACGTAGGGGTGGGGGGGGGGGAGGTGGGCTGGAAGGGGGGGGGGGACATGGGTCACTTGTGGGAATTTTTCAAGTCGGGACATTTGTCGCATATGGACGTTTAGTAAGTAGGTCTGTCCAGGATGTAGGCTGCTTGGTCAGGTCATCATTTTCTCCGTATCACCAGATTCTGTGCCCTTTAGATCCGATTCGCAGAATGATGTGGTTCACGGGAAGATTTGGTTCACACGGAGATCTAAATCACAGTGATATAGTTCATCAATATGTATTTGTATACGAAGATATGTGGTTCACATTTTTCACACAGACATATGGTTCACATAGAGATATGATTCCCAAAATGGGTAACAAATAGATATAGTTTACATGGAGATATTATTGTTCCCATAGATACAGAGTTTAAACAGAGCTCAGAAATAGATACTGTTGACATTGGGATATGGTTTATAAATCATATATATAATTCACACAGAGATATGGTCCATAAATATACATAGTTCACAGAAATATATAGTTCATACTAGGGCTGTACCGAATATTTGCTTCGTGTTCGCTTCGGGGCCGAATAGTGGACCCAATAACTATTCGGTATTCGGCCGAATAGTTGCGGTCGGGCCGAAAACGAATAGTGGTTACAACCGTTTCTGGACTGGTGAAAAAAAAAACATCAAGATTTCCCACCTTGGTTTATACTGTCAAGCGTTATCTTTGTGCACCACCTACGAGCGTACCAAGTGCCCCTTTATTTCCATCTTGTATGTGTTGCGAGTATAGTGTTTTTAGGTGTGTTGCTGTAGAAACAAAATGCAACACTTAAAGATGTAAGAAGGGCAGAAAAGCAAGTGTTCTAGTGTTGTCGGCTTGATTTCTTTGAGTTGATTGTTTGAAGTAACGGGAGTTCGTCATCATTTATGGGTGTCGTATCTGTTCTTTTGTTGTCTGGTGGAAACGGCAGCAGCTGAATGTTTTGGTCGACGTTCGGTTTCTTCGTTGTCTTTGTTGTTTGATCTTCTGGCGTTGGCCGCTCGGCGTCTGGATTTTTCGTCTGCAATGATTTTTTCGTTATTTGATCTTCAGGTGTTGGCTGCTCGGCGTTGTCCGTCTCCGTGGCCGCGGTGGTCTTTGATGTCGCTATCTTGTTTCCGTTGAATCCTTGAGCTCGCGGGGGGGGGGGGGGTGGGCAGGGGCTGGGCGACTTGTGAGGACGGCATTGTTTTCTTCGTCGGCGTTATTTTTGTTTTTGATGTTTCGCCTTACGGGTTTTTTATCTTGACTATCTGTATTTGTCGTATTTTCCTGTTTAGTACAGCTGGAAATATCTTCAGTGAGAAAAAAAAGCTGCCCTAATGCTGACAACATGGAACGAAGGTTTTTCATGGAGGTGTGTCAGCACACGAACTAATACGTGCTGCAGGAGATCGCAGATTGTGGCGAGGCATAATCGCTTATACCAGCCGGCAAAGCACATGATGATGATGATTCACTATTCGTATTCGTATTCGGCCAAATAGTTGGTCCAGCTATTCGTATTCGGCCTAATAGTGAAAATCACTATTCGGTACAGCCCTAGTTCATACGTATATGTAGTTCACATAGGGATTTGATTCATAAATAGACATAGTTAAAATTGAGATATGGTTCACACAGCGATACAGTAGAACATGGAAATATGGTTCTCATTAAAATATGGTTCATAAATAAATATAGTCGACATAGTGATATAGTTCACATAAAAAATAATTCATACAGAGATATAGTTCACATAGTGATATGGTTCATAAACATTTATATGTACTTCACATAGAGAAATAATTCGCACACAGATATGGCTCACGAAGAAATATGAGAAATAGTTCACATAGATATAGTTTACATAAAGATAGTTCACAAAGAAATAGTTCACATAGATATAGTTCACATAGAGATAGTTCACATAGATATAGTTCACATAGAGATAGTTCACATAGAGATAAATCACATAGAAATAGTTCACATAGAGATAGTTCACATAGAGATAGTTCACACAGAGATAGTTCACATAGAAATAGTTCACATAGAGATAGTTCACATAGAGATAGTTCACATAGAGATAGTTCACATATAGATAGTTCACATAGAGACAGTTCACATAGAGATAGTTCACATAGATTTACGATTCAGAATAGATATAGCTCACATAGAGATATGGTTCATAAATAGACATAGTTCACATAGAGATAAAGTTCACACATAGATATGGGTCATAAATAGATATCGGTCACAAAGAAATATAATTTACATAGAGGTGGTTTACATAGAGATATGGTTCACAAATAGGGGAAGTTTACATAGAGAAATCTTTCACAAAAAGATTTACTTCACATAGAGATAGGGCTCATAAAAATTTATTGTCCACACATAGATATAGTTCACATAGATATATAGTTCACATAGTGAAATGGTTGATAAAGAGATATGGTTCTCAATGTGCCATCAATATCAGGAGAGATGTCATCAATGTCAGGAGATATACATCAAGCTAATTTTTACGCTGGTCTTCCCATTTACACACTGCTACACACTAGCTCGCTTCTGACTGGACGACCTACGTACCACCTTACTTTTGATAGGTCGGCCTCGAGCGATCCGACTTTCACACAAGGTCACTGTGATATTCCGCTCTCGCGCTGATACCGCGTGTTGTATATTTCATCATGCCAAAGCTTTTATCACTTCTAAAACATTTAGATACTGGGTCTAACACACAACCCCTCTAGAGAGTGACAAAACCTGTCACAGGCCGTCTCTTTCTCGGAAGAAAAAAAAGTAAATGCAAGACAACAACAGACTACGACACCCATAACCTCGACCACGGTAGACTAGTCCAACCAACTTATCAATGGTGTTGACCTATGACCGGTGGTGTGTAAATGGGCAGACCATTGTGTAAATAACCATCAGCAATATCAGAAGATATGTCTATCGCGATGATGAAATAGGACAACGGGCAGGAGCTCTTCTCCAGCGTCCCACTGTTTAACTGGCAAGGTAACTCCTGTGTTTCAGGAATCTTCTCTCTGACTGGAACATTCTGGGAAATCTTAATCGGGCTCCGTAGTTTGCTTTCGGGTTCGACAGCTGCATGTGGCCCAGTCAGCTACACCCATACAGGAGAGGTGTGCTCTTAGTTGACTGCCTGTGATCCAGTCAGCCACATCCATACATTAGAGGTGTGCTCTTAGTTGACTGCCTGTGATCCAGTCAGCCACATCCATACATTAGAGGTGTGCTCTTAGTTGACTGCCTGTGGCGCAGTCAGCTACATCCATACAGATGAGGTGTGCTCTTAATTGACTCCCTGTGACCCAGTCAGCTACATCCATACAGGAAAAGTGTGCTCTTAGTTGACTGCCTGTGGCCCAGTCAGCTACATCCATACAGGAGAGGTGTGCTCTTAGTTGACTGCCTGTGGCCCAGTCAGCTACATCCATACAGGAGAGGTGTGCTCTTAGTTGACTGCCTGTGACCCAGTCAGCTACATCCATACAGGAGAGGTGTGCTCTTAGTTGACTGCCTGTGGCCCAGTCAGCTACATCCATACAGGAAAAGTGTGCTCTTAGTTGACTGCCTGTGGCCCAGTCAGCTACATCCATACAGGAGAGGTGTGCTCTTAGTTGACCGCCTGTGGCCCAGTCAGCTATATCCATACAGGAGAGGTGTGCTCTTTGTTGACTGCCTGTGACCCAGTCAGCTACATCCATACAGGAGAGGTGTGCTCTTAGTTGACTGCATGTGGCCCAGTCAGCTACATCCATACAGGAAAAGTGTGCTCTTAGTTGACTGCCTGTGGCCCAGTCAGCTACATCCATACAGGAGAGGTGTGCTCTTAGTTGACCGCCTGTGGCCCAGTCAGCTATATCCATACAGGAGAGGTGTGCTCTTTGTTGACTGCCTGTGACCCAGTCAGCTACATCCATACAGGAGAGGTGTGCTCTTAGTTGACTGCCTGTGGCCCAGTCAGCTACATCCATACAGGAGAGGTGTGCTCTTAGTTGGCTGCCTGTGACTCAGTCAACCACATCCATACAGGAGAGGTGTGCTCTTAGCTGACTGCCTGTGGTCCAGTCAGCTACATCCATACAACAGAGGTGTGCTTTTAGTCGCCTGTGTTTCTTTCAGTGTCTGAAATTCTGTTATTGGTGTTTCTGTCAGTGATGTTATTTTACGGACTGCTAAAATACTGTTTAAAATATTTTTGATCTTTTACCCAGTTCAAATTTTTAGACTGTCTTTTTTACCTCTGATCAGTCGTTGGTCAGGAGACTAACTCTCTCATTTTACTGACCGAATAATTATCTTCTTTACCTCCAGTCAATCGTTGGTCAGGAAGACTCTTGTCCAAGAATACATATATAAGGCAACGTCAGCTTGGAGAATTGTCTGCCCAGGCCGTCCTCCCATGCTGTGGGGACAGGTATAGGACTGGTCATTATAAAACAAAAACCGAGAGTGACGTTTCAACTAATGTTAATTAACCAATTGACCAGTCATTACGATAGCTTTCATAAAGGCCACCGGCCTCCTGATATAAGCTTTCTGACAGGAGGATCGATGAAGAAGAAGAAGATCCAGAATTTAACCTCGTACACTATATTGAGACACGTTGCAACAGCTAATCAGATTGTTCCTTTCCTTTTCTTTTTCTTTAGCGCTGCCTTCCTTTTTTTTTTTTTTTTTAACTAAAAGCTCCTAACTGCACACGAGGGCTCTACCGCCCCCTGGACCGTTTTAGCGCCTTCTCCCAGGGGCGGTAGCCCCCACTTTTCGAAGCACTGATCTAGAGTCACCAGCAGTGGCGAGATTGTATTGAAAGTTATAATAGAAGGAAGAATCGAACCCCGCTCCTAACAAGTAGATAAAGCCACTGCTAACAAAGGCAAAGTTTGATTATCAGGCGAGTGACAAATCTGTGGGGCTGTGTATGTTTGATCAGACGGGTGACATATCTGTCTGTGGAGCCGTGTAAATTTTGCAGGCGGGTGACATATTTGTTTGTGGAGCCGTGTATGTTTGATCAGACGGGTGACATATCTGTCTGTGGAGCCGTGTAAGTTTGATCAGGCGGCTGACATATCTGTCTGTGGAGCCGTGTATGTTTGATCAGACGGGTGACATATCTGTCTGTGGAGCCGTGTAAGTTTGATCAGACGGGTGACATATCTATCTGTGGAGCCGTGTATGTTTGATCAGACAGGTGACATATCTGTCTGCGGAGCCGTGTATGTTTGATCAGACGGGTGACATATCTGTCTGTGGAGCCGTGTATGTTTGATCAGACGGGTGACATATCTGTCTGTGAAGCCGTGTATGTTTGATCAGACGGGTGACATATCTGTCTGTGGAGCCGTGTATGTTTGATCAGACGGGTGACATATCTGTCTGTCGAGCCGTGTATGTTTGATCGGGCGATTGACATATCTGTCTGTGGAGCCGTGTATGTTTGATCGGGCGGGTGACATATCTGTCTGTGGAGCCGTGTATGTTTGATCGGGCTAGTGACATATCTGTCTGTGGAGCCGTGTATGTTTGATCAGACGGGTGACATATCTGTCTGTGGGGCCGTGTATATTTGATCAGGCGAGTGACATATCTGTCTGTGGAGCCGTGTATGTTTGATCAGACGGGTGACATATCTGTCTGTGGAGCCGTGTATGTTTGATCGGGCGAGTGACATATCTGTCTGTGGAGCCGTGTATGTTTGATCAGACGGGTGACATATCTGTCTGTGGGGCCGTGTATATTTGATCGGGCGAGTGACATATCTGTCTGTGGAGCCGTGTATGTTTGATCAGACGGGTGACATATCTGTCTGTGGAGCCGTGTTTGTTTGATCAGACAGGTGACTTGTCTGTCTGAGGGACTGTATTTGTTTGATCACAGCCGGTGACTTGTCTGTCTGTGGGACTATGTTTGTTAATATTTCACTAGGTGGGTTACTTGTCTGTCTGTGGGACTATGTTTGTTTCAACAGGCGAGTGACTTGTCTGTCTGTGGGACTATGTTTGTTTCACTAAGTGGGTTACTTGTCTGTCTGTGGGACTGTATTTGTTTGATCAGGCGGGTTACTTGTCTGTCTGTAGGACTATGTTTGTTTCAGCAGGCGAGGGACTTGTCTGTGTGATTATGTTCGTTTAATCAGGCTGGTGACATCACAACTGCACCCACAACTCTTTTTGTTAGAGTGCACATGCCAGGAAAATGTGCCCTTCGCGGCCCTAGCCTTTTTCCTCTGAATTGTTGCATGAAAGTACATCCGCGCTAATCAACTGAGGACCTGCGAGTCAAATATGGCCAGCAGAGCCTAGCAAGTGGCGCCTGGATCATTGCCAGTTGTACTGTAATAATTGTTTTCTTACATGGGAGCTCAGGTCCATGACCCGTGACGATCCCTGTTTTCGCCGTGTTTGCCCACCAGTGAACTTAGTTGTATAGCTTTAGAGCAGACGATAAAAAGGTAAGCACACGATAATGAAAGTGTGGGCCCTATCAACGACGACGCCGCTGACAAACAAGCGTCGGCTGAACGCACCCAGTCATTGATTATCAGGGTGCGGTGTTGGGAAAGAAAGTAGCTCTGACATCAGATCCGTCTCACAAGCGTTGTACTTTCTAATCACTGTTGTACATCAAATCTGTTCACACATGACTGACTGGTGTTTACATGCGGCTGAGAGTTCTTCTCTGTTCTCTTCTCTCATCTAGGCTTCCAAGTCAGCTACAGGTGCAACATCATTATAACATATGTCTATTAAATGTATGTATGTATGTGTGTAAATATATATATATATATATATATATATATATATATATATATATATATATGATATTTTGATATATAAAATACAGTGGTGCACTGCAATGCGAACATAATCCGTTCCGAGACGACGTTCGAAATGCAAATCTGTCCAGTTGCAAGGCACTTTGTCCCGGGGCTTCGTGGTCTCCATGCAGAGCCTCCACCTCGAGTGTTGTAGGTCTATGGTTCAACAAACTCACGGGGCTGCGTGGTCTCCATGCAGAGCCTCCACCTCGAGTGTTGGAGGTCTATGGTTCAACAAACTCACGGGGCTTCGTGGTCTCCATGCAGAGCCTCCACCTCGAGTGTTGGAGGTCCATGGTTCAACAAACTCACGGGGCTTCGTGGTCTCCATGCAGAGCCTCCACCTCGAGTGTTGGAGGTCCATGGTTCAACAAACTCACGGGGCTTCGTGGTCTTCATGCAGAGCCTCCACCTCGAGTGTTGGAGGTCCATGGTTCAACAAACTCACGGGGCTTCGTGGTCTTCATGCAGAGCCTCCACCTCGAGTGTTGGAGGTCCATGGTTCAACAAACTCACGGGGCTTCGTGGTCTCCATGCAGAGCCTCCACCTCGAGTGTTGTAGGTCTATGGTTCAACAAACTCACGGGGCTGCGTGGTCTCCATGCAGAGCCTACACCTCGAGTGTTGTAGGTCTATGGTTCAACAAACTCACGGGGCTGCGTGGTCTCCATACAGAGCCTCCACCTCGAGTGTTGGAGGTCCAGGGTTCAACAAACTCACGGGGCTGCGTGGTCTCCATGCAGAGCCTCCACCTCGAGTGTTGTAGGTCTATGGTTCAACAAATTTACGGGGCTGCGTGGTCTCCATACAGAGCCTCCACCTCGAGTGTTGGAGGTCCAGGGTTCAACAAACTCACGTGGCTGCGTGGTCTCCATGCAGAGCCTCCACCTCGAGTGTTGGAGGTCCATGGTTCAACAAACTCAAGGGGCTTCGTGGTCTCCATGCAGAGCCTCCACCTCGAGTGTTGGAGGTCTATGGTTCAACAAACTCACGGGGCTGTGTGGTCTTCATGCAGAGCGTCCACCTCGAGTGCTGGAGGTCTATGGTTCAAACTCCAGTGAGAGCTGTGATTTTTTTCAAGTGGACTTCTAGTAATTTTCCATAGTCTCTGGGTAGTCAGACCGGACGCCCGTTTATCTTGTTGTGCACGTAAAAAATTCTTTGGCAGTCGGAAATTGAAAAGAGTAGCCTAACGGCGGTGTCCAGGCAAGATTTAGAGTTTAAAATGTACCCAAAGTATTTCAGAAACCTGGCTAGTGCTACGGAGTTGGTGCACTGCGCTGAAATACTTCGAATACTCAGGCTTGAGTTTGAAAGAGCAGTTGTGGGTTCTAACTTGTACCATGATGGTGACTCGTTTTATAAACATATAAACATAAATAAACTCAGATATTTACGTGTATTCTCCTCGATACAGTAGACTAACAATCTACACATGGTGATCTGAATTCAAACTTAAATAAAAAATTAAAAACGAAATTTATGAACAAAACTGTGTGTACTGAACCTTGATCAAAGTAGTGACTCAGCACATAGAAGTAGGAGGGGTGGGGGGATTAAGAGAGATCTTTGTTTGGAAAGTGATAACATCAGGAATTCTTGCAGGTGTTTTATATCAGTCATTTACGACTTGTAGAGGATTTGGGGTCACTAGTTTTTGTTGAGAGCCAGACTGTGAAAGTGCCCTAATGCTGAGGTCCATTTTTTTTTTTTTTAATTGTTCAATAATGTTAGCTAGGGCTCTATCAGGGTGCCACTTCTCGACAACTTCTTGTGTTTTCGACCACATGGTCACAAGATCTTAGATTTCAGCAGTGCTATCCTTCCTGCCCCCCTCTCCCTTTCCTCCCCAAAAGAAATTTCTCCCTTCTGCTGTCGGTAAAGGTGATGAAGCTCTCGCGTTATCGGTTCAGCAGTGATTGACACAGCCTGGCGTTTGGTTTCATAGACGACGTTCGAGTTCCAAGACAAGTTTACTTAAAATTTACGTTTAGATTGCAAGTTCTTCGAGTTTTAAGGTTCTGAATCCCAGAAACCATTGTGGTGTGCGTGCGTGTGTGTGTGTGTGTGTGTGTGTGTGTGTGTGTGTGTGTGTGTGTGTGTGTGTGTGTGTGTGTGTTTAGATATATAATGCTCCATTTATCTGGCACGCGAGTATCCGTATTTTGTATTATCTGTCCAACTTAAAATTGAAAACAAAATCTTGGTAATAAAATTACAAATAACTGACTTAGCTGTCTCGAGAAAGAGGACATAATCCACCGAGTCACTATCTATGAAACACTTGTTTTAAACATTAAGTTTTGACTGTTTAATTTCAGGCCGACTTTTCCCGCTTATCGACAGTCACAACAAATATGTTCATGAGATTGTATATTTGTACCGTACGGTGTAGAGGAATTTATCATTCCTGCTTTTAAGTTAGACATGTTAGTTAGTATCCTTTACAAGACGTTGCAAAACCATACCCAGCATCGGTTGTTGAGGTTGTTCTAGGCACATTTACGTCCAGTAGTTTGCCATTGCCACTGTACGGTCGGCTTATCAATACCCCTGTCGAAATCAAAGCAAGGCGCAAGGCCCGAAGCTGGGATCGAACCCGGCACCCCGGCATTACGAAGCGCGTGCGCAGCGCCCTAGCCACATACACTGACAAGTCAGACATATATATAATAAAAAGAATGATCGCCAGAGCTACGGAGTTCGTCTCTGTGCTCGACATCATCTTCAGGTGGCAATGGAGAGAGTGGGAAGAGGAGAAGAGATTTATAGTCCAAACTGATCTAGTGATAGGGAGCTTAGAAATAATCTGTCTAATGTTATAAATGATAATTATTTTGAGGATATCATTAGGGTGGAGGATATAAAATAAATGTTGCAAAAAGCGCCGGGGCCAGAGTGAGGTATGCCCCCATAAAGAGCATGAGGGATGAAGACTTAAGGGAGATTACATTTCACTTCAACCAGACCATCAGAACAGCTTTAGTACCCCAAGAATGGGTATACAGCTATCTGATCATTCCAGACTCTGCGGTTTCAGGATTATCACCCTACAGAATATTTTTTGGCAATATGATAGAGAAGATGATTGCTGTGAAACTACAAATGTTTTTAAAAAGAGAAAAACTTCTGCCAAAAGGTTTGGGTAGTTACCGGCCACGGAAAGATACCTGGTCTAATGCAGCTACTTTTACTTTTGATGTTTATGAGGGTTTCCAGAACAGACAGGAGACATTTGTGGCAGCCCTTCATCTTGAGGATGCCTACAATAGAGCACACCCTTTAAAAATACAGTTCGTTCTTTCGTGTGTTCGTTCAGGGCCTTGTCATCTGTTGTCGTTAAGTAGGTCAACAGTGCCAGTCAACGTGTAGGCGAATACATTGACCGCATAATGACGTTTAAAGATGGCCACCACACTTTTGACATACACAAAATAGGAGCAACGGTGAAAGCTCTAGACAATCGTCAGCTGTTCCATTTGGTTGCTTACATTTCACAAAGCGTTATCTAGTGCTAATAGCTGTTTATGTCACCTCTCAAATCTTCTGATAGCAGCGCCATCTTTGCCTGTCTTCAGACAGGTCAGTCTGGCTCATGCAGCGATACTGGCCATTATGTGTTGTAGGTGACCCAGGAGTGGACACACAGCTAAAAGTGTCTATTATATGTTGTAGGTGACCCAGGAGTGGACACACAGCTAACTGTGTCTATTATATGTTGTAGGTGACCCAGGAGTGGACACACAGCTAAATGTGTCTATTATATGCTGGAGGTGACCCAGGAGTGGACACACTGCTAAATGTGTCTATTATATGTTGTAGGTGACCCAGGAGTGGACACACTGCTAACTGTGTCTATTATATGCTGTAGGTGACCCAGGAGTGGACACACAGCTAACTGTGTCTATTATATGTTGTAGGTGACCCAGGAGTGGACACACAGCTAAATGTGTCTATTATATGTTTTAGGTGACCCAGGAGTGGACTCACAGCTAAATGTGTTTATTATATGCTGTAGGTGACCCAGGAGTGGACTCACAGCTAAATGTGTCTTTTATATGTTGTAGGTGACCCAGGAGTGGACACACTGCTAAATGTGTCTATTATATGTTGTAGGTGACCCAGGAGTGGACACAAAGCTAACTGTGTCTATTATATGTTGTAGGTGACCCAGTAGTGGACACACAGCTAAATGTGTCTATTATATGCTGGAGGTGACCCAGGAGTGGACACACTGCTAAATGTGTCTATTATATGTTGTAGGTGACCCAGGAGTGGACACACTGCTAACTGTGTCTATTATATGCTGTAGGTGACCCAGGAGTGGACACACAGCTAACTGTGTCTATTATATGTTGTAGGTGACCCAGGAGTGGACACACTGCTAACTGTGTCTATTATATGTTGTAGGTGACCCAGGAGTGGACACAGCTAAATGTGTCTTTTATATGTTGTAGGTGACCCAGGAGTGGACACACAGCTAACTGTGTCTATTATATGTTGTAGGTGACCCAGGAGTGGACACAGCTAAATGTGTCTATTATATGTTGTAGGTGACCCAGGAGTGGACTCACTGCTAACTGTGTCTATTATATGTTGTAGGTGACCCAGGAGTAGACTCACTGCTAACTGTGTCTATTATATGCTGTAGGTGACCCAGTAGTGGACACACTGCTAACTGTGTCTATTATATGTTGTAGGTGACCCAGGAGTGGACAGACTGCTAACTGTGTCTATTATATGTTGTAGGTGACCCAGCAGTGGACACATCGCTAAATATAGGTGACCCAGGAGTGGACACCGCTAAATGTGAATAATAATTAGGTCTATTTTGGAGCTTCAGCCTTCGAAAGGTAGGCTCTATTTCATTTTCTCTATCTGTACCTGCATAACCAAGTATTTTTTCTGGATTCTCCACTAGTACATTCTTTCAGAATTCTTCTTATAAATTTCTCTAGAGACAAGTTGATTAGAAGTATGGGCAGGCTATCACTACTTTAAACCACTTGAAATCACCACTTTAAACCGATGTGGTTTACATCAATGATGGGAGGCCGAGGAGAATGGCAATAATGTCGGGTGCTGCAAACACAGCCATTGACTTGACATTTGTCGCCCAGTCATCGGTTCCCAGTGCAAAATGGACTGTCATCACCTGTCATGTTCAGTCCTGATTCCCAAATCCACCTTCCGGTATGAGTGGACAAAGAGCCTTTTTTTTAGACCCTGTTGTCTACCTCAGAAGTAGAACAACTATGGAGGACAAAGAGGAGCAGCCAAGGAACGTGTGACAGATACCCCTAAGCTCACAAGAGAAAGTGGAGACGCTGGAAAATGTTTAAAAAAAAAATCAGGTGGAGGTTTTTAGGCGCTATGTTATGTTATGTTATGTTATCACAATCGACGTCTGTGCACACCGGGCATCTCCAGGCGTGCTTAGTCCTTTGATGCAGCAGCCACTCCAAAGTACCTCGACTGATTGTTCACATGAGGAGTAGGTTATGGTGTCTCATGTCTTTATCTCGAAGACGACACAGACGTACTTCACCAAGCTTTACTCCTAGGTCATGCAGTCGTGTTAACGTCAGCGATTCACCGTTTTTCCCCCAACCTAGTCCGTACAACGTTGATATCAGCTCTGTCTGAGCTTCTTTCCGTTTGCACTGGTGCATTACTTACAAGCTGGTCAGCTCTCTCATTACCATTGACTCCTGCCTTCCCAGGTGGATAGATCTAGCTGATGGAGGTTAACTGTGACTTTCGAATACTTTCTACCCATTCGGAGCCTAGACTCTCGGTAGCCATTTTCTGAAGCATGTTCATACAGTCAGAAACAATTACCGCACGTGTGGCCGCTTGCTCTGCCAGTCACGTGACTGCCCTGGAAGCAGCAGCTATCTCCCTGGTCATGCTTGACCTAGTTGTCTGGTGAGCTCCACTATCTTTTTTTTTTTTTTTTTTTTAAATTTTCCCATCCTTTGGGCTGTATATGCCCATGACGATCTTGTTCCACGCTTCACTGACCCATCAAAACTGTTCCAGAAAGTTGACTGGAACAGTTTTGCTACCCTTGCTGAAGTTTACTCGATAAATGTAAACGGCAAATCAAGTCAGGTTGCTAAATCAGTAAAAGAGTTTACAGAAGCTATATTAAAAGCAGCCAAAGAAAGCATACCTCGGGGTTGAAGGAAAGATTACATCCCATTTTGGTCCCAACAAATTCAAGACCTCCACCAAACTCTCTCAGAAGCAAGAGATAGAGTAGAAAGCAACCCAACGGTAGAAAACAACATTGCTTACAAAGCAGCAGAAGCTAAGCTAAAAAAAAATAAACAATCCAAGCAAAAAGATGGGTCCAAACTCTGGAAACTACTCAAGTGTCTAAATGGTGAAGCCCATCAAGCCAATCCAGTAGTAATAAATGAGGGCAATGAGATCAGATCTGGAAACGACGCTGCGGATATCCTTTTATTTAAATCAGTTTAAATCTGTTAGTGATATTAATATAAAGAAGTCCAGAGAAGATGAGATAGTACAAAGAATGAAAGAACTCGAGGAGGCCAGCAAGAGTAAACCAGCAGAGAGCATCATGACAGGTAAATTCTCAATGAGTGAACTTAACTCGGACTCAACCAGCTGAAATCCAACCAAGCCCCTGGCCCCGATAAAATCACGAATGATTACTACACATGGGTCCAAGTGCCAAAATTTAAACATTTTTAATGCCAGCTGGATTTTTAGTATAGTTCCTCCAGCCTGGAGGAAGTCTGAAATCTTCGTAATCCTAAAACAAGGAAAGCCGAAGAACAACGCAGACAGCTACAGACCCATCAGCCTCACTAGCTGTCTGTGCAAACTATTTGAAAGATTATTGAACAACCGACTGACCTGGTTCCTAGAGAAAAACTTCAAACTAATGAAGGAACAGGCGGGTTTTCGACGTTGCAGATCAACAGAAGACCAAATTACAATTATTGCACAACATATTAAAGATGCATTCCAGGTAAAAAAAAAGCACACTATTGCAGTCTGGGTGGACATGGAAAAGGCCTTCGACAAAGTGTGGAAAAATCCGCTGAAACAAAAGCTACTTGAAAGTGGAACATCCCATCACATGCTTGGCTGGATCGTAAAATATCTTGAAAATCGATCTGCAAGAGTCAAGATAAGGGTTCAAGGAGCAGATCAGTTTCAATGAAACATGGAGTTCCTCAAGGCGGAGTTCTGTCCCCAATCCTTTTCCTAGTTTACATAAACGACATAAAATTAACCCTCTGTAATGGAGTTCAAGCCGTTATCTATGCCGATGATCTGGCGCTACTGAGCTCAAAGGAGGACACTGAAAAAGCACAGACAAGGCTTCACGAATCCCTCGGAACTCTAGAGAGGTGGTCCAATAGCTGGTACATGCCTGTAAATGGGGCCAAAACCAGACACACCATTTTCAGTCTCTCTACCAAACCCCAGAAAGTTTCACTTAGATATGGCAGCCAGGCACTGAAACATGATGACTCACCGTAATATTTAGGAGTAACCTTTGACCCAAGACTCACATGGAGAAAACAGATAGAAAAGACACAGAGCAAAAGGACTCAAGAGAATCCAACTGATGAGGAGGTTAGCTGGAACAGACTGTTATATATCACAGGGTGAAAAGAGACAGACCAGGAAGTGTTATATCACAGGGTGAAAAGAGACAGACCAAGAAGTGTTATATCACAGGCTGAGAGGAGACAGACCAGGAAGTGTTATATTCCAGGCTGAGAGCAGACAGACCAAGAAGTTAGTTAGTTAGTTAGTTAGTTGGGTTATCCTCATTGCACTCTGGACATGTCCATAGGTTCTCAGATCCTCCCCTCAGTATGAACCCCAACGTCCGATGGCTAATAGTACCAGTTCTATGTTGATTAACAAGTCTTCTGGCGTAGCTGGTGTGCGTCTCGTTTTTTGCTGTGCCGATCTTAATTCCCAAGTCTGCCATTCTGGCGAGTGATGTGGATTCACTGCCACCAAAGTCGTCTATCCTTCCCATTTCTCTGGGGGCATTGATAATATCAGCATGATCCATAGGCTGACCGTCGGTAGTGATAGCGGATCCAGCCAACCTGTCAGCTCTTTCATTTCCATCGACGCCTGCGTGTCCCGGAACAAAAATAAAGGTGACTCCACGGACAGTGGACTTCTGTAATGATTCAAGCCATTGTCTTCGCACTGAACCTGCCTGAACCCTCCGGATCATACTCATTGAATCACTGAGTATACACACGCGGGTGTATTTTTGTGTTTCAAGCCAGGCAAGCGCTTGTGTCACTGCCATCACCTCCATCGTCATGCTGCTGGTTGTCATGGAGAAGGCGCCGTTGGCTTCTTTGACTGTTCTTCCCGCTGAGCGTGCTGTAAATGCCCATGCGCTTCTTCTTTGGCGTATAACGGATCCGTCTGTATAGATTATTGCATCTGCTTCGTCTGAATTTTCACCGATGAGAGCGTTGACCTCTTCATTAACAGCAACAGGATTCTCTTCTCTACATCGCCTGTTGAGTGTGACAATACAGGAAAATGTGTTATATCCCAGGCTGAAAGCAGACAGACCAGGAAGTGTTATATCACAGGGTGTGGGGAGACAGACCAGGAAGTGAAAAATCACAGGCTGAGAGAAGACAGACCAGTAAGTGTTATATCACAGGCTGAGGGGAGACAGACCAGTAAGTGTTATATCCCAGGCTGAGAGGAGACAGACCAGGAAGTGTTATATCCCGGGCTGAGAGCAGACAGACCAGGAAGTATTATATCACAGGCTGAGGGGAGACAGACCAGGAAGTGTTATATCCCAGGCTGAGAGCAGACAGACCAAGAAGTGTTATATCCCAGGATGAGAGCAGACAGACCAAGAAGTGTTTTATCACTAACTGAGGGTAGACAGACCAGGAAGTGTTATATCCCAGGCTGAGAGGAGACAGACCAGTAAGTGTTATATCACAGGGTGTGGGGAGACAGATCAGGAAGTGTTATATCCCAGGCTTAGAGGATACAGACCAGTAAGTGTTATATCACAGGCTGAGGGGAGACAGACCAGGAAGTGTTATATCACAGGCTGAGAGGAGACAGACCAGGAAGTGTTATATCACAGGCTGAGAGGAGACAGACCAGAAAGTGTTATATCCCAGGCGAAGAGGAGACAGACCAGAAAGTGTTATATCCTAGGATGAAAAGAGACAGACCAGTAAGTGTTATATCACAGGGTGTGGGGAGACAGATCAGGAAGTGTTATATCCCAGGCTTAGAGGATACAGACCAGTAAGTGTTATATCACAGGCTGAGGGGAGACAGACCAGGAAGTGTTATATTCCAGGATGAGAGGAGATAGGCCAAGAATTGTTACATCCTAGGTCGATACAAGACAGGCCAGGAATTGTTATATCCCAGGCTGAGAGGAGACCGGCCAGGAATTGTTATATCCCAGGCTGAGAGGAGACAGACCAGGAAGTGTTATATCACAAGCTGAGGGTAGACAGACCAGGAAGTGTTATATCCCAGGCTGAGAGCAGACAGACCAAGAAGTGTTATATCCCAGGATGAGAGCAGACAGACCAAGAAGTGTTTTATCACTAACTGAGGGTAGACAGACCAGGAAGTGTTATATCCCAGGCTGAGAGGAGACAGACCAGTAAGTGTTATATCACAGGGTGTGGGGAGACAGATCAGGAAGTGTTATATCCCAGGCTTAGAGGATACAGACCAGTAAGTGTTATATCACAGGCTGAAGGGAGACAGACCAGGAAGTGTTATATCACAGGCTGAGTGGAGACAGACCAGGAAGTGTTATATCACAGGCTGAGAGGAGACAGACCAGAAAGTGTTATATCCCAGGCGGAGAGGAGACAGACCAGAAAGTGTTATATCCTAGGATGAAAAGAGACAGACCAGGAAGTGTTATATCACAGGCTGAGAGGAGACAGACCAGGAAGTATTATATCCTAGGATGAAAAGAGACAGACCAGGAAGTGTTATATCACAGGCTGAGGGGAGACAGACCAGCAAGTATTATATCCTAGGATGAAAAGAGACAGACCAGGAAGTGTTATATCACAGGCTGAGGGGAGACAGACCAGGAAGTGTTATATTCCAGGATGAGAGGAGATAGGCCAGGAATTGTTACATCCTAGGTCGATACAAGACAGGCCAGGAATTGTTATATCCCAGGCTGAGAGGAGACCGGCCAGGAATTGTTACATCCTAGGTTGATACAAGACAGGGCAGGAATTGTTACATCCTAGGTCGATACAAGGCAGGCCAGGAATTGTTACATCCTAGGTGAATAAGAGACAAGCCCGGAATTGTTATATTCCAGGCTGAGAAGAGACAAACGAGGAACTGTTACATTCCCAGATTTAGAGTGTTGTGTGCTAATTATTTGTGGGTTGTAACATTGTGGGGAGTGTCAATGTGGTATGAATCGTACACAAGAATGTTCGGTTACCTGTGTTACCAGTGTTGACTTAAGCCAGGAAATATCTGTCGGTTGAGTCAATGTTGTGTTACGTGGGAAGTGGTTTGACACGGGATGGTCCCATGAGGCCCAAGGTAGTAGCCAAATGGCTAACTATCATGACTTGTACGAGATAGCCGCTGATGCACGGAAGAAGGATGGGATGCGTGCTAGCGGGCTTCTCGTGGGGCATGAGCCGCCCACAAGGGGCTGAGTGGACCAGAATGGAGACAGAGTAGCGCTGTAAGAGTCAGACAGTGCGGTCTGAGAGTCTCGGTCGCGGTGCAGTCAGGCCACGAGGACTGGACACTCAAGAGTAGCTGTTCTGTGCGACGACGCAGGAAGGCGTAAGCTCACTAGTGAAACAAGACAGCGGGGAGGCCGGCGATAGCTGTGTGCTAGAGGGGACTCAGAGCCAGTAGTCCGGCCGGTCATCTGAATCCGTCGACGAGTCTGATGTGCGGTGTGCACATGCTGGAGAACGAGTGTTATGAGTCAGTTTCCAGTCTGCCAATATACAATGGTGGAGAAAATTAATGCATGATACAACATTACAAGTAGCCGTTGCTCATTCTTCTTCTTCTTCTGCGTTCGACATCAGTCATGCTACACATTGAGTCCGGTCTGGATCAAAAATAGGATTGTGCGTTTAAAGTCGCCACCGGTCCCCCATAGCTTCTCTTGCAATGTGGATCCCCTGGGCCAGATCCACAGTCTTTGCTGGGAGAGGTAAGGGCAGTACTGCAGTATGTGCTCAGGGGTCTGTCTTTCTGCTCCACAATCACAGGCAGCAGATTCTTTTATGCCTATCCTGTACAGGTGTGCTCGAAAACCACAGTGTCCAGTCCGAAGTAAAAAAATTAATGTTTGTTCTTTCCTGTTGAGTTTCTTTATGCTGTCACCCTTTGGTCTGTAATCTCTATTCTGCTTTTTCCACTCTCGCTTGAAAGACTGCTTTAGTGCTGTTTTGGTTTCCTTGTAGCTGTGTGGTGGATGAGGTTGTGAAAGATTAGTCCCAGCTTTTTGCCAACTTATCTGCTGTCTCATTTCCTGGAATACCACCGTGGGCTGGTATCCACTGCAAGATCAGTTCTGCTTCCTTGGAGAGTAAGCCAATGTTAGTCCTTAGATCTGCAATTAGTTTGTCTTGTTTTTTGCTTGATAGTGCTTGGAGAACAGACAATGAGTCACTAAGTATAACAATTTGGTGCCCTCTGTATTCTTGATTGATGAGATGTTGGACTGGATCAAAAATAGGATTGTGCGTTTAAAGTCGCCACCGGTCCCCCATAGCTTCTCTCGCAATGTGGATCCCCTGGGCCAGATCCACAGTCTTTGCTGGGAGAGGTTGGTCTGGATCAAAAATAGGATTGTGCGTTTAAAGTCGCCACCGGTCCCCCATAGCTTCTCTCGCAATGTGGATCCCCTGGGCCAGATCCACATTCTTTGCTGGGAGAGGTAAGGGCAGTACTGCAGTATGTGCTCAGGGGTCTGTCTTTCTGCTCCACAATCACAGGCAGCAGATTCTTTTATGCCTATCCTGTACAGGTGTGCTCGAAAACCACAGTGTCCAGTCCGAAGTCAAAAAATTAATGTTTGTTCTTTCCTGTTGAGTTTGTTTATGCTGTCACCCTTTGGTCTGTAATCTCTATTCTGCTTTTTCCACTCCCGCTTGAAAGACTGCTTTAGTGCTGTTTTGGTTTCCTTGTAGCTGTGTGGTGGATGAGGTTGTGAAAGATTAGTCCCAGCTTTTTGCCAACTTATCTGCTGTCTCATTTCCTGGAATACCACCGTGGGCTGGTATCCACTGCAAGATCAGTTCTGCTTCCTTGGAGAGTAAGCCAATGTTAGTCCTTAGATCTGCAATTAGTTTGTCTTGTTTTTTGCTTGATAGTGCTTGGAGAACAGACAATGAGTCACTAAGTATAACAATTTGGTGCCCTCTGTATTCTTGATTGATGAGATGTTGGACTGCAGAAAGGAGGGCAGTAACCTCAGCTCTGGTTAGTGCAGATGTCACCTGCTGGTAGAGAGAGAGAGAGTTTCTGCTCTACTGCTAGGGGGTTTAATGTATATTCCACAACCCCCCTTTCTGACTGCATCTATAGCAGAGCAGCCGTTGCTCAGAGTTTACAGCTCCTAGAACTTTTATTGCGAGACACCTTTCTTGGCTTTGGTTATAAATGTGGTCTACATGTTTTTTTAAATGCTAAGCATTTATCAAATGTTATACCCAGGTATTTCATGGAATCAGATCTCTCCACGTCCACAGAGTTTTACTAACGACACTGGTGTTTTGGAAAGGTTATTATTTAATGAGAACCAGGCGACTGCCGCTTTTGATGGATTAATTGTTGCCCCTGAGGTGTTGCACCAGGATGATATGCGATCTAATTCCTGTTGAAGATCCAAAACAATGTCATCTCTGTTCCTGCCCTGTAGGTTCACAAGAATGTCATCCACATATGGTAGAGTTCGTCCTCTGCCACTCAGCTGTTCTCCTGTGATCTTGACTGTGTAAATTTGGAAGAGGATAGGAGACAATAGAGAACCCTGTGGCAAACCAGGGTGTTTTGTTATCGGCTCAGAAGACCAACTACCACATCCAAGCACGACCTTTCTCTGGAAAAGTGCGGCTGATATCCATCGATGAGATGGGGGTGAGGGGGGGGGGGGTGTTGAGTTCAATAACCTGAGACATTAGTTGGCAGAAGGAAACTTTGACTGCCTCCGACAGATCAATGGCGGCTGCACATATTTCAAATTCAGCTTGAAAACCTTTAAATGTGTCATGTGCAAAGACGGCAGCATTGAGCCATGTCTCAGTGTTTTGCCTGTATCCTCTAAGTGTGGAGGGTAGCAGCTGATGTATTTCAACATGGCTTGCCAGTCTTCTCGCTATTATCTTTTCCAATGTTTTGTCCAATGTGTTCTGTATCGTAATGATTCTATAGCCATTTATATGCGTGGCGTCTTTGCCAGGTTTTTCTAGCGGAATCAAACAGCTATGCAGCCAGCTTTCTGAGATGGTACCATTACAGATTCTGTCATTGTAGGTTTTACATAGGACCTTTATGGATTTTGTGGACAGCTTGGCAATGTCTTCATAATGAATGTCATCAGGGCCAGGAGCAGACTTCTTTGATGTTTTGATGACGTTCTTAATTTTAGCGACCATAATTAGCTGATCATCTTTGATGTCTGTACCGGCACATGTTGCAACGACCATATCCACGGTAGTCTGACGGGTGGCAGTGTCTTGCCTGCAGATTTGCTTTAGGTATCTGTCAAGGAGTGCTCTCCCTTTCTCTTCATCAGACCTGTTCCATGTCTGGTCTTCATTGGAAAGTCTCTGATGCCTCGGCGTCTGGGAGCACCTGTCATAGCCTTGTGTAAGGACCAGAATCTTGCAAGAGATCTTTCTTTGCACACTCCTTGGCAAAATATTTCCCAGGTTGTGTCCTTGGCTTGCTGGGCAACTACAGCAGTTGTGGTCTGTATGGTGTGTTTGCATTCCCGCAGTAGGTCTGAAGTAGAGTCAGTGAATTTTATTGCTTTCTGCCAGATCTTTACAGCATGTCTTTTAGGTACCCACGCTGACTTAACCTCATCATTCCACCACAATGGTTGTTGCAACTGTTCTCTTCGACCTGCATGGTGTTGGCTTTTGAGTTTCCTAAGCTCGCTTACATCACTTTCCAATGTGTATTTAAAAGTGTCCAGTCCACTACAATGGTTGTTGCAACTGTTCTCTTCGACCTGCACAGTGTTGGCTTTTGAGTTTCCTAAGCTCGCTTACATAACTTTCCAATGTGTATTTACAAGTGTCCAGTCCACCACAATGGTTGTTGCAGCTGTTCTTACAGTGTTGGCTTTTGATTTTCCTCAGCTCACTTACGACATCACTTTCGGATGTGTATTTAAAAGGGCTTGAACTGATCCTATGATGTGGGCTGACACCCCTTTTTTAAAAGAGAATAACACAGGGACAGTGGTCGCTGCCATGATTACCTAGTACATACCAACTACAGTGTGGACTATGTGCAGGTGAAACTAAAGAAAAATCAAGCACATTGTCTTCTTCTTCTGGTTGATAGGCCATCCTGACGTTCTTCCATCGTTTAGGCAGACTAGGTCCATTTCCACTATAGCATCCTTCAAATCCTCCCTGTGTCTGTTTGTTGAACTATTGCCCCATAGGAAACTTTTAGCGTTGAAATCGCCACAGAAAACTATATTCTCTTCTGTGTGCATTATTTCTTGAAGACACATCCACTTTTCTCTGCTTACTTTACCGTTACAAGCGTAGACAATACCCAGCATGAAAGACCGCGTCCTACGTATTATAGCAGCTTGTAACTGCAGGCTGGTATCTTGCCATCTAGACATGTCAACTTTATGGGCTTTGAGATTATCTCTGACTAGAACAGCCTGTCCCCGGTGTAGCTTGTTCGAAACGTATGAGATCCTGTGAGTTTCAGTGTATTGTCACCTAGGAGTGTTTCTTGCAGAGCAACTACGTCAGCACTATATACTCATTTGTCCAATATAGGTTGTCTTTGTTTGACACTGGCACAATTCCAGTCAAGAATTACATTCTTGTGACCTATCTTTTCTGATTTCATTAGTGATTTTCTGGCCCCAGAAAGTGTCACTTTCCGATTATTTGTGCAGTGCAATGTGTGTTTTCTGCGCTTCCCACTTTAAATGTGTACGTCACTATTATATACCCGTGGAGCCAGTGAAGAAGATAAAAGCTCAAATACACGTACTCCGTCACATAACAGTGTAACAGATTTCTGCGCTGCCTTTGGGTCAGTATTTCAGTTGGTTCAGGTAAAAAACGCCAGAAAAAAGCTGTCATGGCCCATGAGCACAAACACAACATGCCGCCATATTGGAAAACGGAAGTCAAGGATTCACATCTATCCACTTCATGACCTCCTTCACATGTCTTTATTCCCATGTCTTCATTCCCATGTCTTCATTCCCATGTCTTCATTCCCATGTCTTCATTCCCATGTCTTCATTCCCATGTCTTCATTCCCATGACTTCACTCCCATGACTTCACTCCCATGACTTCACTCCCATGTCTTCACTCCCATGTCTTCACTCCCATGACTTCACTCCCATGTCTTCACTCCCATGTCTTCACTCCCATGTCTTCACTCCCATGACTTCACTCCCATGTCTTCACTCCCATGACTTCACTCCCATGACTTCACTCCCATGACTTCACTCCCATGACTTCACTCCCATGACTTCACTCACATGACTTCACTCCCATGTCTTCACTCACATGACTCCATTCCCATGACTCCATTCCCATGTCTTCACTCACATGTCTTCACTCACATGTCTTTATTCACATGACTTCATTCCCATGACTTCATTCCCATGTCTTTATTCACATGACTTCATTCCCATGTCTTCACTTACATGACTTCACTCACATGTCTTCACTTACATGTCTTCACTCACATGTCTTCACTTACATGTCTTCACTTACATGACTTCACTTACATGTCTTCACTTGCACATGTCTTCACTTGCACATGTCTTCATTCACATGTCTTCATTCACATGTCTTCACTTACACATGACTTCACTTATACATGACTTCACTTATACATGTCTTCACTTATACATGTCTTCACTTACACATGACTTCACTCTCATGACTTCACTCTCATGACTTCACTCACATGACTTCGCTCACATGACTTCACTCACATGACTTTACAGTCATGACTTCATTCACATGTCTTCATTCACATGTCTTCATTCACATGTCTTCACTCACATGTCTTCACTCACATGACTTCATTCACATGACTTCATTCACACATGACTTCACTCACACATGACTTCACTCACATGACTTCACTCACATGACTTCACAGTCATGACTTCATTCACATGTCTTCACTCACATGACTTCATTCACATGACTTCATTCACATGTCTTCACTTATATGACTTCGCTCACATGTCTTTGCTCACATGACTTCATTCACATGACTTCATTCACATGTCTTCACTTACACATGACTTCATTCACATGTCTTCACTTACACATGACTTCATTCGCATGTCTTTGCTCACATGACTTCATTCGCATGTCTTTGCTCACATGACTTCATTCGCATGTCTTCACTTACACATGACTTCATTCACATGTCTTCACTTACACATGTCTTCACTTACACATGTCTTCACTCACACATGTCTTCACTCACACATGTCTTCACTCACACATGTCTTCACTCACACATGTCTTCACTCTCATGACTTCACTCTCATGACTTCACTCTCATGACTTCACTCTCATGACTTCACTCTCATGACTTCACTCTAATGACTTCACTCTCATGACTTCACTCTCATGACTTCACTCTCATGACTTCACTCTCATGACTTCACTCACATGACTTCACTCACATGACTTCACTCACATGACTTCACTCACATGACTTCACAGTCATGACTTCATTCACATGACTTCATTCACATGTCTTCACTCACATGACTTCACTCACATGACTTCATTCACATGTCTTCATTCACATGTCTTCACTTACATGTCTTCATTCACATGTCTTCACTTACACATGACTTCACTCACATGACTTCACTCTCATGACTCCACTCACATGACTTCACAGTCATGACTCCACTCACATGTCTTCACTCACATGTCTTCACTCACATGTCTTCACTCACATGACTTCACTCACATGACTTCACTCACATGTCTTCACTCATGACTTCACTCTCATGACTTCACTCACATGACTTCACTCACATGACTTCACTCACATGACTTCACTCACATGTCTTCACTCACATGACTTCATTCACATGTCTTCATTCACATGTCTTCATTCACATGTCTTCACTTACATGACTTCATTCACATGACTTCACTCACACATGACTTCACTCACACATGACTTCACTCACATGACTTCACTCACTCATGACTTCACTCACATGACTTCACTCACATGACTTCACTCACATGTCTTCACTCACATGTCTTCACTCACATGTCTTCACTCACATGTCTTCATTCACATGTCTTCATTCACATGTCTTCACTTACATGACTTTGCTCACATGTCTTTGCTCACATGACTTCATTCACATGACTTCATTCACATGTCTTCACTTACACATGACTTCATTCACATGTCTTCACTTACACATGACTTCATTCACATGTCTTTGCTCACATGACTTCATTCGCATGTCTTCACTTACACATGACTTCATTCGCATGTCTTCACTTACACATGTCTTCACTTACATGACTTCATTCACATGTCTTCACTTACACATGTCTTCACTTACACATGTCTTCACTTACACATGTCTTCACTCACACATGTCTTCACTCACATGACTTCACTCTCATGACTTCACTCACATGACTTCACTCACATGACTTCACAGTCATGACTTCATTCACATGTCTTCACTCACATGACTTCATTCACATGTCTTCATTCACATGTCTTCATTCACATGTCTTCACTCACATGACTTCACTTACATGTCTTCACTTACACATGACTTCATTCACATGTCTTCACTTACACATGACTTCATTCACATGTCTTCACTTACACATGACTTCACTCACATGACTTCACAGTCATGACTCCACTCACATGACTTCACTCACATGTCTTCACTCACATGACTTCATTCACATGTCTTCATTCACATGACTTCATTCACATGTCTTCATTCACATGACTTCATTCACATGACTTCATTCACATGTCTTCACTTACATGACTTCATTCATATGTCTTCGCTCACATGACTTCATTCACATGACTTTCATTCACATGACTTCACTTACACATGACTTCATTCACATGTCTTTACTTACACATGACTTCATTCACATGTCTTTACTTACACATGACTTCATTCACATGTCTTCACTTACACATGACTTCATTCACATGTCTTCACTTACACATGACTTCATTCACATGTCTTCACTTACACATGACTTCATTCACATGTCTTCACTTACACATGACTTCATTCACATGACTTCATTAAAATGACTTCACTTACACATCTTCATTCACATGACTTCACTTACACATGACTTTACTCACATGACTTCACTTACATACCCTGACTCACAAGTCTTTACTCACATGTGAATTCATTCACATTTTCTTTACTCACAAATCTTCACTCACATGACTTCATTCACATGCCTGTTACATTTCTTTACTTACATGACTCCACTAATGTGCCTTCATTCACATATCTTAAGTCACACACCTTCACTGACATGTCTTCATTAACATGTCTCCACTTAACATGGCTTCACTGACATGTCTTCACTTACATGTATGCACACACATACATCTTTACTAAGATGCATTTACTCACACATCTTCAGTCACATGTCTTCTCTCACATATCTTCTCACATGCCTTTACTCGCATGTTTTCACTCTCATGTCTACAAACACACATCATCACTCAAACTTCACTCAAGTGTCTTCATTCACATGCCTTCCCTCACATGCCTTCACTCACATACTCAACTCAAGATATACCTTACACAACTTAGGATTGTGGATATAATTTATACCACACAACTTAAGATTTTAGATATAATATATACCACACACACAAATTAAAATTGTAGACAATATGTACCACACACAACTCAAGATTGTAGACATAATTTATACCACACACAACTTTAGATTGTAGATATAATATTTACCCTACTTAACTCAAGATTGTAGATGTAATATTTACCCCACTTAACTCAAGATGATCAATTCTGAAAATTAAAACTGCAAACATTCAACCAACAGGGGTCGAGGGTCATGAAGACTCAGGGCTGTAGTGGCTAAGACTCTCGGGCAGTGGAACACTCCAGCTGTTCCCCCTTGTGGATCTCTGGGTCTAGCCTTACAGGTGAAAAGGGCGCACTTAGGTGGTAAGTCCTCTGACCTGGTAAAACTTTCTACAATCAAGACCGTTGGGTGTGACCATTGAAGCACATCTTTCCTGAGGTGACCCTGTTAACCAGGACCTCACGGTCCTGGGACAAAACAACAGATCTAGAGGAGACAACCCCGATAACAAAAACCAAGCCTAAATTGGATCTACGTGCTGAGGGGCTGAATGGCTGTATGATAGTCAGTGGGTGGGGCGGTACTAGGCGTATGGACTCCACAAGGACATCCATTGCCTCTTCCCTAGCAGGCAGGCTCTATTAGGGTGACCGGTTATTTCCTGCTCCATAACAACTTCAACATATGGATTTTTGCTTTTAATTTAATAAGAATTGTCACCGGAGCTATGGAGCATGTGCTCTAAGCTTGACCTTCAGCAAGCAGTGAAGAGGAGAAAACGAGGAAATTATGAGAAAAGAAAGCAGAGAAACAGAAGGGCATAAGCCAGGAGAGGTAGGCAAAAAACTGAAGAGCTTGGGTTCAATCATGTGTTTTTGGAACTGTTGCAGTGCCAGAGAGGGGCCCATACTAGAGGGGTTGATTTATGGCTCTGATGTAGTCATGCTTCTGGAACTGTTGTGCCAGACAGAGAGGGTCCCATACTAGAGAGGTTAATTTACGACTTTGATGTAGTCATGCTTCAAGTGCTGAATGCAGATAAATATCATTGCCCCGGATTTGTCAGCTACGTAAACACTGCTGGACATGGGAGACATGGGCAATGTCTGCTGGTGAAGGAGGGCTTGAAACATGTGGTGCTTGAGCTGAGTCTTTGGAACAATGACGCTAGAGAGGTGCAGGGAATATAGATGGAGATTGGTGGCCTACGTTGGAACATTAATTAATGTCTATGCTGCCGTGGGATCTTTAGTTTCAAAACAAAAGTGGGACTGACTGAAAGACCTGGAGGGGATCCCTGGCAACAGTGGGACTGGCTTAAAGACTTGGAGGAGATCCCTGGCAACAGTGGGACTGGTTGAAAGACCTGGAGGAGATCCCTGGCAACAGTGGGACTGGTTGAAAGACCTGGAGGGGATTCCTGGCAACAGTGGGACTGGCTGAAAGACCTGGAGGAGATCCCTGGCAACAATGGGACTGGCTAAAAGACCTGGAGGAGATCCCTGGCAACAGTGGGACTGGCTGAAAGACCTGGAGATCCCTGGCAACAGCGGGACTGGCTGAAAGACCTGGAGGAGATCCCTGGCAACAGTGGGACTGGCTGAAAGACCTGGAGGGGATTCCTGGCAACAATGGGACTGGCCGAAAGACCTGGAGGGAATTCCTGGCAACAGGCTCCTCATTTATGGGGATTTCAATGCACGGAACAATGAATGGGACAGTACTGGGGAAAACCGACAGGAAGTTGCCCTTGCTGACGCCATGGTTGATTCAGACCTTGTCTCTTTAAATGATGGGACGCCAACTAGAATGGAAATGAGACCTCGGCGATGCAGACAGGGCTATTGACTTGGCTCTGGTCACACAGTCAGCTGTACTGGACACCGAATGGACTGTCCTGGGTGATCATGGAAGTGACCATCTGCCATGTTCGGTATTGATCTCCAAATCTAGGAAAGTCAAGGTTTCAAGAGCTCATATGCCTTTCAAGTATGAGCGGACTAACTTCCGTCTTGGACTTCTTTAACAGAGGGCATGTAAGAGGGCCAGCAGATCTACTTGTGTGCAGCCTCCATGGTGGACATCACAGGTTGAACAAGCATGGAAGGTAAAAAGAGTTGCAGCAAGGTATTAAAGAAAGAGACAGACAGCCCTAAGCTCACAGGAGGAGTTAGAGAAAGAGATAAGAAAGATGAGATACAGTTTTTCAAGCGTTGCTCGGAAGAGGCAAAAAAAACAAAATGGGAGCATTTTATGAATGAGATTGGGAGCATTTTATGAATGAGATTGGGAGCATTTTATGAATGAGATTGGGAGCATTTTATGAATGAGATTGGGAGCATTTTATGAATGAGATTGGGAGCATTTTATGAATGAGATTGGGAGCATTTTATGAATGAGATTGGGAGCATTTTATGAATGAGATTGGGAGCATTTTATGAATGAGATTGGGAGCATTTTATGAATGAGATTGGGAGCATTTTATGAATGAGAATGGGAGCAATTTTATGAATGAGATTGGGAGCGATAAGGCATTGGGAAAGTTTTGGAAGCTACATAGACAGCTGCTCAAGAAAGATCGGCCTAGTGTAGTAGGAACAATCCATAGAGATGACAGTAGGCTTTTGATTGCAGACAAAGAGAAGGGGGAGGCTTTTCTGAAGAGGTTTATTTCACAGACAGACCACAATGATGGAGATAACAGAGATACAGTTAGAGAAGATCTGGCAGCCATCTTAAAGAACAAACATTATGAAGACACCATACAGGTGGTAGATGTAAAAGGTGTTCTGAAAAGGACAAAAGACACTGCATCTGGCCCCGACTGGGCTAGATATTCCCACATGAAAGACATGAGTGATGCAGACCTGTTGGAGATGACTGCTTGCTTCAACCAGAGTACGAGAACAGCTTCAGTCCCAGAAGAGCGGATGCACAGCTACCTGATTCCACTTCCTGAACCTGGCAAGAATCATGCAACACTCGGCGGCTTTAGGATCATAACCTTACAAAACACCTTTGGTAAAGTGCTGGAGAAGATAGTGGCGGATAAGCTACAAGAATTTTGGGAACAGATAAATCTTTCACGAAGATTGGGAAGTTACCGGTAGGGGAAGGACACATGGTCCTAAGCAGCGACTTTTGCCTTTGATACCTTTGAAGGTTTCTATAACAGACAAGAAACGGTGGCAGCGGCACTAGATTTAGAAAACGCCTACAATCGAGTCAAATATAGTATCTTGATGAAAGCGCTTATGGAAAAGGGAGTCTGTCCTTGGTTGGTAGGTTGGATAGCAGCCATTTTATAAACTCGCCGGGCATCTCTCCGTCTGGGTTCATGGACCACACTGTGGTGTTCTTTGGACAACAGGATTGTTAGAGCTGATGTTCCCAGACTCAAAACAAATGGCAGGGGCATCTAAAGAGACAGTAGACTGCGGTACCTGGGAATCACCTTTGACAGAAGTTTGTCTTTCAAGCATCACATAGAGGGGGTTGTGACAAGGACTCAATAAGGTCTAAATGCACTAAAGATTATGGTAGCGATGGACATAGAGCAGAGAATTATCTTCCCACTTTACCAGCACTTAATCATCTCATTGATTGATTATGGATTGGGGTTACTCACTGTATCGAAGAGTCAGCTAGAGAAACTGGAGCGCATACAGAATAAAGCTATTTGATTGATCCTGGGTTGTACAAGAGACACCCCGATTGTGTGCATGTGATACATCCTTGCATTGCCCGACTATTACAGATAGGCTAAAGGTGCTGCAGGCTAAGTCATACCTCAGAGTAGCTGCAGACAGGGAACACCCTCTGTATGAAGCTTTGGCTGCAGGTAAGGGTCAGAGGTTGAAAGGGGGAAAACTGTGGATGGCTCAAGCAGAAGAAACAATATGACATATATGCATGCTGGAGAACATTGGGCAAGCAGATTAGTGGCTGCAGCTCTCCGGTGGCTAGAGAACAAGATGCATACCCATGTCATAATTGTAACAGACTCTGAAAGCTTGCTTAAAAAGGTGAAGACAGGGATGCTTCGAGCAGAGTGGCGAACTTCACTGGGAAGATCACAGGTAGTGGGCATACTTTGGATCTTTTCTCCAGGCTATAGAGGCGTGGTGGGTAATGAACAGGCAGACAGATTGGCTAGACCTGCACCACTTGGTGGTGAACTGATACATGAAAAAGCAGATGTGATCAAGGCCCTTTGGGAACAAGCAACGGAATCAGTAGACGAAAATTATTATCATGGCTTGGAGAGAATGAGGCACCTGGGTGTGACCATAGGGTATGGCCGGCTCACTACACAGAGGAAAGGCAAAACAGACATTTAACCAGATTGTGACCGGTACCATTGGTATTAGAACTCTGCGCTGGCTGCTGAAGATGAGGAAAGAGCATGCATGGGAATGCCCTGAGTGATGTGATGTCAATTCTTGACTCAACTCCACATTCAATCAACAAAATTAAAACTTACTTTTTGGGAATAACCCACATTTGTCAAAGACCTTAAACCTGACCTGACCACAACAGTCACAGATTTTGAGCCTGATCTGTCCAAATGTGTCACAGTCCTACAAGCTGACCTGTCAAGTGCCCCAGACCTTGAACCTGATCTCTGTATATGTCACAGAACAATAACCTGACCTGATCAAATGATTTGTGGAAAATGGCAAATACCTACTCTTTTATAGCTAACCAATTGGTTATATCTACCTAATCTGTTAAATTAATAACAAGGCATATGAAAATAATTACAATGTAACATACTGCTCTGAGAATGTTTACAACTGTGGATGAGGGGAAGACATCTTGATATCAACACTGCACTGTTAAGGTTCACTGTTTCAGATAGTATATTATTCTGAAATTATACATGTGCCTGTTCATGTGTGCAGTGACAACATTAGTTTAATGTTTAAGCTGACACAAAATAAATCCCTGTTATGGGCAGAAATTGTAAAAAATCTGAATATTAGTTCTAGAAAATGGGAATTGGATTTGTGTTCAATTTATTTAAAGGTATGAACATTTTCATGAACTAATGATGATGGCTCTAAATGTGGAGCCACTGCTGGACTTGGCTCATCGTTGTTGTCAAGGAGACAGGTAACTGGAGGTTACTGAAGATGTGACCTTGGTGGCCTAAAGTGTACCAGGTGGCCACCAGTGCTACTCCTGTAGCTGCTGCGGCTGTGCCCAGTCCCAGGGTCAACATCTGCAAGAGAACATTATCAATTTTAGAAGTGGGTGACAGTCATGTCTTCAAATACTCACATGTCTTCACTCACATGCCTTCACTCACTTGACTTCAGTCACATGTCTTCAGTCACATGTCTTTACTCATACATCTTCACTCATACATCTTCACTCATAAATCTTCTCTCACACATCTTCACTTACATGTCTTAACTCACATGCTTTCGCTTTCATGTCTTTAATCACAGATCTGCAGTCACGTGTTATCACTCACATATCTTAACTTGAACACCTTCACTCACATGCCTTCAAACTCACATCATCACTCACATGTGTCTTAACTCACATCATCACTCACATGTGTCTTAACTCACATCATCACTCACATGTGTCTAAACTCACATCATCACTCACATGTGTCTAAACTCACATCATCACTCACATGTGTCTTAACTCACATCATCACTCACATGTGTCTTAACTCACATCATCACTCACATGTGTCTTAACTCACATCATCACTTACATGTGTCTTAACTCACATCATCACTCACATGTGTCTTAACTCACATCATCACTCACATGTGTCTTAACTCACATCATCACTCACATGTGTCTTAACTCACATCATCACTCACATGTGTCTAAACTCACATGTCTTTCTGCACATGCCTTCTCTCAAATGCCTTAACTCACAGGTCTTCACACTCATGTTTTCACTCCCTTTTTTCAGTCTTATGTCTTCACTCACATATCTGTACTCACATGTCAGCACTCACATGTTTTAGTCACATGTCTGCACTCACATGTTTTAGTCACATGTCTGCACTCACATGTTTTAGTCACATGTCTGCACTCACATGTTTTAGTCACATGTCTTCACTCACATGTTTTAGTCACATGTCTTCACTCACATGCTTGCACTCATGTTTTAGTCACATGTCTTCAGTCACATGTCTGCACTCACATGTTTTAGTCACATGTCTGCACTCACATGTTTAAGTCACATGTCTGCACTCACATGTTTTAGTCACATGTCTGCACTCACATGTTTAAGTCACATGTCTGCACTCACATGTTTAAGTCACATGTCTGCACTCACATATCTGTACTCACATGTCAGCACTCACATGTTTTAGTCACATGTCTTCAGTCACATGCTTGCACTCACATGTTTTAGTCACATGTCTGCACTCACATGTTTCAGTCACATGTCTGCACTCACATATTTTAGTCGCATGTCTTCACTCACATATCTTCAGTAACACATTTTCACCCATACACTTTCACTCACTTGCCTTTACTCACATGCCTTCAGTCACACATCTTCCCTCACACATCTTCACTCTCTTGGTCTACAGGTAATTCGTGATTAAATTCTACCGTCCTTTCCATTATTTGTCCAAGTGTGAATATTACATCAGTACAGCTTCTGTTCTCCTGAAATTCCACTTAGCTGTGGTAGGGTAGTGGTTCCATGGTAGGGTAGTGATTCAGATTCATCCACTGAATGTATGCTGTCTGCTTGCATTCTTCCGTTCCTGCTCCTACCAACATTTATATATTCCTGCTCCTACCAACATTTATATATTCCTGCTCCTACCAACATTTACATATTCCTGCTCCTACCAACATTTACATATTCCTGCTCCTACCAACATTTATATATTCCTGCTCCTACCAACATTTATATATTCCTGCTCCTACCAACATTTATATATTCCTGCTCCTACCAACATTTATATATTCCTGCTCCTACCAACATTTATATATTCCTGCTCCTACCAACATTTATATATTCCTGCTCCTCAAACATTCTTCCATTCCTGCCCCTCCCCCATTCTTCCATTCCTGCCCCTCCCCCATTCTTCCATTCCTGCCCCTCACCCATTCTTCCATTCCTGCCCCTCACCCATTCTTCCATTCCTGTCCCTCACCCATTCTTCCATTCCTGCCCCTCACCCATTCTTCCATTCCTGCCATTCACCCATTCTTCCATTCCTGCCCCTCAACCATTCTTCCATTCCTGTCTACACCCACATTCTTCTATTCATTCCCCTCACTATTCTTCTTTTCTCATCTCTACTCACATTCCCGTTAATGAAAAAAAAAAAAAAACTATATTGAGATGACCAAGTCTTGACTGAGGTGACTTTTCAAAACCTATAAGAGCAGAAATGTCATACGTCTGGAAATAAATATGCCTGAAAATATCAGAGAGAGTTATTTACCCTGTCCTGCCATTTCCTGTGCAGCACACACTGGTGATAGGGGATTCTGGTGAAGGAGACCTGCAGACAGCATCAATGCTCACAGTCACATCAGCTATGAAAACATCTGAATGACTGCATCACAATCACATCAGCTATGAAAACATCTGAATGACTGCATCACAATCACAGCAGCTATGAAAACATCTGAATGACTGTATCACAATCACATCAGCTATAAAAACATCTGAATGACTGCATCACAATCATATCAGCTATGAAAACATCTGAATGACTGCATCACAATCACATCAGCTATGAAAACATCTGAATGACTGCATCACAATCACAGCAGCTATGAAAACATCTGAATGACTGCATCACAATCACAGCAGCTATGAAAACATCTGAATGACTGTATCACAATCACATCAGCTATAAAAACATCTGAATGACTGCATCACAATCATATCAGCTATGAAAACATCTGAATGACTGCATCACAATCACATCAGCTATGAAAACATCTGAATGACTGCATCACAATCACATCAGCTATGAAAACATCTGAATGACTGCATCACAATCACAGCAGCTATGAAAACATCTGAATGACTGTATCACAATCACATCAGCTATAAAAACATCTGAATGACTGCATCACAATCATATCAGCTATGAAAACATCTGAATGACTGCACCACAATCACATCAGCTATGAAAACATCTGAATGACCGCATCACAATCACATCAGCTATGAAAACATCTGAATGACTGCATCACAATTGTGGGGAATCCCTGACTAGGCACAGATCACCTAACCTCTTTTGCATGTGGAGTCAGAATTTCATCAAGAATACATTTCCAGTTCAAGTGACACAGACAGTGAGAGCTCCAGTGATGAGTAGAATCTTGAACCTTATAGATAGATCAATGATAAGAGAAGGGGCCATGTTCCTCAAACAGCTGATGGGGGAGATCTAGAGCTAGATCAATGGTAAGAGAAGGGGGGCATGTCCCTCAAACAGCTGATGGGGGAGATCTAGAGCTAGATCAATGATAAGAGAAGGGGGCATGTTCCTCAAACAGCTGAGGGTGGGAGATCTAGAGCTAGATCAATGGTAAGAGAAGGGGGGCATGTCCCTCAAACAGCTGAGAGGGAGATCTAGATGGTGATGAAGGTTGCACATTTTGAATTTCCAAATAGAGGTCTGAATTTCAATGAGGATGGAAAAGGCCCAGTGAACATTCCTAGATCTATCAAAGAGGAGAGTGAACCGAATGACTTTTATACTTGTTTTGGGTGAATCTTTCTGGCAAAATATGACAGAGAAAATCAACCTCCAAGCCCATCAATTGCATATAGCAAAGTCGAACTCCCACAGTGCCATCAACAGATGACCCCAGGCAATCCTTTTCCAGAGATTCCCTGGGACATTGTCTAATCATGTCTGATTTGTGGTCATGGAAAAGCACTCCAGGTACAACAAGCAAAATCCTGGAGTGTCTTACAAAGACAATCCATAGAAGAGGGTGAAGAGCAATATCTGGTGCTCACTTTGCACAAAGTACCTCTGTGTGAAACAAGGCTCATCCTGTGGGGTGAACTGGCATACAAAGTTAGAATATTGGCGCTAGCTGAAAGGTAGGCCTATTTTCTACAATGTCTCCAAGTTCCATCTTATTTCAACCACTTTTCTTCATGTAACTAACATTTTTCTATATCATGTTGGTTTTTTCCCCTCTTTATTGCTTAGAAGCCCAGGTATAGGTAACAGTAACGTTCAGGGCCTCAGGTATGGTAAGGATCAAAGACTAAGTCTCTTCAAAATTGGGCATTCTTCTTCTTCTGCCTTTCTTTCCCCCAAAATTGCGCTTCACATCTGGTTTAATATAGAAAACACATCAATAAAAATCATCTCTATAGTCATCCACGACTTCTGCCATTTAGTAAACATTTAAATTTTAACAAGACAAAATTTATTCTTAAAATTTTATCTCAAAATACTCCTGACTGTCCAGTTGATTAAATCCAGTCCTATGAACAGCGAGTGACTAAGTTTATTACATTTGTGTGAATCTAGAAAAAATTTTTATTAAACAAGTTTAGCATATTCTGCTGCTCATTTATGGGACGATCTTCCATTTAATCTGAAAAATAAAAGAGTTCCTATTTACTTAACCACAAATTTTTTTACTTCATGCTCACAAGTGTTTATATGCCATCTTAAATGTAGTTATTAATCAATATTGCATTGTCAGTTTAGAATTAAATCAGGTGTGTATCATAATTTCAATAACTCAAGTTGTGTGAAGCTCTTCCCATCAGTCTGTCAATCATACATGGCTGCTTTGGTCTGTCAATGGTTGTGCTGACCTTTGTTTCAGTGTTGGACGCCAATGCGTGGTGCGTTGATATGGTGTTAGTATTGCTGACTTTTGAATAAATCAGATAAATTCTGATTTTGTTGTAGCAAATCGTTCAAACTTCGCCACTCGAGATAACTTCCGCTACCTCACAATCTGTTTGCAAGGTATTTTTGAGCAAAATGGAGTTGAGTTCTGGTAACAGTTTGAAATTTTAGGTGAAGTCGTAAAAGTGACGACTTGTTAGTGATGTGCCATCTCCGCTATTTTTGACTGACTAGATAGGAGGATATACTGTTTAATCTTTAAACTGAATTTTCTACAGCTTTCTTGTATTCAATCGAAGGTTCGTCTGTTTCAGTTGTTTAAATGTATCACCGTTGATGTGATGTTCTGCTATTTGATGGGTGACTTGTCAATCAACTGTCAAGTTTTTAGTAAGCCGTCGCAAAGTGTCGTGTACCAGGGCAGTCTATGTCGTCTCTTCAATTATTCACATTGTTGATGAAATTACCCACCATTAACGTTGCTATTAAGTTGGAATTTCGCTGCTACTGTTGAAGACGTTAGATGATTCCAAAAACTTCGCTTTATCATCGGTTTTCACCTCTTATTTGCTTGTCTTCTGTCTCTATGGCCTGCTTCCAACTCACAATGACAAGGATGACAGGTTCAGTTCTTAGCACCTCCCGCTGTTGCATCTTAGAAATGTTAGCTGTTCTTCCTCAGGTTTACCGTTATAGAGCTCCAACTTGGGATACTGTCTCCTCGGAGTGCTGACTGGTTGCTAGGGGTTTTCCATATGAAAGACATGGATGACATTCTGGATGCACACAGTTGGTAACGAGTAGGCGATATCCAGGTAAAATTCTTTATTACAGTTTCACAGGCGATCTGGTCCAGTCAATGTCTACTATTAGCTAGCAGGTCCAGTCAATGTCTACTATTAGCTAGCAGGTCCAGTCAATGTCTACTATTAGCTAGCAGGTCCAGTCAATGTCTACTATTAGCTAGCAGGTCCAGTCAATGTCTACTATTAGCTAGCAGGTCCAGTCAATGTCTACTATTAGCTAGCAGGTCCAGCCAATGTCTACTATTAGCTAGCAGGTCCAGTCAATGTCTACTATTAGCTGGCAGGTCCAGTCAATGTCTACTATTAGCTGGCAGGTCCAGTCAATGTCTACTATTAGCTAGCAGGTCCAGTCAATGTCTACTATTAGCTGGCAGGTCCAGTCAATGTCTACTATTAGCTAGCAGGTCCAGTCAATGTCTACTATTAGCTAGCAGGTCCAGTCAATGTCTACTATTAGCTAGCAGGTCCAGTCAATGTCTACTATTAGCTAGCAGGTCCAGTTAATGTCTCATATTAGCTGACAGGTCCAGTTAATGTCTACTATTAACTAGCAGGTTTAGTCAATGTCTACTATTAGCTGGCAGGTCCAGTCAATGTCTTTTATTAGCTAGCAGGTCCGGTCAACGCCTACTATTAGCTAGCAGGTCCAGTCAATGTCTACTATTAGCTAGCAGGTCCAGTCAATGTCTACTATTAGCTAGTGTGGCACAGTCGTGCCTATACATCCCCCAAGAAATAGATGTGCCTAAGTCGGCCAAGTGAATGAATATAGTTCGTATCTCTCTTCAATCGTACTCAAGAACAAGGCCAGTGATGTAACAATTACACAAGAGCTGTTTATTTACAATATTCCAGTCATAGAGGCTTTATAAATTCAATAGTATATGAACACTGTATTATCTGGATACAGGCTATTCGTATGACTCTCTACGAGTTCCTTAACCACTGTTCTAGCTAAACTCCAAGTTTAACATATACCTTCTAAACGAAGTAAATCACTAGTTTTCTCCTAACCGGTCTTTCCAGCGGTTCAGCCCTAACCTGTCCTACCAAGCGGTTCCGTGGCTAACTGTCCTCTCCAGCGGTTCCGGGACTAACTTTATTCCCCCGCTTTCCCGCCTTTCTGGCGTACCCTCTCCATCACTTCTCTGTCACCTGTCTTTGGTGGTCACGTCTGGATGAACGTATCTCACAGTTCACGGGCACTCGTCGAATGTTTCATCCCTCACTGTCAGATGTCATGGCGGTGTGTTCTGCATAGCTGGCTAGGCCATGGCTTTCTAATCACCTATTTCTGTCATTTCACACAGTGATGGATTAGTACGCTGTGTGGTGATCTGAAATGTATGCTTGTTCATTTAACCCCTTTTCTGCCTATATTTCGTTACACTAGCAGGTCCAGTCAATGTCTACTATTAGCTAGCAGGTCCAGTCAATGTCTTTTATTAGCTAGCAGGTCCGGTCAATGCCTACTATTAGCTAGCAGGTCCAGTCAATGTCTACTATTAGCTAGCAGGTTCGGTCAATGTCTACTATTAGCTGGCAGGTCCAGTCAATGTCTTCTATTAGCTAGCAGGTCCAGTCAATGTCTACTATTAGCTAGCAGGTCCAGTCAATGTCTACTATTAGCTAGCAGGTCCAGTCAATGTCTACTATTAGCAGGTCCAGTCAATGTCTACTATTAGCTCGCTGGTCCAGCAAGATGATGGCATTTATCAAGTATATAACTGGCATCTATTCCCTTCCACAGTTGTTACATTTTAGTCCTGTATCCTTACACACATTATACACACATGCAGGTTGATCCAGTAACTCTGATCATGGCGGTTAGACTTCTTGGCCGGTTAGAACTCGGCTACCACTTCTGGTTAGGCTGTCATCAAGCTGTCATTTGGCTGTCTTCTCAGGGAATAGAATCTCCTTCACATCTTCAAATGTACACTGTCACATTCACGCGTCTCTCAGATACAACCTTCACGCCAGCTGACAAACACATACTGACTGATTAGACCTTGGTCTAACCTTATAACCCTCGTTCTGGGTTTCACATGCTGGTCTGAGCCCTGCTTCTATTTCTCTTGTTTCTACTAGTATTCACATGTGTTTCTATCTTATCTCATGGTTACTACCATATTATTGTGTACAAGTGTAAACCAGACTCACATTTGTGTACAAGACAGTGTATATACTAGACTCACCATTGTGTACAAGACGAGTATATACTAGACTCACCATTGTGTACAAGATAATGTATATACTAGACTCACCATTGTGTACAAGACAGTGTATATACTAAACTCACCATTGTGTACAAGACAGTGTATATACTAGACTCACCATTGTGTACAAGACAGTGTATATACTAGACTCACCATTGTGTACAAGACAGTGTATATACTAGACTCACCATTGTGTACAAGATAGTGTATATACAAGTCTCACCATTGTGTACAAGATAGTGTATATATTAGACTCACCATTGTGTACAAGATAGTGTATATACAAAACTCACCATTGTGTACAAGATAGTGTATTTATTAGACTCACCATTGTGTACAAGACGGTGTATATACTAGACTCACCATTGAGTACCAGACAGTGTATATACTAGACTTACCATTGTGTAGAAGACACTGTATATAATAGACTCACCATTGTGTACAAGACAGTGTATATACTAGACTCACCATTGTGTACAAGATAGTGTATATACTAGGCTCACCATTGTGTACAAGATAGTGTATATACTAGGCTCACCATTGTGTACAAGACAGTGTATATACTAGACTAACCATTGTGTACAAGATAGTGTATATACTAGACTCACCACTGTGTACAAGACAGTGTATATACTAGACTCACCATTGTGTACAAGACAGTGTATATACTAGACTCACCATTGTGTACAAGACAGTGTATATACTAGACTCACCATTGTGTACAAGACAGTGTATATACTAGACTCACCATTGTGTACAAAGGCACCCATGTACTGGGAAAGAGCCAGTAGAGAAAATTGTCCAACTGTTTCCTCAACCAAAATGACCTGGTGGTGACCTTGGAGCGCATCTGGAAGTTAAGGACAAGGTCGACTTAGCATTTAAAATTAAATGTGACAGTTAAAAGATGTGCACACAAATATTAGATGTCCCAGTGTGACAGTTTGAAACTGTACATACAAATATTAGATGTCACACTGTGACAGTTTGAAGATATGCACACAAATATTAGATGTCACAGTGTGACAGGATGAAGATATGCACACAAATATTAGATGTCACACTGTGACAGTTTGAAGATACACATATAAATATTAGATGTCACACTGTGACAGTTTGAAGATATGCACACAAATATTAGATGTCACAGTGTGACAGGATGAAGATATGCACACAAATATTAGATGTCACAGTGTGACAGTTGGAAGATATACACACAAATATTAGATGTCACACTGTGACAGTTTGAAGATTTACACACAAATATTAGATGTCACACTGTGACAGTTTGAAGATATACACACAAATATTAGATGTCACACTGTGACAGTTTAAAGATATACACACAAATATTAGATGTCACAGTGTAACAGTTGGAAGATATGCACACAAATATTAGATGTCCCACTGTGACAGTTTGAAGATATACACACAAATATTAGATGTCACAGTGTGACAGTTTGAAGATATGCACACACATATTAGATGTCACACTGTGACAGTTTGAAGATTTGCACACAAATATTAGATGTCACACTGTGACAGTTTGAAGATATACAGACAAATATTAGATGTCACACTGTGACAGTTTGAAGATATACATGCAAATATTAGATGTCACACTGTGACAGTTTGAAGATACACACACAAATATTAGATGTCACACTGTGACAGTTTGAAGATATACACACAAATATTAGATGTCACACTGTGACAGTTTGAAGATATACACACAAATATTAGATGTCACATTGTGACAGTTTGAAGATATACAGACAAATATTAGATGTCACACTGTGACAGTTTGAAGATACACACAAATATTAGATGTCACACTGTGACAGTTTGAAGATATACACACAAATATTAGATTTCACACTGTGACAGTTTGAAGATATACACACAAATATTAAATGTCACACTGTGACAGTTTGAAGATATACACACAAATATTAAATGTCACACTGTGACAGTTTGAAGATATACACACAAATATTAGATGTCACAGACAAATATTAGATGTCACACTGTGACAGTTTGAAGATATACACACAAATATTAGATGTCACACTGTGACAGTTTGAAGATACACACACAAATATTAGATGTCACACTGTGACAGTTTGAAGATATACACACAAATCTCATTTATGAAAATGTTTATTCCATAATAATGTCATAAAGGCATCACTGTTTTGGATTATAATATGTGCCAAAGTCCTTAAAGCCCCACTTATTATAGTCAAAGGAAAGGGAAGGCCATTAACTCTTTGCTCTTTTTCACTTAAAAGATAGTTTCCCTTTACTAAAATATTTCATTTTCTGGTATTTTTAAATTATAATAATTGAAAAAAACAATTAAAGATTGTTCCTTTGAGCAACTTGACCACTGCTTTTTTGCAGCATGTTCCCCCTTCTCTTTGGTGGTCCTCATATTCTCCTGTCTGTCTGGTAGTCCTTGTGTTCTCCTGTCTATTTGGTGGTCTAGGGGTTCAATACCCTGGAGTTTTATAATAACTGACCAAAACTTGAATATTTTTCTGCTTTTTTGTCCCCCTTTGATTTCTTAAAACTGAGAATCATAAGGGCCCTTCTCCACACTTTTAGGTATACTGGGCACATAGGGCTAGACCTAAACTTGGTGGGTGATGTGACCAACATGACAGTGGCTGCCTTGACTTGCTTGGACTTTACCCTGCACCCATTTTAGACTGGATTGACCTGGAAGCAAAGATAAATTATACTGGTAATTTATGTGAATTAACAACTCTTAAACATGGATTATAATTACAATCTAACAGATCATGAAGAAAATGACATCTAATGTAGTTGTTCATAAATCTACAAAAAACAGTGCTGTACCTCAATGTAATTGTACATTGCAAGTTCACAAATAGCAACAGCATCGGGGTGCCGTAATTGTGTGTATTCTGGCAATGCTTTTTCTGAAAGAGAACAGAATCAAATTAGTAACAGTCTGAAATCACAAACAGGCATGAACAATTGAAATAACCACAACGTAACTGTGCCAGCTCATGATCACTTGTCTTTGTTAATGCTGGCTGACCTGTGGTCCTGGTTTCTGTACTAGATATCTTCAATGACTAGACTCTTCAATGACTAGACTCTTCAATGATTGCACTCTTCAATGACTAGACTCTTCAATGATTGCACTCTTCAATGACTAGACTCTTCAATGATTGCACTCTTCAATGACTGCACTCTTCAATGACTAGACTCTCCAAGTCTGGGCCATGATTGTGTCCCTTGACTGAGCACAGTTAGCTACTAGGGTAGGTCGGGGCAAAGACCCGTGTGGGGCAAAAACACGCAGTCCATTTAGATGTTCCGGTTGTTTTTTGTGGCCGGCTTTAGCTTGGCCGACACTGGCTAGACGGTATCACGTGGGTTGCCAAAATTCAACCAAGTCCTGCTGTCACCAGCCAAGAAAATGAGGTCAGTTGCTTTTTTAAACTTTTAATTAATACTGTGACTCTTGTCAGTGCACCTTCACACAAAAAGTTTGCAATAAAGCTGTTACTTATCTTATTCATCAAAAAGTAACACATATTAACAGTAGAAATAGACGTGACCTGTTGAGGTTATTTAGTTTTTATTGGTTAAAAGTTACGAATGTTAAATTATGATAAAATGGGGCAAAAACCCGCAGCCTGGTGGGGCAAAGACCCGCGTGCGTGTCTTTACCCCACGAATGCGTGTCTTTACCCCATGAATGCGCGGCATTGCCCACGAATGTGAGTTTTTCCCTTATCATCCTCAGTTGTTTACAATATGATTCTGTTATTTATTTCCAGGAATTACAAAAGGAAGACGAGCCAGAAACCACTCACTGAATCCTTACTGAACGAAGCCAAGGCTCTGATAGAGACGGGTGTTTCTATTAGACAAGCGGCCAAAGTGATCGGTTTCCACGAGTAACGCTACGGAACAGATTGAAGACTGGTGTTGGAGCAGAAAAGCTGGGGCGATTCCAGACTGTCTTTTCCAATGAACATGAAAAACAGTTAGTAGAACATTGTAAAGCCCTAGACCAGCGATTTTTTGGATTAACCCTCAAGTCTCTCCGGTTTCTGTTGTATTCTTATGCAGAGAAAAATAACATACCTCATCCCTTTTCCACTGCAACAAAGCTGGCTGGAAAGGATTTCACACATTCCTTTATGAAAAGAAACAGACTATCATTGCGGACACCACGAAAGACGAGCATTGCAAGGACAATGGGCTTTAATCGACTGCAACTGGACCAATACTTTGACAACCTTACGAGTGTTCTGCGCCGGTACAAGTTTACACCCGACTTTATCTATAATATGGATGAAACAGGGATTCAGACTGTTCCAGGCAAGATACCCAAGCATGTAGCGCCAACTGGAAAAAAAGAGGTTGCTAAATCTGTCGCTGCTGAGCAAGGTAAAACTGACTGTAGTCTGTGCCATGAGTGCCACAGGACATTATGTGCCTCCTTACTTCATTTTTGCAAGAAAGAGACTAAACTTGCTTCTCATAAAGGATGGACCAACTGGGTGTGACATGAGTGTGACTGACAAAGGCTATATGAACATTCCTACATTCTTAAAGTGGCTACAACACTTTAAGAAGTTGGCGAATCCCTCTCAAGAGAGGCCACTTCTGTTGATCCTTGACAATCATACCTCGCATACCAGCTTGGAGGCTATAAGCTACGCCAAATCAAACCACATCCATATGCTTAGCTTACCACCACACAGTAGTCATAAGACGCAACCCCTCGACCGTAATTTTTTCAGACCATTGAAAGCATATTATGACAATGCTGCGGATAACTGGACAACTTCTCATCCAGGCCAAGTCCTTAGCGAATATCACGTTGCTGAACTGTTCGCGAAGGCTTTCCAGAAAGCTGCAACCGTAGAAAATGCAGTTCAAGGATTTCTAACCACTGGCATTTTTCCTCTGGACCAGAACAAATTCACTGATGACGATTTCTTGCCTGCCGAGGTCACCGACCAGTATAAGGAAGAAGAGGATATGGATGAAGATAAGGAAATATTTATTGCTCTGCAGTCTACAGAAGCTGCTACTGCTCCTGTCGAAGTTCCGGATGTCATTGTGGGTCAAAGCCCTATTCTTGTCGACGATACTCTAGAAGAAGCCGACATAGAGGACATAGCTCCTCCCCATGACATCTCAGGACCTTCTCATAGCAACATTGGAACGTCACCAAGTGACATTTGTCCTCTGCCAAAAATTAAAATAAACAAGAAACGTTCAGGAAAAGGTTTGAAATCGACCCTGTTAACATCAAGTCCAAATTTGCAACGCATGGAAATATTGCAAGAGGAAAAAGACAGCGCAGAAAAGAAAAATGTTAAAAGGGCCTTGCTTCTAGATACAAAGGCAACGGCAATGAAAAGAAAGTTGTCCCTGGATAACACTTCATCAGACTCTGATTCGGATTTCTCTGTCCAGAACAGCAGCTCTGACTTGACCGTCTTGTCTTCGGGAGAAGAAGAGCTGGATTGTGCTTTAGAACTGCAACCTGGTGACTTTGCTGTCGTCAAGGTGCATGGAAAAGCAAAAAACTCTTTTACGTTGTATGTGGTTAAAGTTACTGATTGTGATGATGAGGGATACGATGGTATCTTCTACAAGCGAGCGCCTCTAACTCAAAGGTTTACAGAAACAAGTGAAGAGTCCTATTTTGAAAAGGGAGACATTGTTTTGAAACTTTCGAAGCCAATTTTCAACAGTTCAACCCGATTTAAAAATATGATCAGTTTTTCAAATGACCTCAGTGATTTTTTAATTTCTTGAATAAAGAATGATTTTACAATAATTTTTTCCCAGTCTTATGTCATTAATTTTACAAATGGGGCAAAGACCCGCGGCTGCGGGTCTTTGCCCCATCGCTGGGGCAAAGACCCGCAACGTATAGATGCCCAGAAAATGCATTTATTTTGATTATTAATAAGAACACAGACTCAGTAGCCATATACATGGCGGGTAAGTGGCTAAACTATATCCACATGAAGTTTTATAGAATACATGCGAACGGTTTTCCAGAAATGTGTAAAAAACATGAAACTGCGGGTCTTTGCCCCGACCTACCCTATTAGGGATGCCAGAGAAGTTTGTATACATTAGATTTTTACTTATGAAACCATCACAGCCAGACAGAGATGAAAATACAAACCTAAGGAAGCCTGTGAGTTAATTCTAAGCAAACATATTAACATTTAAGTGATGGATACCAGCTCAGATAAATTATAGTGTAAGCTGACAAAAGATGGAGGTTGATTTATTTGTGTCTCAGTAAAATGAAAGTTGGAAATGACTAAATATTTGCATTTTATAGCCATAACTATTTTATTGTTTAATGAAACTCTAGCAACTATATATCATTGCAATTGGGACATTAGGGCCTCACCGGGGCCTCAAAATGGGCCTTATTACCACACACAAATGGCTGCCAGCTCACTGTTTGTTAAGTAATCACTTATATGAGTTTATGTTACAAATAGGTTGAAAGTAAAAACAATTCTCCACTTCATTGCACTTGAATGTACCCCACATGGCTTGATCTGGCTAGCCACCTCTTGAGAACTATGTACAAAGCACAACTCCCAAAGCTGTAACAATTCCCAGAGAGCCTACAACTTTCAGACATAAAGGCAGATGGCTTACCATCCTAGCCACTGTGTGTTCAGCATTTGACCTATAGTTTTAACTTGTTTGTAAATATTTTAATGGAGCACTGTGTAAAGTGTGTTTAGCGTTTTGGATTCTATCTAACTGTTATAATTAGAATGTACACATCATATAAATGGGACATATTCAAAAATGGATATACATTGTCACTGTGCACATCTATGGATTAGCTGCTCTTTGTGGGAGAGTTAGAAGGATGCTGACTTTTGAAGGCAGGGGCAAGAGAGGGAACAAACAGCCCGGGAGCTACAAGCGACAGTAGACAAAATGACTGAGTGGTGTACACAAAGAAGGACTGTCGTCCACCCTGAAAAGGCGTCTTTTGTGGTGTTCTCTAGACAACAGGATCATTATAGCTAATGTTCCAAGTCTCCAATAGATGGTAGAAACATCAACATAGAGAGCAAACTGAAGTATCTAGGAATTACATTTGACAGGAGCCTGTCATTTAAGGACCATGTGGAGAGTGTTGTGACAAGATGCCAAAAAGGACTAAGTGCACTCAAGACAATGGCTGCAATTGACATAGAGCAGAATGCTTTTCACACTACATCAGCACCTGATCCTGTCAGTGGTTGATTATGGCCTGGGACTGCTTACCGTCTCAAAGAGTCAGATGGACAAACTAGAGCGCATACAGAACGCGGCTATGCGGGTCATTCTGGATTGCACCAGAGACACCCCAGTGGTGTGTATGCGATACATCCTTGGTTTGCCGACGGTTGCAGGTAGGCACAAGGTGATGCAGGCGAAGTCATATATCAGGGTAGCTGCAGACATAAACCACCTTTTGCATGAAGCTCTGGGTGCAGTTAAGGGTCATTGCTGATAAGAGGGAAGTCAGGGATGGCTCAGGCAGAAGACACAATCAGACAGGTTTGCATCCTTGAGAGCATTAGGCGAGGAGAGGAGTGAGTCAAAGTGCCACCTGAACAGTCAGACTTGTGTAGAGTCATAATCACACTGAGCCGAAAATGCCAGAGACTGGCCAGCAGATGCCACGGAGATGGAAATTTAGCAAATAATTCAAGATAATGCTCGCTCAGAGGATTTGATCATTTACACAGACAGTTCAGTGTCAAAAGGCAAAAGAAGTGCTTGGGGCTTCTTAGCAAAAGTTAATGGTTGACGTTTGGTACAGGAGAGCCTAGCATATGATCCCACAACATCCAACTTAAGAATGGAGGTGGAGGCGGTCACTGCAGCTTTCCACTGATTAGAGAACACGACACACACACACATCATGATTGTAACTGACTCAAAAAACATGCTGGTAGGCAGGTGTAGGCAGGTGTGTTGGGAAATGAACAGGCGGACAAACTGGCTGGCTCTGCACAGCTTGGTGGAATACTGATGCATGATAAGGCAGATGTGGTTAGTCCCTTGTGGGAGAGCGTGTACAGTTCGGGGAGCAGATGGATCACCAGTCTGGTGAGAATGATGCAAAGGGGAGTGACGAGAGGTTCTGGCAGATGCTCGAGGCTCAGAGGAAAGGCAAGATGTATTCAGGGACAAGCTGATTGTGTCCTTGACTGAGCTCACATAGCTACTGGATGTATTTAGGTACAAGATGATTGTGTCCATTGAGTGAGCTCAGCTATTGGATGTATTCAGGGACAAGATGATTGTGTCCCTTGAGTGAGCTCATGTAGCTATTGGATGTATTCAGGGACAAAATGATTGTGTCCCTTGAGTGAGCTCATGTAGCTATTGGATGTATTCAGGGACAAGATGATTGTGTCCCTTGAGTGAGCTCACATAGCTACTGGATGTATTCAGGGACAAGATGATTGTGTCCCTTGAGTGAGCTCAGTTAGCTACTGGATGTATTCAGGGACAAGATGATTGTGTCCCTTGAGTGAGCTCACCTAGCTACTGAATGTATTCAGGGACAAGATGATTGTGTTCCTTGAGTGAGCTCACATAGCTACTGGATGTATTCAGGGACAAGATGATTGTGCCCTTGACTGAGCTCAGTTAGATACTGGTGTATTCAGGAACAAGATGATTGTGTCCCTTCAGTGAACTCAGCTACTAGGTGTATTCAGGGACAAGATGATTGTGTCCCTTGACTGAGTTCAGTTAGCTACTGGATGTATTCAGGGACAACATGGGCTATCAATATCTCCCTTGAGCTTGATTTGCTTGGTAATCTGAGCTTCAATCTGCCCAGTGAATCTTTAGGGACAGTCCTGCAATTTATCATAGACATAACAATTTGTTATTTATTTAATACTAGATAATATCATTTCTACGTTTTCTTCTTCTTTCACCTTAAAAAGGGTGGTTGTCATATTGTGTAAGATAATAAGGAAAAGTTGTGTGTGAACTAACTACTGAAAAACAGGGAAAAGCTGTAGGTGAACTATTTCCTGGAAATCAAGGGAAAGGTGTAGGTGAACTATTTCCTACAAAATAAGTGAAAGCTGTAGGTGAACTAGCTCCTGACCAAAGCGGCAAAAAAGTACAAACATGCTCACACACTCATGTGCATGTTTGTAGACACATCAAATCACACACACATATACAAAGATGAACATAAATAAAACAGGAAACATATTTACCAAAATCGTCGCCATATTTGTCCAGGATTTCATTTAATACAATGCAGTCTTCCAAACCCTAAGTGAAATGGACAAACAGTGTGATAAAAAAAAAAAAAAACAATACAAGTTAACACCAGGACAGCTACAACAACAGAAGTGAGGTGTCCATGTCTCTAGTCACTCTGATTAGATTCACACACAGATTCAATAAATGTCTGGACATTTTATTCACCAGTATTTTTACATATTATCTGTTTACACTCACATATCCTGTCTATCTGTCTGTATGTCTACACACACATATCCTGTCTATCTGTCTGTCTGTCTACACACACATATCCTGTCTATCTGTCTGTCTGTCTACACACACATATCCTGTCTATCTGTCTGTCTGTCTACACACACATATCCTGTCTGTCTGTCTGTCTGTCTACACACGCATATCCTGTCTGTCTGTCTGTCTGTACACACATATCCTGGTTGTCTGCCTGTCTACACACACATATCCTGCCTGTCTACACACACATATCCTGCCTGTCTACACACACACACATCCTGCCTGTCTACACACACACACATCCTGCCTGTCTACACACACACACATCCTGTCTGTCTGTCTGCCTACACACACATCCTGTCTGTCTGTCTGCCTACACACACATCCTGTCTGTCTGTCTGCCTACACACACATCCTGTCTGTCTGTCTGCCTACACACACATCCTGTCTGTCTGTCTGTCTACACACACATCCTGTCTGTCTACACACACATCCTGTCTGTCTACACACACATCCTATCTGTCTACACACACATCCTGTCTGTCTACACAGACATCCTGTCTGTCTGTCTGTCTACACACACATCCTGTCTGTCTGTCTGTCTACACACACATCCTGCCTGTCTGTCTGTCTACACACACATCCTGCCTGTCTGTCTACACACACATCCTGTCTGTCTACACACACATCCTGTCTGTCTGTCTACACACACATCCTGTCTGTATGTCTACACACACATCCTGTCTGTCTGTCTACACACACACATCCTGCCTGTCTGTCTACACACACATCCTGTCTTATAATGTCTGTCTACACACACACATTCTGTCTGTCTGTCTACACACACACATTCTGTCTGTCGGTCTACACACACACATTCTGTCTGTCGGTCTACACACACACATTCTGTCTGTCGGTCTACACACACACATTCTGTCTGTCTGTCTGTCTACACACACACATTCTGTCTGTCTGTCTGTCTACACACACACATTCTGTCTGTCTGTCTGTCTACACACACACATCATGTCTGTCTGTCTACACACACACATCCTGTCTGTCTGTCTACACACACACATCCTGTCTGTCTGTCTACACACACACATCCTGTCTGTCTGTCTACACACACACACATTATGTCTGTCTGTCTGTCTACACACACATTCTGTCTGTCTGTCTACACACACATCCTGTCTATCTACACACACATCCTGTCTGACTATCTACACACATCCTGTATGTCTGTCTACACACACATCCTGTCTATGCAGACATCTGGTCTGTCTGTCTACACAAATATGTCATCTGTCTCTCTATGCATACATCTTTTCTGCCTCTCTATGCATACATCTCTTCTGCCCCTCTATGCATACATACTGTCCGCATGTCTGTACACAAATCTTATTTGTCTATCTATACACACATCGTAGGTGTCTTCTATGCCAGACTTACAGACTGTACCAGACTTACACAGTTCATTCCTTGTCCATAAAAAGGCACCATGGCATGAGCTGCATCTCCCAGCAAAACAGCTTGACCTTTCACATGGTAGGGATGGCACTGGGGACAGTAGGTATAGAGTTTTCTTGATGTACAGGAGCATCACAGGTGTAAGAACAGAACATGGAACATTACATGTGCAAGAACAGAACATGGAACATCACAGGTGTAAGAATACAACAAGGAACATCACATGTGCAGCCAAAAAAACATGGAACTTTACAGGTGTAAGAACAGAACATGAAACATCACATGTGTAGCCACAAGAACATGGAACATCAAAAGGGTAAGGAAAGGAACATGGAATGCCATAGATGTAAAAACAGAACTTGGAACATTACATGTGTGAGAACATAACATGGAACATCACAGGTGTAAGAATACAACATGGATTATCGCAAGTGTAAGAACAGAACATGGAACATCACAGGTGTAAGAAACTGAAAATAGAATATCACAGATGTAAAAAACAGAACATGGAACATCACAGGTATAACTAAATTAATGTTGTTGGCACTTTATCTTGTGTCCAGAGGATAGTGTTGCACTGGCTATTGGCAGGCACAGAAACCACAGAGGATAGTGTTGCACTGGCTATTGGCAGGCACAGAAATCACAGAGGATAGTGTTGCACTGGCTATTGGCAGGCACAGAAATCACAGAGGATAGTGTTGCACTGGCTATTGGCAGGCACAGAAACCACAGAGGATAGTGTTGCACTGGCTATTGGCAGGCACAGAAATCACAGAGGATAGTGTTGCACTGGGTTATTGGCAGGCATAGAAATCACAGAGGATAGTGTTGCACTGGGTTATTGGCAGGCACAGAAACCACAGAGGATAGTGTTGCACTGGGTTATTGGCAGGCATAGAAATCACAGAGGATAGTGTTGCACTGGCTATTGGCAGGCACAGAAATCACAGAGGATAGTGTTGCACTGGCTATTGGCAGGCACAGAAATCACAGAGGATAGTGTTGCACTGGCTATTGGCAGGCACAGAAATCACAGAGGATAGTGTTGCACTGGGTTATTGGCAGGCATAGAAATCACAGAGGATAGTGTTGCACTGGGCTTTGGTAGGCACAAAAATTAGAGGATAGTGTTGCACTGGGCTGTCTTTACATCATTGCAGAAGCTGGCCTGGACGTAGTCTGCCTATCTGTAATTCACCACAGAAAATATCCTTGGGGACTCTGCCATCATAAATTCCCCAAAGTGTATCCTAGTTATCTGAGCATACCTGTTGTTCTTCAATCAGAAATAATTAATCATAATAATAATGAGGATGAGCATCAAAATACATTACCACACAAAATAAAGACATGGCAGTTATAGGCAGAGAGAAATTGTAAATAGAGACAGAACAAAGAAATTGTAGAATACTTTAGTGACAGTTGTATTATGAGAACTCTAGTCTGGTTACAAACCCAAGACCTAGGATTTACTTGGGTGTTACCCTCAGCTGTAAGTGATGGGGCTTGTCCTACCTGGACCAAATCAAGTCCATATCCAGGGGCAGGGCAGTCCAGAAACCACCACCAAAAATAAAAATAAAAAGTAGCTGCCATATCAATTCTTGATTAACTTTTTTGGATTGCATTGTTTTTGTGCAACAACTGACCTTTACTGACACCATAGCCTGGGGTGTCGAGGAGAAAAATGTCTCAACCAGCTGCTTCCTGTACAAAAAAGAAAAGCAACAAAGCTGACAACATTAGACTAGAAAGTAGAGTGCCTAATGGCTTACCTCAGCTGCTCAAATCACCCCCTTCCCCCTCCCCCCACCCGCAATTAAAAAATTCATACATTCACTAAAAACTCATTCATACTGTTATGGGATATATCATACTGTTATGGGAGCTATCATACTGTTACAGGAGCTATCATACTGTTATGGAATATATCAAACTGTTATTGAAGCTATCACACTGCTATGGGAATTATCATACTGTTATGGGAGCTATCATACTGTTATGGGATGTATCACACTGTTATGAAAGCTATCATACTGTTATGGAAGATATCATACTGTTATGGGAGTTGTCACACTGCAAAGGGAGCTAATTTACTGTTATGGGAGCTATCATACATTTATGGGAGCTATTTTACTGTCAATGATCCAGGTTCCATCCCTAGGAATTGTCTCTACCAGATTTCTTGTTGCTCTCTAACAGCTGAACCTCTGTTTCCTCAAGTGTGTACACATCTACCTACTTATTCACTGGCACAGACAAGTAAATGTACACATCTACCTACTGATTCACTGGCACAGACAAGTAAATGTACACATCTACCTACTGATTCACTGGCACAGACAAGTAAACGTACACATCTACCTACCGATTCACTGGCACAGACAAGTAAACGTACACATCTACCTACCGATTCACTGGCACAGACAAGTAAACACAACTTTTCCATATCAACAATAGGATTATCAGTATTGTACAAGAATGACTTACTGGCATCAACAAGTAAACAAAACATTTCTGTATCAACAATAACAACAACAATATCGTACAAGAATGACTTACTGGCATCAATAAGTAAACAAAACATTTGTGTATCAACAATAACAACATCAATATTGTACAAGAATGACTTACTGGCATAAACAAGTAAACAAAACATTTCTGTATCAACAATAACAACAATATTGTACAAGAATTACTGGCATAGACAAGTAAATTAAACATTTCTGTATCAACAATAACAACATCAATATTGTACAAGAATGACATAATGGCATAGAAAAGTAAACTAAACATTTCCATATCAGCACTAGGAATGACAAGAATGACTCACTGGCCCAGCAGAGGAAGGGAGTCTGGAAACTCCCGCTGAAACATGCCCAGCAGTTGCTGCTCACTGGTGATGGACTCAAACTTCTCGAAGGGCATGAACAAGGTGGTTGTGTATGACTTGTCCACGTTAGGTAGGGCAATCAACATGTACTCATGTCTCGGCCAAATGTGCAAGTAGTTGACCTCCATGGCAAACTAATCAACAAATACAGGTATACATTAACAAACAGGCAACTTGTGTCTCACGTGTAAACTAACAATGTCAACTTGTGTCTCACGTGTAAACTAACAATGGCTACTTGTGTCTCACGTGTAAACTAACAATGTCAACTTGTGTCTCACGTGTAAACTAACATTGTCAACTTGTGTCTCACGTGTAAACTAACATTGTCAACTTGTGTCTCACGTGTAAACTAACATTGTCAACTTGTGTCTCACGTGTAAACTAACATTGTCAACTTGTGTCTCACGTGTAAACTAACAATGGCAACTTGTGTCTCACGTGTAAACTAACAATGGCAACTTGTGTCTCACGTGTAAACTAACATTGTCAACTTGTGTCTCACGTGTAAACTAACATTGTCAACTTGTGTCTCACGTGTAAACTAACATTGTCAACTTGTGTCTCACGTGTAAACTAACATTGTCAACTTGTGTCTCACGTGTAAACTAACAATGTCAACTTGTGTCTCACGTGTAAACTAACATTGTCAACTTGTGTCTCACGTGTAAACTAACATTGTCAACTTGTGTCTCACGTGTAAACTAACAATGTCAAATGTGACTTACCTGTCACAACCAGAGAGGTAATACAGTTTGTCACTACCAGAGAGGTAACATAGTCTGTCACAAACAGAGGTAATACAGTTTGTCACAAACAGAGATGAAACATAGTCTGTCACAAGCAGAGGGGTAATACAGTCTGTCACAAACAGAGGGGTAATACAGTCTGTCACAAACAGAGAAGTAATACAGTTTGTCACAACCAGAGATGAAACATAGTTTGTCACAACCAGAGATGAAACATAGTCTGTCACAAACAGAGAGGTAATACAGTTTGTCACAACCAGGGAGGTAACATAAGTTTTGTCACAAACAGAGGGGTAATACAGTTTGTCACAAACAGAGAGGTAATAGTTTGTCACAACCAGGGAGGTAACATAGTCTGTCACTACCAGAGAGGTAACATAGTCTGTCACAAACAGAGAGGTAATACAGTTTGTCACTACCAGAGAGGTAACATAGTCTGTCACTACCAGAGAGGTAACATAGTCTGTCACAAACAGAGGTAATACAGTTTGTCACAAACAGAGATGAAACATAGTCTGTCACAAGCAGAGGGGTAATACAGTCTGACACAAGCAGAGGGGTAATACAGTTTGTCACAACCAGAGATGAAACATAGTTTGTCACAACCAGAGATGAAACATAGTCTGTCACAAACAGAGAGGTAATACAGTTTGTCACAACCAGGGAGTTAACATAAGTTTTGTCACAAACAGAGGGGTAATACAGTTTGTCACAAACAGAGGGGTAATACAGTTTGTCACAACCAGGGAGGTAACATAAGGTTTGTCACAAACAGAGATGAAACAGTCTGTCACAAACAGAGAGGTAATGCAGTCTGAAACAACCAGACAGGTAAGAAAGTTTGATACAACCAGAGAGAAAGACAAGGTTTAACACAGACTGGTATGTTAAACAAAATGTAATGCAGATAAGTATGTTAATTGCAACATTGCTCAGTCACATTTGTTAATGTTTAACAGTCAGACATTACAGTCTTCGGCTCTCCTTCAAACTTCGTCCCCATATTATGGCAGCCAAACAAATACCCTAACAAGGCCTCAGTCATGTGTAAAATGCGGAGTGCCTGCCGAGGAACAAATTGCAGCAAAACTAGGTTCGCCTTCGAATAAGAGGCCAATATTAATCGAGGGCAAACAAATGCTCTAACAGGGTCTCAGCGATATGTTAATTGCAGACCGGTTTCCGCTACTAAGCTAGACTGCCGACAGTATCCCCAGTGCCGCTATGCGCAGTGCGAATGGGAGGGCTAAACTGGATGGCTGGGACTCACTCTAGCAGCAGCTACCACATCTCCTGCAACTTCCTCCAATTTATTTGCTTGCGAGTCCCAGGCATCTAATTTACATCCCCATCCTCGCTGCGCATAGCAGCGCGAGGGATACCGTCGGCCGTGAATTTAACCGTGTTTTGCGCATGCTGAAAAGTGTAAGGACAACAACTAAGAGAAATACTTACGATAATTAATATTATATGTGAAATTTGTGGCACAGAAGTTGCAAATAGTGCCCGAAAATCAGCTCATTCAATTGGTCTCACGTCTACTGCTGCTAAATCTTCAATCGGAAGAACACTCGCTAATCTGCGTCAGAGCGCGTGGTATCCCCGCCATATTGCTATTATCATCTGTAATGTTGCGTGTCTCAAAATTGTCAATGGCTGCTATTAGCGTCTGCTTATATCGTCTGCGGAAATGCTCAAAATTGTCAAATGTTTCTATTATCGTCTGCTACTAACGCCTGCAGTGTTGCGTGTCTTGAAATTGTCAAGTAATCCTAGTTTTGCCGTGATTTCTTCCTCAGGAAGAACTCCGCAATTTGCATATGACTGAGGCCCTGTTAGGGTATTTGTTTGGCCGCCATAATATGAGGACGAAGTTCAAAGGAGATCCCAGTCTTCTTATAGCCCATGTGATGTGGTGTTGGTAGTTAAGTCTATCCTCAACTTTTTGTCTTGTGTATTTTCAATCATTTCAGATGCAGATGATCTTCCATGCCATGATGTCAAAACGTCCAGCATTTCTTCCTCTGCCTCTCCTCTCCTCCAACTTTCCCACCGTCCTGTGCTCCAGTTTTCTCCTCATGACATGACCACAAATGTAGATTGTCTCCTTCTGATGTTGGCAAACAGTTTTCTACATGTACCCACTTCTGTCCAGAAATCTTTATGACTCGTGTCATCTATTATGGCAGCGATGGACATGAGGCAGAGAATGCTGTTCACACTGTACCAGCACTTAATCATCTCAGTGATTGTTATGGATAGGGGTTACTCACTGTCTCGATGAGACAGCTAGAAATAATTGGAATGACTACACATTGAAGCTATGCAGGTGATCCTGAGATGTACAGGAGACACGATTCATGACGATTTACACCCAGGTAATCTGATTATCCACAGATATTTTATGTTGAGAGAAAAGAGAAGTGCTTGGGAGTTCTTAGCAAAAGCCAATGGAAAATATTTAGTGCAAGACAGCCTAGCATACAACACAACATCTAGTATGAGAATGGAGGTGGAGTCAGTAACTGCAGCTCTCCGGTGGCTAGAGAACAAGATTCATACACATGTGGTAATTGTAACAATCTAAAAGCATGCTGAAAAAGGTGAAGACAGGGGTGTTTCGAGCAGAGTGGCAAGCTTCACTGGGAAGGTCACGGGTAGTAAGCATACTTTGGATCTTTTCTCCAGGCCATGACCGCATGGTGGGTAATGAACAGGCAGCAGATTGGCTGGATCTGCACCACTGGGTGGTGAATTGATACATGGCAAGACATGTGGTCAAGGCTTTTTGGGAACAAGCAGTGAAATCAGTGGAGAAACAAGATTATTATGACCTGGAGAGAATGGAGCATCTGGGTGTAACCAGAAGGTCTGGCTGGCTCACTAAACTCAGAGGAAAGGCAAGACCGGCATATAACCAGACTGTGACCAGTACGATCAGTACTAGAACTCTGCGCTGGCTGCTGAAGATGAGTTCAACTCAAATCGTGTTATCTGTTCAGGGTGTACTCATCATTCATCTGTAAAGCCTATTGTGCCAACTCCATATAATTTATTTCACCAGTCAGCTATTATATATCAGGATTAGAATTTGTTAGCCTTTAAGAACTCTCATCACTCCAGCTGACACAAAAATTAAATAAAATATTCATTACTTTGTGAAATGCTTGTGTGCTAAACTCACTTTATGGTTCAATTTACCAGGCCTCAGAGGTGTGATCACCAGGCGTCAGAGGAGTGATCGCCAGGCGTCAGAGGAGTGATCGCCAGGCGTCAGAGGAGTGATCGCCAGGCGTCAGAGGAGTGATCGCCAGGCGTCAGAGGAGTGATCGCCAGGCGTCAGAGGCGTGATCGCCAGGCGTCAGAGGCGTGATCGCCAAGCGTCAGAGGAGTGATCGCCAGGCATCAGAGGAGTGATCGCCAGGCGTCAGAGGCGTGATCGCCAGGCGTCAGAGGCGTGATCGCCAGGCATCAGAGGCGTGATCGCCAGGCGTCAGAGGCGTGATCGCCAGGCGTCAGAGGAGTGATCGCCAGGCGTCAGAGGAGTGATCGCCAGGCGTCAGAGGCGTGATCGCCAGGCATCAGAGGCGTGATCGCCAGGCGTCAGAGGCGTGATCATGCCAGGCGTCAGAGGTGTGATTGCCAGGTGTCAGAGACATGATCGCCAGGTGTCAGAAATGCTCCAGTTGAGTGTATTAAATGGAGACCAGGTGTTGAGGGCCCAACATCTCTTTATGATCCAACTGCGATGGATGTGTTCCTGATCCCATTGGATGCTGATTGCGTTTGTGGGTTGGGAGGTGAAGTGCCGTGGACATAGCCAGCCTCTAGTCAGTTGTATGTAAGCTACTGGTGACCCCAGGAAGGGGGCTTTAGGCCGAAGGTGATAATGCTGTGAACTCATGTCAAGTCCAGGCTTGGTGTCGCCCTTTGAGGTGATACCGCCATGGAAGTAAACCAGTGGGTATCAGGAAGCATTAGATGGACAGTAGTTCTGTAATCACCAATTAATTTTTATCGCCACACAGTATTTCGTCCCAATAATTAGACTGATGCACTATTATAGAGATGAATCTTCCCGTATTGTTGATGTTGTTGGTTGCTGACTGTTGTTAGAGTTAGTTATTGAACTGTGTTAGTTAAGCACTCTCCGGTAGGCAACCCAATCAGTCGCCAGATGGTTGATTTGGGAACTTTTGCAAATATGGGCGAAGCGGTATTCATTCCCCTCTAGACACTCAGTGAGTAGGCAGTGAATTACAAGCATTCGCTTCATAACATGGAGGCCAAGCTTCATATATGTGCATTTACTTCATAACACTATTATACATTAAAGTTATTAAATATATCTTCCATCTGTAGTAGACAGGGTACCCACACACTTGCCCTGTCTACTATAATGTTGCATTTTGGATGGCACATTTCCTCTTCAATTACCACTACTACTGATTAATGCTGTTAAAAATTAGGATGTTTGTTTGAACATGCAGTGTACTAATATCGACAGGTAATAACTGATACAGAGAAATAACAACTGTTAAGACAAGTAATAACTGATACAGAGAAATAATAACTGATATAGAGAAATAACAACTGATATAGAGAAATAACAACTGATACAGAGAAATAACAACTGATACAGAGAAATAACAACTGTTACAGAGAAATAACTGATACAGAGAAATAACTGATGCAGCCAAGTAACAACTGATGCAGCCAAGTAACAACTGATGCAGCCAAGTAAAAACTGATGCAGACAGGTAATAACTGATCCAGACAGGTAATAACTGATACAGACAGGTAATAACTGATACAGACAGGTAATAACTGATACAGGCAGGTAATAACTGATACAGGCAGGTAATAACTGATACAGGCAGGTAATAACTGATACAGGCAGGTAATAACTGATACAGGCAGGTAATAACTGATACAGGCAGGTAATAACTGATACAGGCAGGTAATAACTGATACAGGCAGGTAATAACTGATACAGGCAGGTAATAACTGATACAGGCAGGTAATAACTGATATAGGCAGGTAATAACTGATACAGGCAGGTAATAACTGATACAGGCAGGTAATAACTGATACTGACAGGTAATAACTGATACAGACAATTAATAACTGATAAAGACAGGTAATAACTGATACAGACAGGTAATAAATGAAACAGACAAGTAATAATGTCTGCCTGTGCTGATAAACACTCATTAAGATGACTGGTAGAAACTCTCCTGTTGCAAAACACATACATGCACACACATACATCCACACACACATGCATGCACACACACACACATCCACACATGAACAAAAATGCACGCATGCATATGTACACATACATATGCACACATACATATATAGGACTTCCGTTTTCCTAAATGGCGGCGTGTTGTATTTTTGCTCATAAGCCATGACTCTGTTTTTTATCCAGCGTATTTCACTTGGAATATATCAATTTATCAGCTCAAAGACAGCGCAGAAATGTGTTACAATGCAAGATATTTGTTCGAGGCCTGTATGGTGAACATGCCTTGTGGTTTTTATGTGGGTTTGATGTGAGTGCTGCCGATCGACGTCATGGCGGCCTTAGTAACAAAACTGACGACCTCTGCGGTCAGTCACATGTGAAAATGTCTGTCCAGGATTCTAACTTATGCGACAGAATACGTGCGTTTGAGCTGAGATCTTCACTGGCTCCACAGATATGTAAGAGTGATGTACACATTTAAAGTGGGAAGCGCAGAAAACACCCATCGCACTGCATAAATAATCAGAAAGTGAAACCTTCTGGAGCCAGAAAATCACTAATGAAATCAGAAAAGATAGGTCACAAGAATGTGTCTTCAAGAAATAATGCACACAGAAGAGAATATAGTTTTATGTGGCGATTTCAACGCTAAAAGTTTCCTATGGGGCAATAGTTCAACAAACAGACACAGGGAGGATTTGAAGGATGCCATAGTGGAAATGGACCTAGTCTGCCTAAAAGATGAAAGAACGTCAGGATGGCCTATCAACCAGAAGAAGAAGACAATGTGCTTGACTTTTCTTTAGTTTCACCTGCACATAGTCCACACTGTAGTTGGTATGTACTAGGTAATTATGGCAGCGACCACTGTCCCTGTGTTATTCTCTTTAAGAAAAAAAGGGTGTCAGCACACATCATAGGATTAGTTCAAGCCCTTTTAAATACACATCCAAAAGTGATGTCATAAGCAAGCTTAGAAAAATCAAAAGCCAACACTAAGTACAGCTGCAACAACCATTGTGGTGAACTGGGCACTTGTAAATACACATCGGAAAGTGATAATGTAAGCAAACTTAGGAAAATCAAAAGCCAACACTGTTTTTTTCTATTTGCATATTGTCTGTACACAGTACCCGAGGTTTCAAGGACCTGTTTTGCAGCCATGCAGGACTTTATAATCCTCTCCCGTAAACTGATGACCATATTATAGGCATCTTTGGTTGGCTGGTCTTCAACTTTCACCGTAATTAGTTCTTTATAAATTTGCAATGGTCCACGGGGGTTGGCTCCATAGACCAACTCAAATGGGGAATGTCCCGTACTACTCTGCGGCACCTCTCTATAGGCGAACAGGATGGCTGGTAGAAATATGTCCCAGTCTGCAGGGCGATCAGCTGAAATTTTTGCCAACATTCGTTTCAATGTACCATTTAAGTTTTCTACAATCCCATTTGTTTGTGGGTGGTATGGACTCGCAAATTGCTGGTTAATACCCATCATTTTAGTGACTGCTTGTGTGGCAGCAGAGATAAATTGTGTTCCTTTGTCGGATAGAATTGTTCCTGGGAAGCCGGTCCTTGAGAAAATATGTATGAAGGCTTCTACAATACCCTCCGCTGTAATATTTCGAAGCGGAATCGCCTCAGGCCATCTGGTACACAGATCTATTACTGTAAGGATATATCTGTTTCCCTTGTTTGAGGTAACATTTAATGGTCCGATTATATCCACTGTAATTTTTTGAAATGGTCTAGATGCTAAGTCAGTCACCTGGATGTGAGCCTTTGGGTTTTTTCCTTTCTGTACCCTGGCCAGTAGAACTGCCCCAGGATTCTTGATTTCGTTTTAGCCGTTCCCATATGACCAGAAAACGGCGCATCATGTGCCATTTCTAGTAATTTTTTGCGAAACTGTTCCGGCAGCACCGTTTGTGATACTGTCATCGTTCCTTTTTTATACACCCTTGCCAAGATATCCTTTTTCAGTGTAAACGACCATCTACCAGACTTTGAAATTCTAGGCTTTTCATTTATGAGGTTGAAACATTTCTTTAATGTTGGGTCCATCCTCTGGAGTTCTGAAAATGAGGGTTGACCACCTGCTGGGATTTCTATGTTAGGGATGCTGATGGATTGAATCAGATCTGTCTGTGCTTTATCTTCTTCTTTTTTGCATTTGCTGTCTTGTGACAGCATTTACGTTAGGAAACTGTTCCTCCCAGTTTTTGATTGCTAACTCATCGTCAGTATTTACATTTGGTACATTACGAATGAGTATTCCGGCACATAGCGCGGGCAGTACTGCTGCCTTTGTTATGCCAGTGTAAAAGGGGCAATTTATTTTTACAAGAGCTACCTTATATCTTTCCTTATTACCTCCAAAAGTTCTGCACACAGTGTGCTCTCCTGTGTAGTCTTTCTCTTGCACTAATGCTCTGTGTACACCAATTAGTGTCGCGCCTGTATCTCGGATTACAGTGCAAGGTATACTGTTAGCGAATCCCCTGAAGTAGCGCAAGGATCCACTGGTCATGCTAGCCGAGTGTGCTTCTTGAATCGGCACAGTGTCCGCAAGTTAGATTCCCATCTTTATGGAATTCTTTGCATATCTTGCAGTTTTCGATACCCAGTTTGGCAATCTCTTGGACTGAGTTGGCTATTAAGTCTTCTTCCGATTCACTGCTTGATGAATTCAGGACCATATTAGCCTCTCTTATTATACTTCTTGCATGGCAGTCTCTGCGAATATGGCCAAATGCCCCACATTTGAAGCACTGTAGGTTTGTGGCATACCTTGTTACCTTAGATTGTTGTTTTTGGACAAAATCTTGTAGATACTTCATGTAATTTGGGTTTTTATCACACAAAGTCCTACTGATGTGCATCTATTCTCTTGTAAGAACGTCGACATACTAGCAGGAATTGAGACTAAAAGTTTATCACACACTAGCAAATCCTTCAATAAGTAGAAAGAGTCTTGGACTTTTGCTGCTTTCAGCCATCTATCTAGAGTACTCTGCACCTCTGCGACATAGTCCACAAACTTCTGGTTGCTTTTTGGTGCCAGAGTTTTGACAAGTGTTCTGTACCCTTCCTCATCAAGACTAAAATGGGCTAGTACTCGATCTCTCACATACTCGTAGTCCATACGGAGTTCTTCCGGTATAATTCCACAATTTTAAGGGGTTCCAATGCTAGATGTCTGTGAAAGATTATGTGCCATTCGTCCTTAGGAACAGAGTAGTGTTTCATCATAATCTCAAAGTTAGAGATCCACGCAGAGACCGAATCACCCTTAGTGAAGTTTTGAACAATGCCCTGATATCGTTTGATCTTGTTTTCAGAAGCCTTTATCTGTGCCTGTCGGAAACTACTTTCCATCTCCCTTTCTAGGTCCATTTCCTTTACTCTAACCTGCATGGCCACTTCTTTTTCTCTTATTGAAACTTCAGCCAGTAATTTTTTTCCCTTTCAAACGCTATTTGGGCTAATTTTAATTCCTTCTCTGCCTCTCTGTTCACTCTTCCATTAGCGAAACTGATCCTCTGACCATCTCTGTAGCTCTTTGTCTGCCAACCCCATCTTCTGCCCTAAGGTAATGAATTCTTCAAGTGACGTCATTTCGTGTACCCCTGGGAAATGCGTCGGGTATGCCGGGGTTCAATTGACGAGCTCCCAAGTTGTCAGACACCTTTTATAGGTGTGACACAAGTGCAATTGTTATTTGTGCCAGGTGTACCCACACTTCCATAATATGTAAACGCTGATGACCTTGTTCCAGTTCTTAAATAATGTTTATTCAAGAACTCATGATAATTGCAAAGTTAGTATGGCTTCCACACAACGTTATCGACTACTGAGTAGCCACAGATTTTATTCCTATGGTTCACAAGCACACTAATCTCAGGTAGTCACTGGCTAAATACATCAACAGTACGCTGGTATAGCTGATCACAAATCATCCTCGCAATATGAACAAAGTCATGAGAGGCTAGCTGATACCTCTATAGCAATAATTACGTATCCTCCTGGTTACCACACTTAACTTTATAATCCGGCTATACAACAGAAACACTTGTCACCAGTATGAATAACCACTACTGTTCTGTTCAGTTTTAAATCCAGTCCATTCCAAGCGAAAACAATTCGTACCTTTTAAAAGGGCCCCAAACAAACACATCCGTTCACTGGACTGTCCAACTACTAACTGCCCGTGAGTCGCTCTACCTGTTTGTCCAGTCCCCCTGTAACCTCCCCACTCAGTTACCTGTATCACCGTGCGGGTCTACACACAACCCGTCTGACCAGTAATTGACCTGTCTGCTGTTATGAGTCAGTCTAGTCGTTGTTTGTCTTGATTTCACAGTGTGTGGTACAGTTGACTCATGACATATGGATATGGTCGTTGCAACATGTGCCTGTACAGGCATTAAAGATAATCATCTAATTTTGGTCGCTGAAATTAGAAACATCATCAAAACATCAAAGAAGTCTGCTCCTGGCCCTGATGACATTATGAAGACATTGCCAAGCTGTCCACAACATCCATGGAGGTCCTATGTAAAGCCCACAATGACAGCATCTGTAATAGTATTATCTCAGAAAGCTGGCTGCATAGCTATTTGATTCTGCTAGAAAAACCTGGCAAAGATGCCACGAACATAAATGGCTTTAGAATCATTACGATGCAGAAAACAATAGGCAAAACATTGGAAAAGCTAATAGCGAAAAAAAACTGGCAAGCCATCCTGAAATACATCAGCTGCTACCCTCCACACTTGAAGGATACAGACAAAACACAGAGACAAAGCGTAATGCTGCGGTCTTTGCACATGACACAAAGTTTCCTTCCACCAACTTAATGTGTCAGTTAATTAAACTCAACATCCCCCCACATCTCATTCGATGGATATCAGCCACACTTTTCCAGAGGAAGGTCATGCTTTGATGTGGTAGTTGATCTTCTGAGCCGATAATATACCGTGGTTTGCCACAGGGTTCTCCAATGTCTCCTATCCTCTTCCAAATTTACACAGTCAAGATCACAGGAGAACAGCTGAGTGGCAGAGGACGAACTCTACCATATGCGGATGACATTCTTGTGAACCGACAGGGCAGGAACAGAGATGACATTGTTTCAGATCTACAACAGGAATTAGATCGCATATCATCCTGGTGCAACAACTCAGGGGCAACAATTAATCCATCAAAAGCGACAATCACCTGTTTCTCATCAAATAATCACCTTTCCGAAAAGCCAAAAAAGGTCTCTCCGCAATAAAAGTTATTGGAGCTGCAAACTCTGAGCAAAGGCTACTTGTAATGTTTTATCATACATTAGTTCTCTCCACCATTAAATATGCTTTGGCCATCGTGACACTTAGCGCCACACAGATGAACAGACTGGCAAAAATTGAAAACGAGGCAATGCGTATTATTCTTGGATGCACTAGAGACACCTCCTGTAAGACCATGCCATACTTCTTGGATTTCCCCACAATGGAAAACAGAATCAAGCTATCCAGGGCTGTTGCTTTCCTCAAAGCGAAGTCAGACCATAGACACTCACTTTATGAGGAATTATTTAAGCAAAACGAGGCAAATCCTGGATGGGTCGGGCTGAGGATGCCATTGAACATGTTTGCTGCCTTACTGATGTTAGTTTTGAAACTGAATGGATAATTATGCCACCTTCTACAAACATTATTATTACAGTCCATATCAGACTTGATTGAAGCTGTAGAGAGCAGATTCCTGGCATTGTTGACACTTTAGTCAGAACACTGATTGACGAAAACACAGATTAAGGTGATGCTAAAGTTTGGGTCAGTAATTAGGGGCAAGCGAAGTCCATGGGCATTCACAGTAAGCTCAAGGGGGAAAACCATCAAGGAGATGCCTTTGCTGTTACAACTAGTAGCCTTACAATGGAAACTATGGCTGTAACAAGGGCTTTAGCATGGCTTGGTACTCACAAGTTCACACACATATGCATTCTTAGTAACTCAATGGATATGCTTATAAAATCTGAGATGGATTTATCAGGCAAGAATGGACTGCAACCATAAGCACTTCACAAATAGCTGCTATAACCATCTTTGTGCCAGGTCATGCAGGGGTTCAAGGAAATGAACATGCAGACTATCTTGCTGACACTGTGGTTGTTAGGGCTGGTCCAGTACGGGACAGAAGTGATGTTATCAATGCCATGTGCTGCACTTACCGTACTGAGGAGCACGCCAAAGGACATGACTCCGTATCCCTGTCTAGACTGATGGACATGGGGGTGCAGTCTGGAGCTGCAAGACGTTTCATTAACCAACAAAGAACTGGCGTCATCAGTCATTTTACACTTGTAGAGCTTTTGAGGAGGAGAACGGAGAACATATAGATCTGTCCAGTGTGCTGTGATGATAATCCTTTCTAATCACTAATCACAAGCATACACACAGACATACACACACTCACACAGCAGACATAGACACATACACACACACACAGCAGACAGACACATACACACTCACACAACAGACATAGACACATACACACTCACACAGCAGACTTACACACTCACACAGCAGACAGACACATACACACTCACACCGCAGACATAGACACATACACACTCACACCGCAGACATAGACACATACACACTCACACAGCAGACATAGACACATACACACTCACACAGCAGACATAGACACATACACACTCACACAGCAGACATAGACACATACACACTCACACAGCAGACAGACAATTACACACACACCGCGCAGATATAGACACATACATACTCACACAGCAGATATAGACACATACACACTCACACAGCAGACATAGACACATACACACTCACACAGCAGACTTACACATACACTCACACAGCAGACATAGACACATACACACTCACACAGCAGACAAACATAAGACACATACACACTCACACAGCAGACAGACACATACACACTCACACAGCAGACAAACATAAGACACATACACACTCACACAGCAGACAAACATAAGACACATACACACTCACACAGCAGATATAGACACATACACACTCACACAGCAGACAAACATAAGACACATACACACTCACACAGCAGATATAGACACATACACATTCACACAGCAGACAAACATAAGACACATACACACTCACACAGCAGACAAACATAAGACACATACACACTGACACAGCAGACAAACCTGGCCATCTTTGCCTGGTGGGATGTTCAGCTCCATGTAGCCATGAGGTATGTATTGTTGTTGATAGTCGAATCTGTTCAGCTTCATCATCTGCTTCCTCACCCTGGAGTAGGCACCATCAGCTCCTACAATCAGGTCCACCTTTGTCCTGACCTCTTCTCCATGTTTACTAAAAGATAAAAATTATGGCTGCACTCACAAAGTAAATGTAATGTAACTCATGCTGGCACAGTTAACATGGCCTGTGACTGCTGTACTCTTCCTGGCACAGTTAACATGGACTGTTACTGTTGTACTCTTCCTGGCACAGTTAACATGGACTCTGTCTGTTGTACTCTTCCTGGCACAGTTAACATGGACTGTTACTGTTGTACTCTTCCTGGCACAGTTAACATGGACTGTGACTGTTGTACTCCTACTGGCACAGTTAACATGGACTGTTACTGTTGTACTCCTACTGGCACAGTTAACATGGCCTGTGACTGCTGTACTCTTCCTGGCAGTTAACATGGACTGTTACTGTTGTACTCTTCCTGGCACAGTTAACATGGACTGTTACTGTTGTACTCTTCCTGGCACAGTTAACATGGACTGTGACTGCAGTTAACATGGACTGTTACTGTTGTACTCTTCCTGGCAGTTAACATGGACTGTGACTGTTGTACTCTTGCTGGCACAGTTAACATGGCCTGTAACTATTGTACTCTTCCTGGCACAGTCAACATGGACTCTGCTGTACTCTTCCTGGCACAGTTAACATGGACTGTGACTGTTGTACTCCTACTGGCACAGTTAACATGGACTGTGACTGCAGTTAACATGGACTGTGACTGTTGTACTCCTACCTGCACAGTTAACATGGACTGTGACTGTTGTACTCCTGCTGGCACAGTTAACATGGACTGTGACTGTTGTACTCCTGCTGGCACAGTTAACATAGGCTGTGACTGTTGTACTCTTGCTGGCACAGTTAACATGGACTGTGACTGTTGTACTCCTACTGGCACAGTTAACATGGCCTGTAACTATTGTACTCTTCCTGGCACAGTCAACATGGACTCTGTCTGCTGTACTCTTCCTGGCACAGTTAACATGGACTGTGACTGTTGTACTCCTACTGGCACAGTTAACATGGACTGTGACTGCAGTTAACATGGACTGTGACTGTTGTACTCCTACTGGCACAGTTAACATGGACTGTGACTGTTGTACTCCTGCTGGCACAGTTAACATGGACTGTGACTGTTGTACTCCTGCTGGCACAGTTAACATGGACTGTGACTGTTGTACTCCTACTGGCACAGTTAACATAGGCTGTGACTGTTGTACTCTTGCTGGCACAGTTAACATGGACTGTGACTGTTGTACTCCTACTGGCACAGTTAACATAGACTGTGACTGTTGTACTCCTGCTGGTACAGTTAACATGGACTGTGACTGTTGTACTCCTGCTGGCACAGTTAACATGGACTGTGACTGTTGTACTCTTCCTAGCAAAGTTAAAAAGACTGTGGCTGTTGCACTCTAGCTGGCACAGTTAACATAGACTGTGACTGGTGTACTCTTGCTGGCACAGTTAACATAGGCTGTGACTGGTGTACTCTTGCTGGCACAGTTAACCCTTGCTGGCACAGTTAACAGAACTGTTCCCAGTCCGTATCCCAAAATTTGATTGACGAACCTACCACGGCTGCCACTTTAATCATAGTTATTTGTAGTCACCATGTTTGTACATACCAAATTAATAAAAAAAATAATAAAAATACTTGAGTCGTCCGTTGCTGAAAAGTAGCAGGAACTGAAAGGAAAATTTACAATAATAAAAAAAAAACACACAACTTCGGGGGTTGAACACACGACCCTCCGATTCTAAGGCGAACATGATACCAACTACACTATGCTACCTCTTGACGCATTGTGCTGTGTGAATGATAATAATGAATAATGTGCGCAGACTATCAATAATGTGTCTAAGTTTGTAGTCTATCGCCACCTGCATGAGCACTGTTGTCTGAGAAATGTTTGAGATTCTCAACAATAGTAAAAAATATGTACCTCGACATTATTTCACAGGAGTTTTTAGGAAACAGTCTTTGCTCAAGTATTCTATTTTGAGTTTCTTTGTTCTAAGCATTAGCAGACAGACAGCAAAAAAAAAAAAAAAGTTCGTCCGAATCTGTCTGTCCATTGGGAAAAACGAGAATTTTTAGTGACTGAACTGTTTGAATTTACCGTAGCTGAATTACAGCCAGAGCTGGAGTCATCAAAATTATGCACTACTGATATCAAATCATCAGTTCATCAAGACAACTGATCAATTTGTTGCCATTTTGATGGCGCTTCATTGTCGCTGCTCTCTGATTCCGACGATGAGGACGTCGGACAGGCAAACAGCTTTTTTTTGGACACGCCGGTTTCAGCAGTCGATACTGATGGCCTAGTCAAATCTTTTTGTTCACTGTCAGAAGTACACATTTCAAAGTCATCTTCGCTATCACTTCTTGACAGAAACTCCATCAATTCTTCATCAACTTTAACAAGTTTTCTTGCCATTTTGTACTAAGTGTAGAATAATCCAAAAGCACAAATATATATCAGGGCACAAATACACAGAACACCGACCACGATGTCACGGTAAACAAAGCAACGGGATAACGCAGAATGCAGTAAATACACCTTAAACACACCAAGTGCCAGTGCTTTTAATCATATGTAAATGGGTCAGTTTAATCTAAATATAGCTAATGTATATTGCCCTTCAGCCAATAAAATATGGGGTAACAAATCTGTAAGAAAAGTCCAAAAATGGCTTGGGACGTCCATAGCACTGGGGGTCAAGAAAAAAAATAACGTCTAAAGATGGGCATAGCAGCGTACGGGAAATCGGGAAAAGGCGTCCATAGCAGTGAAAGGGTTAACATAGACTGTGACTGTTGTACTCTTCCTGGCACAGTTGGCATAGACTGTGACTGCTGTACTCTTGCTGGCACAGTTAACATGGACTGTGACTGTTGTACTCTTTCTGGCACAGTTGGCATAGACTGTGACTGCTGTACTCTTGCTGGCACAGTTAACATGGACTGTGACTGTTGTACTCTTTCTGGCACAGTTAACATGGACTGTGACTGTTGTACTCTTGCTGGCACAGTTAACATGGTCTGTGACTGTTGTACTCTTGCTGGCACAGTTAACATAGGCTGTGACTGTTGTACTCTTGCTGGCAACGTTAACATGGCCTGAGATTGTTGTACCCATGCTGGCAAAGTTAACATGGTCTGTGATTGTTGTACCCATGCTGGCAAAGTTAACATGGCCTGTGATTGTTGTGCCCAAGCAGGTAAAGTTAATATTGTTGTTATGCTAGCACAGTTAAGCGGACTGTAACAAAAACTACATGGTCACAAAACAAACATGAATCAAGAGCATATTCACACAATGTTGATTGTTGAATTTAGAATCTAACATTATGTGACTTGGGACACTCCCATAAGCTCTCCATCCCCCATCTTCAGCAGCAAACAAAGAGTTCCAATTCCAATGGCACCAGAAGCTGTCCAATTGTACATCCGTCTCCCTTTTACCTTGAGTGTTAAGTGTTGGCCAGATCCCAGGGTTACTCCTTGCAGCAAAATTCTCCTCAGACCATAAAGATCTCTTTGTGTTTCCACACTATTCACTCGTTTCCAAAGGACCTTCACAACATCTAGCTTGTCATACATCAATTCACCACCAACTGGTGCAAAACCAGACAGTCTATCTGCCTGTTTATTTCTCAATGCACCTGCATAACCTAGAGAAAATATCCTGCTGGCCAGTACCTGCACTCACAGCTGGCCAGTACCTGCACTCACAGCTGGCCAGTACTTGCACTCACAGCTGGCCAGTACCTGCACTCACAGCTGGCCAGTACCTGCACTCACAGCTGGCCAGTATCTGCACTCACAGCTGGCCAGTATCTGCACTCACAGCTGGCCAGTACTTGCACTCACAGCTGGCCAGTACTTGCACTCACAGCTGGCCAGTATCTGCACTCACAGCTGGCCAGTACCTGCACTCACTGCTGGCCAGTACCTGCACTCACAGCTGGCCAGTACCTGCACTCACAGCTGGCCAGTACCTGCACTCACAACCTAAACTGATTAGAACCTTATACAAGTCTGATTCTTGCTGGGACACTTAAGACTCCTCTCTTCGCTCAAATTTATCGAGTCTGCACACAAGTCCTATTGTGTCTTCAGCTTGCACCATCCAAGACCTTCCTCTGCTCAGTCTGTGACCCTTAGCTCTATCCAGGGCTTTATGAAGGAGGTGCTTCTTGTCCGCTGCTACTCTGAGATATGACTTTGCCTGCAGAACTTTGAGCCTATCTGCAATAGTAGGCAGTGCAAGTAAGTATATATCGTATACATACTACCCGGGTATCTATTGTACATCCCAGAATTACCCCATGGCTTCATTCTGTATGCGTTTAAGTTTCATTAGCTAACACTTTGATATGGTAGGCATTCCAAGTCCATAATCTATCAATGACAGGATCACATGCTGGAACACTGTGAACAGATTTCTTTGTTTCATGTCCATTGCTGCCATAATCTTGAAAGCATTGAGTCTTTGTTGGTATTTCACCATAACTGCCTACACATTATCTCTGAAGGACAGGCTTCTATGAAAATGATACCCACCCAGGTTTCTAAGTTTGCTTTCTCTTTTGATGTTTCTGTCATTAAATGTGACATGGTTACACAACAAACATGAATCGAGAACAGCTTACTTGTAAAAGATGGCTTCTCCTGAAAGAAAGTCACAGGCCATGAGTTTGTGAGAGAAGAAGATGCGGACATTGTTGTACTGCTCCGCTGCTGCAATCAGAACATGTGGCCATATAAGAATTGGATAGTAGAAAACACACAAACATCTGTACATACAATTGCCATAAATTAATTTGATGTTTTATGCAGCACATCGACACACCATACCCAATTATCAGTCAGTCAGCCATTCAATGCATCACTCAGTCAACCAATGCATCACTCAGTCAACCAATGCATCACTCAGACAACCAGTGAACCACTCAGACAACCAATGAACCACTCAGTCAACCAATGCATCACTCAGACAACCAGTGAACCACTCATACAACCAATGAACCACTCAGACAACCAATGAACCACTCAGTCAACCAATGAATCACTCAGTCAACCAATGAATCACTCAATCAACCAATGAACCCTCAGTCAATCAATGAATCACTCAGTCAACCAATGAATCACTCAGTCAACCAAAGAATCACTCAGTCAACCAATGAATCACTCAGTCAACCAATGTCTCAATTGGTTAGGTGTCATTTCCACAGTGGAACTGCAACATTATTTCTGGCTTTGGGTGTAAATCCTTTGTATCTTGATGCTTTGCACCTTTCTGTCTTTCTAGACAGAAATGAAATATTTCACTTGTCACTTGTTGTACCTTTCTTCAAGAACCATCTGTTCATCTTCAGTCTCTACTGACTACAGAATCTAATTGTTTTACAGGAAATACAACCTATACTTCTTTTTATTCTTCTATATATGTGAATAATCCAAAACTATGCTCAAACTACTGTACCATTGCATTAATAAGTCTTGCTAGCAAAATCCTCTTATGAATTATCATGAAAAGGATTGAAGAGAAATTACAATATGAACTAGATGAAGCACAAGCGGGTTTCAGACAGGGTAGAGGAACTAGGGAATCACATATTTAATATGAGAATAATTTTTGAAAAATGCAGAGAATACAATGTAGATCTTCATGCTTGTTTTATTGATTATAGCAAGGCATTTGATTGTGTCCAGCACCACCAACTGAGGACTATTATGAAAAGTTTGGGGTTTCCAGAGCATTTAGCGCATTTAATTAAAAATCTATCATGAACAACAAGCAGCCATCAGAGCAGCTGGTGAAACATCTGATTGGTTTGAGGTGCAAAAGGGGGTGAGGCAGGGGTGCATTCTCTCACCATACCTATTCAACATATTTGCAGAAAATATAATGAGAAATGTCAAAAAATGACCAGACTTGTGACAGTTATGATCCATTCAAAATTGGTGGCAACCCTATTCCGGAACTCTGCTACGCAGATGACACAGTCCTCCTTTCGAACAGCGTAAAGGGTATAGAAAATTTAATATTGTCTGTCTAAAAGCACAGGGAAGATCAAAATCTGTTCTTGAGTTTAAAGAAAATGAAAATAATGTCCACAGATAAAACTGGCTGTCACCCAAAAATAAAAATAAATGAAGAAATTGAAAATGTCACAAACTTTGAATATCTAGGCTCTATAATAAACAACAATGGAGACTGTTTGACAGAAATTAAAAGGAGGATGGTCATAGCAATACAAAGATTGAACAGCCTTAAAAGTCTATGGTTAAGCACCAGCAAGGAGATAAAAATTAGAATTTTGAGAGCATGCATCTTCACTGTGGCTACATACGGATGTGAGTCTTGGACTATCTCTCAGTCCTTAAGAAAGAGAATAGGAGCTTTTGAGCTGAAATGCTATAGAAAGATTCTCAGAATATCTTGGACAAAGAAGATGAGAAACATTGACATCTCAAAAAATCTGAACATCAAGGAAGATTGGCTAATAAACAGCATCCTTTCTCAAAAGCTGAAATATTTTGGTCATATCAAGCGCCAGGACAGTGGAAAAAATTATAGCAGAAGACATGGTACCAGGAAGGAGAGGCAGAGGCCGACCGACACGAAGATGGGTACAGGATATAAGTGACTTCTTGAGTGTGAAAGTTCATGAGGCTGGAGAACTGGCAAGAGACCGAGTTTCTTTCAGGCTGACTGTGATGAGAGTGATGTTCTGCAAAGGACCTGCTACATGATGATGATATATGTGAATATATATATCCACATAGCCAAGGTCTATTCTTCCGCATATCCATGAATCCCTAGACTATTCTTCTGTATATCCACGTTATCATTCACCTATTCTTTTGTATATCCACATATTCATGGTTAATTCTTCTGTATATTGATGGTCTATTCTTTTGCATATCCACGCATCCATGGTCTATTCTTCTGTATATCCACATACCCATGATCTGTTTTTCTGTATATACACAAATCCATGGTCTATTCTTCTGTATATCTACTATCATTCATCAATTCTTATGTATATCCACACATCCATGGTCAATTCTTTTGTATATCCACATATACATGGTATATTTTTCTGTATATCCACATATACACGGTATATTTTTCTGTATATCCACATATACATGGTCTTTTCTTCTGTATATCTATGTATCTATGCTTCTACATATCTATGAACTATTCTTCTGTATATCCACATATCTATGGACTATTCTGTATATCCATATATCTATGGACTATTCTTCTGTATATCAACATATCTATGGACTATTTTTCTGTATACCCATATATCTATGGACTATTCTTCTGGATATCCACATATCTATGGTCTATTCTTCTGTGTATCCATATATCCATAAACTATTCTGTATTTTCACATATCCTTGAACTATTCTTCTGTATATCCATATATCTATGCTATTACATATCCATGAACTATTCTTCTGTATATTCACATATCCATGAACTAGTCTTCTATATATTCACATATCCATGAACTATTTTTCTGTATATCCATATGTCTATGCTTCTACATATCCATGAACTATTCTTCTCTATATCCATATATCTGTGCTTTTACATATCCATGAACTATTCTTCTGTATATCCATATATCTATGCTTCTACATATCTATGAACTATTCTTCTGTATATTCACATATCTGTGGTCTATTCTGTATATTCACATATCTGTGGTCTATTCTTCTGTATATTCACATATCTGTGGTCTATTCTTCTGTATATTCACATATCTGTGGTCTATTCTTCTGTATATTCATATATATGTGGTCTATTCTTCTGCATATCTACATATCTATGAACTATTCTTCAGTAAACCCACATATCCATGAACTATTCTTCTGTATATTCACATATCTGTGGTCTATTCTTCTGTATATCCACATATCCATGAACTATTCTGTATATTAACATATCTATGGACTATTCTTCTGTATATCTACATATCTATGAATTATTCTTCTGTATTTCCAAATATCTATGGTCTATTCTTCTGTATATCCACATATACATGGTCTATTCTTCTGTATATCCACATATACATGGTCTATTTTTCTGTATATCCACACATACATGGTATATTCTTCTGTTTATCCACATATCTATGAACTATTCTTCTGTATATCCATATATCTTGGCTTCTACATATCCATGAACTATTCTTCTGTATATTCACATATCCATGAACTATTCTTCTGTATATCCATATCTCTATGCTTCTACATATCTATGAACTATTCTTCTGTATATCCACATATCCATGAACTATTTTTCTGTATATTCACATATCCATAAACTATTCTTCTCTATATCCATATATCTATGCTTCTACATATCTATGAACTATTCTTCTGTATTTCCACATATCCATGAACAATTCTTCTGTATATTCACATATCTATGGTCTATTCTTCTGTGTTTCCACATATACATGGTTTATTCTTCCATATATATACAAATCCATGGTCTATTCTTCTGTAAATCCACATATCCATGTCTATTCTTCTGTATATCCATAAATCCATGGTCTATTCTTCAGTAAGAGATATTCACCCAGTTTGTAATACTCCTAAAATATCAAAAATCTACAGTTTTAGCCTCTGATATTTATTCCCTCTTTCCTGACTAAATGGGTGCAACAGACATGTCTCCATGCTGGTCAACAACTACTGGTATCACAGTTCTTCTTTGTTGACTTTTCTCTGCTGGTCAACAACTACTGGTATCACAGTTCTTCTTTGTTGACCTTTCCCTGCTGGTCAACAACTAATGGTATCACAGTTCTTCTTTGTTGACTTTTCTCAATGCTGGTCAACAACTACTGGTATCACAGTTCTTTTTTGTTGACTTTTCTCTGCTGGCCAACAACTACTGGTATCACAGTGTGTGTTTGTTGACCTTTCCCTGCTGATCAACAACTACTGGTATCACAGTTCTTCTTTGTTGACTTTTTTTCAACGCTGGCCAACAACTACCAGTATAACAGTTTTTCTTTCCTGTTTCTATTGCTATTTGTAAGCAGAGGTTGGACAAAGTTGCCACCTTTCAAGCCCAAGTTAAGTCGCAAGTCATTCCCGCAAACTTCCAAGTCGAGTTGCAAACCATTCCCACCAAGTTTTAAGTCAAGTCTAAAGTCACCCAGAATTGTTTCAGATCAGATTCTAAGTCAAGTCACTTCATGTCATTCACAAGTCGGGCACGGATCAATCAAAGATGGCAAAAATACCAAATCAGAAACGGCAGTGCCAAAAACTCCCTAATTTTTTTTATATACAAGTGGAAGAAGTCAAACATGGAAGCTTGATGAATCCAAAGAATTTATTTTGTCCTGTTTTATTTAAAGACAAACTGTGTCATCGATCACCAAACATCACAGTCGCAGGCCATGAAGAACGAGTTGTACCAAGTCACTGAAGCTACAAGTCATAAGTAGAGTAACAAAACGCTAGACAAAACCCAAAGTCAAGTCGCAAGTCATTAATTATGCTACTTAAGTCAGACTAGAGTCCAAGTCATGTGACTCGAGTCCCGAACTCTATTTTCAAGGTGTAATACGGTGAGGCCCAATCTTCTCCCACCATCCACCAATGTTCAATATTGTCTCTTGAACACAGCTCACATAGCTTTTCTTCTTATAGTCCACGCTATGTGGTGTTGGTAGTCATGTCTGTCTACAACCTTCTGTCTTATGTCTTATAGTCCATGCTATGTGCTGTTGGTAGTCATGTCTGTCCACAACCTTCTGTCTTATAGACCATGCTATGTGCTGTTGGTATTCATGTCTTTTCACAACCTTCCGTCTTATGTCTTATAGTCCATGCTATGTGCTGTTGGTGGTCATGTCTGTCCACAACCTTCTGTCTTATAGACCATGCTATGTGGTGTTGGTAGTCAAGTCTGTCCAAAACCTTCTGTCTTATAGTCCATGCTATGTGGTGTTGGTAGTCATGACTGTTGACAACCTTCTGTCTTATGTCTTATAGTCCATGCTATGTGGTGTTGGCAGTCATGACTGTCTACAACCTTCTGTCTCATGTCTTACAGTCCATGCTATGTGGTGTTGGTAGTCATGACTGTTCACAACCTTCTGTCTTATGTCTTATAGTCCATGCTATGTGGTGTTGGTAGTCATGTCTGTCCACAACTTTCTGTCTTATGTCTTATAGTCCATGTTATGTGGTGTTGGTAGTCAAGACTGTTCACAACCTTCTGTCTAATGTCTTATAGTCCATGCTATGTGGTGTTGATAGTCATGTCTGTCCACAACCTTCTGTCTTATATCTTATAGTCCATGTTATGTGGTGTTGGTAGTCATATCTGTCCACAACCTTCTGTCTTATAGACCATGCTATGTGGTGTTGGTAGTCATGTCTGTCCACAACCTTCTGTCTTATAGTCCATGTTATGTGGTGTTGGTAGTCATGTCTGTCCACAACCTTCTGTCTTATGTCTTATAGTCCATGCTATGTGCTGTTGGTAGTCATATCTGTCCACAACCTTCTGTCTTATAGACCATGCTATGTGCTGTTGGTATTCATGTCTGTCCACAACCTTCTGTCTTATGTCTTATAGTCCATGCTATGTGGTGTTGGTAGTTAAGTCTGTCCACAAACTTCTGTCTCATATCTTATAGTCCATGTTATGTGGTGTTGGTAGTCATATCTGTCCACAACCTTCTGTCTCATATCTTATAGTCCATGTTATGTGCTGTTGGTAGTCATATCTGTCCACAACCTTCTGTCTCATATCTTATAGTCCATGCTATGTGCTGTTGGTAGTCATATCTGTCCACAACCTTCTGTCTCATATCTTATAGTCCATGTTATGTGGTGTTGGTAGTCATGTCTGTCTACAACCTTCTGTCTTATGTCTTATAGTCCATGCTATGTGCTGTTGGTAGTCATGTCTGTCCACAACCTTCTGTCTTATAGACCATGCTATGTGCTGTTGGTATTCATGTCTGTCCACAACCTTCTGTCTTATGTCTTATAGTCCATGCTATGTGCTGTTGGTAGTCATATCTGTCCACAACCTTCTGTCTTATAGACCATGCTATGTGGTGTTGGTAGTCATTTCTGTCCACAACCTTCTGTCTTATGTCTTATAGTCCATGCTATGTGATGTTGGTAGTCATGACTGTTGACAAACTTCTGTCTTATGTCTTATAGTCCATGCTATGTGGTGTTGGCAGTCATGACTGTCCACAACCTTCTGTCTCATGTCTTATAGTCCATGCTATGTGGTGTTGGTAGTCATGACTGTTCACAACCTTCTGTCTTTTGTCTTATCTGCCCACAACCTTCTGTTTTATGTCTTATAGTCCATGTTATGTGGTGTTGGTAGTCATGACTGTTCACAACCTTCTGTCGTATATCTTATAGTCCATGTTATGTGGTGTTGGTAGTTAAGTCTGTCCACAACCTTCTGTCTTATAGACCATGCTATGTGGTGTTGGTAGTCATTTCTGTCCACAACCTTCTGTCTTATGTCTTATAGTCCATGCTATGTGATGTTGGTAGTCATGACTGTTGACAAACTTCTGTCTTATGTCTTATAGTCCATGCTATGTGGTGTTGGCAGTCATGACTGTCCACAACCTTCTGTCTCATGTCTTATAGTCCATGCTATGTGGTGTTGGTAGTCATGACTGTTCACAACCTTCTGTCTTTTGTCTTATCTGCCCACAACCTTCTGTTTTATGTCTTATAGTCCATGTTATGTGGTGTTGGTAGTCATGACTGTTCACAACCTTCTGTCGTATATCTTATAGTCCATGTTATGTGGTGTTGGTAGTCATGTCTGTCCACAGCCTTCTGTCTTATGTCTTATAGTCCATGTTATGTGGTGTTGGTAGTCATGTCTGTTCACAACCTTCTGTCTTATGTCTTATAGTCCATGTTATGTGGTGTTGGTAGTTAAGTCTGTCCACAACTTTCTGTCTCATGTCTTATAGTCCATGCTATGTGCTGTTGGTAGTCATGTCTGTCCACAACCTTCTGTCTTATGTCTTATAGTCCATGCTATGTGGTGTTGGTAGTCATGTATGTTCACAACCTTCTGTCTTATGTCTTACAGTCCATGCTATGTGGTGTTGGTAGTTAAGTCTGTCCACAACCTTCTGTCTCTTGTCTTATAGTCCATGCTATGTGGTGTTGGTAGTCATGTCTGTCCACAACCTTCTGTCTCCTGTCTTATAGTCCATGCTATGTGGTGTTGGTAGTTAAGTCTGTCCACAACCTTCTGTCTCCTGTCTTATAGTCCATGTTATGTGGTGTTGGTAGTCATGTCTGTAAAAAACCTTCTGTCTTATAGTCCATGTTATGTGGTGTTGGTAGTCATGACTGTTCACAACCTTCTGTCTCATGTCATATTCCACATAGTCCATGCTATGTGCTGTTGGTATTCATGTCTGTCCACAACCTTCTGTCTTATGTCTTACAGTCCATGCTATGTGGTGTTGGTAGTTAAGTCTGTCCACAACCTTCTGTCTTATAGTCCATGTTGTGTGGTGTTGGTAGTCATGACTGTTCACAACCTTCTGTCTCTTGTCTTAAAGTCCATGCTATGTGGTGTTGGTAGTTAAGTCTGTCCACAACCTTATGTCTCCTGTCTTATAGTCCATGTTATGTGGTGTTGGTAGTCATGTCTGTCCACAACCTTCTGTCTTATAGTCCATGCTATGTGGTGTTGGTAGTCATGTCTGTCTACAAACTTCTGTCTTATGTCTTATAGTCCATGCTATGTGGTGTTGGTAGTCATGACTGTTCACAACCTTCTGTCTCCTGTCTTATAGTCCATGCTATGTGGTGTTAGTAGTCATGTCTGTCCACAACCTTCTGTCTTATAGTCCAAGCTATGTGGTGTTGGTAGTCATGTCTGTCCACAACCTTCTGTCAACTGTCTTATAGTCCATGCTATGTGGTGTTGGTAGTCATGTCTGTCCACAACCTTCTGTCTTATGTCTTATAGTCCATGCTATGTGGTGTTGGTAGTCATGTCTGTCCACAACCTTCTGTCTCATATCTTATAGTCCATGCTATGTGCTGTTGGTAGTCATGTCTGTCCACAACCTTCTGTCTCATGTCTTATAGTCTATGCTATGTGCTGTTGGTAGTAATGTCTGTCCACAACCTTCTGTCTCATGTCTTATAGTCCATGCTATGTGGTGTTGGTAGTCATGTCTGTCCACAACCTTCTGTCTTATGTCTTATAGTCCATGCTATGTGGTGTTGGTAGTTAAGTCTGTCCACAACCTTCTGTCTCTTGTCTTATAGTCCATGCTATGTGGTGTTGGTAGTCATGTCTGTCAACAACCTTCTGTCTCCTGTCTTATAGTCCATGCTATGTGGTGTTGGTAGTTAAGTCTGTCCACAACCTTCTGTCTCCTGTCTTATAGTCCATGCTATGTGGTGTCGGTAGTCATGTCTGTAAACAGCCTTCTGTCTTATAGACCATGCTATGTGCTGTTGGTAGTCATGACTGTTCACAACCTTCTGTCTTATGTCTTATAGTCCATGCTATGTGGTGTTGGTAGTTAAGTCTGTCCACAACCTTCTGTCTTATGTCTTATAATCCATGTTATGTGGTGTTGGTAGTCATGACTTTTCACAACCTTCTGTCTCATGTCTTATAGTCCATGCTATGTGCTGTTGGTAGTCATGTCTGTCCACAACCTTCTGTCTTATGTCTTACAGTCCATGCTATGTGGTGTTGGTAGTTAAGTCTGTACACAACCTTCTGTCAACTGTCTTATAGTCCATGCTATGTGGTGTTGGTAGTTAAGTCTGTCCACAACCTTCTGTCTCCTGTCTTATAGTCCATGTTGTGTGATGTTGGTAGTCATGTCTGTCCACAACCTTCTGTCTTATAGTCCATGCTATGTGGTGTTGGTAGTCATGTCTGTCTACAAACTTCTGTCTTATGTCTTATAGTCCATGCTATGTGGTGTTGGTAGTCATGACTGTTCACAACCTTCTGTCTCTTGTCTTATAGTCCATGCTATGTGGTGTTGGTAGTCATGTCTGTCCACAACCTTCTGTCTTATAGTCCATGCTATGTGGTGTTGGTAGTCATGACTGTTCACAACCTTCAGTCTCCTGTCTTATAGTCCATGCTATGTGGTGTTGGTAGTCATGTCTGTCCACAACCTTATGTCTTAAAGTCCAAGCTATGTGGTGTTGGTAGTCATGTCTGTCCACAATCTTCTGTTTCCTGTCTTGTAGACCATGCTATGTGCTGTTGGTAGTCATGACTGTTTACAACCTTCTGTCTTATGTCTTACAGTCCATGCTATGTGGTGTTGGTAGTTAAGTCTGTCCACAACCTTCTGTCTTATAGTCCATGTTATGTGGTGTTGGTAGTCATGACTGTTCACAACCTTCTGTCTCTTGTCTTAAAGTCCATGCTATGTGCTGTTGGTATTCATGTCTGTCCACAACCTTCTGTCTTATGTCTTACAGTCCATGCTATGTGGTGTTGGTAGTTAAGTCTGTCCACAACCTTCTGTCTCCTGTCTTATAGTCCATGCTATGTGGTGTTGGTAGTCATGTCTGTCCACAACCTTCTGTCTCATGTCTTATAGTCCATGCTATGTGCTGTTGGTAGTCATGTCTGTCCACAACCTTCTGTCTCATGTCTTATAGTCCTTGCTATGTGGTGTTGGTAGTCATGTCTGTCCACAACCTTCTGTCTTATAGTCCATGTTATGTGGTGTTGGTAGTCATGACTGTTCACAACCTTCTGTCTCATGTCTTAAAGTCCATGCTATGTGGTGTTGGTAGTTAAGTCTGTCCACAACCTTCTGTCTCCTGTCTTATAGTCCATGTTATGTGGTGTTGGTAGTCATGACTGTTCACAACCTTCTGTCTCTTGTCTTAAAGTCCATGCTATGTGGTGTTGGTAGTTAAGTCTGTCCACAACCTTCTGTCTCCTGTCTTATAGTCCATGTTATGTGGTGTTGGTAGTCATGTTTGTAAACAGCCTTCTGTCTTATAGACCATGCTATGTGGTGTTGGTAGTCATGTCTGTCCACAACCTTCTGTCTTATAGACCATGCTATGTGCTGTTGGTAGTCATGAATGTTCACAACCTTCTGTTTCCTGTCTTATAGTCCATGCTATGTGCTGTTGGTAGTCATGAATGTTCACAACCTTCTGTTTCCTGTCTTATAGTCCATGCTATGTGCTGTTGGTAGTCATGTCTGTCCACAACCTTCTGTCTTATAGTCCATGCTATGTGGTGTTGGTAGTCATGTCTGTCCACAACCTTCTGTCTTATAGTCCATGCTATGTGGTGTTGGTAGTCATGTCTGTCTACAAACTTCTGTCTTATGTCTTATAGTCCATGCTATGTGGTGTTGGTAGTCATGACTGTTCACAACCTTCTGTCTCCTGTCTTATAGTCCATGCTATGTGGTGTTGGTAGTCATGACTGTTCACAACCTTCTGTCTCCTGTCTTATAGTCCATGCTATGTGGTGTTGGTAGTCATGTCTGTCCACAACCTTCTGTCTTATAGTCCATGCTATGTGATGTTGGTAGTCATGACTGTTCACAACCTTCAGTCTCCTGTCTTATAGTCCATGCTATGTGGTGTTGGTAGTCATGTTTGTCCACAACCTTCTGTCTTAAAGTCCAAGCTATGTGGTGTTGGTAGTCATGTCTGTCCACAATCTTCTGTCTTATAGTCCATGCTATGTGGTGTTGGTAGTCATGTCTGTCCACAACCTTCTGTCTCATGTCTTATAGTCCATGCTATGTGCTGTTGGTAGTCATGTCTGTCCACAACCTTCTGTCTCATGTCTTATAGTCCATGCTATGTGACGTTGGTAGTCATGACTGTTCACAACCTTCTGTCTTATGTCTTAAAGTCCATGCTATGTGACGTTGGTAGTCATGTCTGTCCACAACCTTTTGTCTCATGTCTTATAGTCCATGCTATGTGGTGTTGGTAGTCATGTCTGTCCACAACGTCATGTTTCATGTTTTTTCAGTCAGTTCTGACACAAAATGCCGTGATATCAAACTGTCCAGCATCTTATATCTTGGTCTCTCTCTGCCTCTTTCTCTCTCCAACTGTCCTACATAACTCTGCTGTTCAAATATTACATGTTTCACAGTGTTCACAGTCCCTCACTTACCTGTAAATAAAGTCTTGTTTACAGTCCTACACTTACCTGTAAGTAAAGTCTCATTCACAAAACGGCGATCAATTGACATGATGTACTGTCAGATATAGAGAAGTGATATACTGTCAAATATAAAGACATGATGTACTGTCATATATAAAGACATGATGTACTGTCATATATAAAGACATGATGTACTGTCATATAAAATGACATGATGTAATGTCAGATATAAAGACATGATGTACTGTCAGATATAAAGATATGATGTACTGTTATACTTAAAGACATGATGTACTGTCAGATATAAAGACATGATGTACTGTCATATATAAAGACATGATGTACTGTCATATATAAAGACATGATGCACTGTCAGATATAGAGACCTGATGTAGTGTCAGATATTATAGAGACCTGATGTAGTGTCAGATATAAAGACATGATGTAGTGTCAGATATAGAGACATGATGTACTGTCAGATATAGAGACATGATGTACTGTCAGATATAAAGACATGATGTACTGTCAGATATAGAGAAATAATTTACTGTCAGATATAGAAAAACAAATAATTATCAGATATAGAGAAATGATGTACTGTCATATATACAGACATGATGTACTGTCAGACATAGAGACATGATGTACTGTTATATATAGAGACATGATGTACTGTCAGACATAGAGGCATGATGTACTGTAATATATAAAGACATGATGTACTGTCATATATAAAGACATGATTTACTGTCAGATATAGATAAATGATGTACCGTCTGATATAGAGACATGATGTACTGTCACATAAAAAGACATGATGTACTGTCAGACATAGACATGATGTACTGTCATGTATAGAGACATGATGTACTGTCATATATAGAGACATGATGTACTGTCATATATAGAGACATGATGTACTGTCATATATAGAGACATGATGTACTGTCAGACATAGAGACATGATGTACTGTGTACTGTCAGATATAGAGACATGATGTAGTGTCAGATATAAAGACATGATGTACTGTCCGATATAAAGACATGATGTACTGTTAGATATAAAGACATGATGTACTGTCAGACATAAAGACATGATGTACTGTCAGATATAAAGACATGATGTACTGTCATATATAAAGATATGATGTACTGTCAGACATAGAGACATGATGTACTGTGTACTGTCAGATATAGAGACATGATGTAGTGTCAGATATAAAGACATGATGTAGTGACAGATATAGAGACATGATGTAGTGTCAGATTATAGAGACATGAAGTACTGTCAGATTATAGAGACATGAAGTACTGTTAGATATAAAGACATGATGTACTGTTAGATATAAAGACATGATGTACTGTTAGATATAAAGACATGATGTACTGTCAGATATAAAGACATGATGTACTGTCATATAAAAAGACATGGTGTACTGTCATATATAAAGACATGATGTACTGTCATATAAAAAGACATGGTGTACTGTCATATATAAAGACATGATGTAGTGTCATAAAAAGACATGATGTACTGTCATATATAAAGACATGATGTACTGTCAGATATAGAGACATGATGTACTGTCAGATATAGAGAAATAATTTACTGTCAGATATAGAGACATGATGTACTGTCAGAATTAGAGCATGATGTATCTATGGTATGATTACACTTCCATCACATGCACAAGATTCCACCTGATGATGATGATGACCCCTGGGTTGCTAAGTGAGAGTAGAGATCCATGGCAACAGCTACACCATTGACAGGCAAAGGTCCACAAACTCTATCTGTCAGTGATTTGGCTGTAATCAAGAGACAACAGATGATACTGACCAGATAGTTGGCTGTAATCAAGAGACAACAGATGATACTGACCAGATAGTTGGCTGTAATCAAGAGACAACAGATGATACTGAACAGATATTTGGCTGTAATCAAGAGACAACAGATGATACTGACCAGATAGTTGGCTGTAATCAAGAGACAACAGATGATACTGACCAGATAGTTGGCTGTAATCAAGAGACAACAGATGATACTGACCAGATATTTGGCTGTAATCAAGAGACAACAGATGATACTGATCAGATAGTTGGCTGTGATCAAGAGACAACAGATGATACTGACCAGATAGTTGGCTGTAATCAAGAGTCAGCAGATGATACTGACCAGATATTTGGCTGTAATCAAGAGACAACAGATGATACTGACCAGATATTTGGCTGTAATCAAGAGTCAACAGATGATACTGACCAGATATTTGGCTGTAATCAAGACACTACAGATGATACTGACCAGATATTTGGCTGTAATCAAGAGACAACAAATGATACTGACCAGATATTTGGCTGTAATCAAGAGACAACAAATGATACTGACCAGATATTTGGCTGTAATCAAGAGACAACAAATGATACTGACCAGATAGTTGGCTGTAATCAAGAGTCAACAGATGATACTGACCAGATAGTTGGCTGTAATCAAGAGACAACAGATGATACTGACCAGATAGTTGGCTGTAATCAAGAGACAACAGATGATACTGAACAGATATTTGGCTGTAATCAAGAGACAACAGATGATACTGACCAGATAGTTGGCTGTAATCAAGAGACAACAGATGATACTGACCAGATAGTTGGCTGTAATCAAGAGACAACAGATGATACTGACCAGATAGTTGGCTGTAATCAAGAGACAACAGATGATACTGACCAGATAGTTGGCTGTGATCAAGAGACAACAGATGATACTGACCAGATAGTTGGCTGTAATCAAGAGACAGCAGATGATACTGACCAGATATTTGGCTGTAATCAAGAGACAACAGATGATACTGACCAGATATTTGGCTGTAATCAAGAGTCAACAGATGATACTGACCAGATAGTTGGCTGTAATCAAGACACTACAGATGATACTGACCAGATATTTGGCTGTAATCAAGAGACAACAGATGATACTGACCAGATAGTTGGCTGTAATCAAGAGACAACAAATGATACTGACCAGATAGTTGGCTGTAATCAAGAGTCAACAGATGATACTGACCAGATAGTTGGCTGTAATCAAGAGACAACAGATTATACTGACCAGATATTTGGCTGTAATCAAGAGTCAACAGATGATACTGACCAGATAGTTGGCTGTAATTAAGAGACAACAGATGATACTGACCAGATAGTTGGCTGTAATCAAGAGACAACAGATGATACTGACCAGATATTTGGCCATAATAAAGAGACAGCAGATAATATGACCAGATATTTGGCTGTAATCAAGAGTCAACAGATGATACTGACCAGGTATTTGGCTGTAACAAAGAGACAACAGATAACACTGACCAGATATTCAGCTGTAATAAAGAGACAATAGATAATACTGACAAGATATTTAGCCGTAATAAAGAGACAACAGATGATACTGAATAGATATTAACCCATAATAAAGCGACAACAGACGATAGACAACAGATGACACTGAACAAATATTAAGCCATAATAAAGCGACAACAGATGATAGACAACAGATGATACTGACCAGATATTTGGCCATAATAAAGCGACAACAGATGATACTGACTTGATATTTGGCTGCAATAAAGACACTAATGTTGCTCACCTGATCTCTGGTCCCATACAGAATGGGCCTCCTTCTGCCACAGTGGTCGTGAATCATGCGGGCATGCATTGGGATCCCATGAGCAGCTATCTGCTCTTCCAGCCCAATCTGTTTTAGGGCCTCCCTACCTCTACAGGAGACTGCAATGTTGATACTTTTTCCTCGAACCACCTCCAGCGTACGAATATCTGTCACAATATCCATGTTTGATCAGACATTAGTGCATCAGGTCACAGAATAGACGCAATTAAATGCTACGACAGAATCACTAATGTTGAACTTTGGAGAGAACTAAACAAATTCCAATGGACCAAGAGATGAGGAAAAGCTGCTGGCGTTGGATAGGACAAACATTAAGAAAACCTGAGTACAATATAACTAGAATGTCTTTGCATGTAATTATATCTGTCCAAAAACACAGCAAAGACCAAAACCTATTATTCATTTTAAAGAAAATGAAAATAAATGTCCACAGACAAAACTGGCTGTCATCCACACACAAAAAACTTAATGATGAAGAAATTGAAAATTTCACACACTTTTAATATCTAGGCTCTATAATAAATAACAATGAGACAGTTTGACAGAAATCAAAAGAGGATGGCCATAGCAATACAAAGACAAAGATTAAAAAGCATTAAAATTCTATGGTTAAGCACCGGCCAGGAAATTAACTCTTCAGAAAGTAGAGACTTTTGAGCTCAAATGCCATAGAAAGATCTCATAATACCACGGACAAAGAAAAGAAGAAATACTGACATTTAAAAAAAAAATCTGAACACCAAGAAATATTTGCTAACAAACAGCATCTTGTCTCGGAAGGTGAAATATTTTGTGTCTCGAAGATGAAATATTTTGGTCATATCAAACCAAATAATTGCAGAAGGCATGGTACCAGGAAGGAGGGGCAGGGGCTGAGCAGCATGAAGGTAGGCACGGGATATAAGTGACTCCTTGAATATGAAAGTACATGATGTGGGAGAGCTGGCAAGAGACCGTGTTTCTTTCAGGCAGACCTGATGAGAGAGACTTTCTGCATAGGACCTGCTACAGGATGATGATGTCTTTGCACTGGAACCCACGGGACATAGAAATAAAGACATAACAACAAATACATGGATAGGGAAGCTAGAGAGTGAAATTAAAAAGATGAGGACATGGGGGGAGCTGCATGTGATAGTGGAGGACATGGGGGGAGCTGCATGTGATAGTGGAGGACATGGGGGGAGCTGCATGTGATAGTCAAGGACATGGGGGGAGCTGCATGTGATAGTGGAGGACATGGGGAGAGCTGCATGTGATAGTGGAGGACATGGGGGGAGCTGCATGTGATAGTGGAGGACATGGGGAGAGCTGCATGTGATAGTGGAGGACATGGGGAGAGCTGCATGTGATAGTGGAGGACATGGGGAGAGCTGCATGTGATAGTGGAGGACATGGGGGGAGCTGCATGTGATAGTGGAGGACATGGGGAGAGCTGCATGTGATAGTGGAGGACATGGGGAGAGCTGCATGTGATAGTGGAGGACATGGGAAGAGCTGCATGTGATAGTGGAGGACATGGGGAGAGCTGCATGTGATAGTGGAGGACATGGGAGAGCTGCATGTGATAGCGGAGGACATGGGGAGAGCTGCATGTGATAGCGGAGGACATGGGAGAGCTGCATGTGATAGCGGAGGACATGGGGAGAGCTGCATGTGATAGTGGAGGACATGGGGAGAGCTGCATGTGATAGTGGAGGACATGGGGAGAGCTGCATGTGATAGTAGAGGACATGGGGAGAGCTGCATGTGATAGTGGAGGACATGGGGAGAGCTGCATGTGATAGTGGAGGACATGGGGAGAGCTGCATGTGATAGCGGAGGACATGGGGAGAGCTGCATGTGATAGTGGAGGACATGGGGGGAGAGCTGCATGTGATAGTGGAGGACATGGGGAGAGCTGCATGTGATAGTGGAGGACATGGGGAGAGCTGCATGTGATAGTGGAGGACATGGGGGGAGCTGCAAGTGATAGTGGAGGACATGGGGAGAGCTGCATGTGATAGTGGAGGACATGGGGAGAGCTGCATGTGATAGTGGAGGACATGGGGAGAGATGCATGTGATAGTGGAGGACATGGGGAGAGCTGCATTTGATAGTGGAGGACATGGGGAGAGCTGCATGTGATAGTGGAGGACATGGGGAGAGATGCATGTGATAGCAGAGGACATGGGGAGAGCTGCATGTGATAGTGGAGGACATGGGGAGAGCTGCATGTGATAGTGGAGGACATGGGGAGAGATGCATGTGATAGTGGAGGACATGGGGAGAGATGCATGTGATAGCGGAGGACATGGGGAGAGCTGCATGTGATAGTGGAGGACATGGGGAGAGCTGCATGTGATAGTGGAGGACATGGGGAGAGCTGCATGTGATAGTGGAGGACATAGGGAGAGCTGCATGTGATAGTGGAGGACATAGGGAGAGCTGCATGTGATAGTGGAGGACATGGGGAGAGATGCATGTGATAGTGGAGGACATGGGGAGAGATGCATGTGATAGTGGAGGACATAGGGAGAGCTGCATGTGATAGTGGAGGACATAGGGAGAGATGCATGTGATAGTGGAGGACATGGGGAGAGCTGCATGTGATAGTGGAGGGCATAGGGAGAGCTGCATGTGATAGCGGAGGACATGGGGAGAGCTGCATGTGATAGTGGAGGACATGGGGAGAGCTGCATGTGATAGTGGAGGACATGGGGAGAGATGCATGTGATAATGGAGGACATGGGGAGAGCTGCATGTGATAGTGGAGGACATGGGGAGAGCTGCATGTGATAGTGGAGGACATGGGGAAAGCTGCATGTGATAGTGGAGGACATAGGGAGAGCTGCATGTGATAGTGGAGGACATAGGGAGAGATGCATGTGATAGTGGAGGACAGAACGACTTGGTTTGAGTGGGCTGGGGGCCTAGGCTCCATGATAAAAGAAAAAGAAAAAGTGCCTCCAGTTCTCAACTCTCTGTGACTTGTGACTTGTACATGAACTAAACATGGAACTGACATGTACATGAACTAAAATGGAACTGACATGTACGTGAACTAAACATGAAACTAACATGTACATGAACTAAACATGAAACTGACATGTAAATGAACTAAACATGGAACTGACATGTACATGAACTAAACATGGAACTGACATGTGCATGAACTAAACATGGAACTGACATGTACATGAACTAAACATGGAACTGACATGTACATGAACTTAACATGGAACTGACATGTACATGAACTTAACATTGAACTGGCATGTACATGAACTAAACATGGAACTGACATGTACATGAACTAAACATGAAACTGACATGTACATGAACTAAACATGGAACTGACATGTACATGAACTTAACTTGAAACTGATATGTACACGAACTGAACATAAAACTGACACGTACATGAACTAAACATGAAACTGACATGTACAACTGCCAGTGTTACCTTCTCGCATTTCATACAAGTCGACTTGGTAACCTCGCTTGGCCATGTAGCAGGCACACAGAGCACCCACCTGCAGGAGGACATGAGAGAACAGATCCATCCAGCATTGATGATACACCAGTTAACATGGGACAGATGTGGGGTGTTAGCGAACAAGATGGGACAGATGTGGGGTGTTAGGGGACATAGGACAGATGTGAGGTGTTAGGGAACATGGGACAGATGTGGGGTGTTAGCGAACAAGATGGGACAGATGTGGGGTGTTAGCGAACAAGATGGGACAGATGTGGGGTGTTAGCGAACAAGATGGGACAGATGTGGGGTGTTAGCGAACAAGATGGGACAGATGTAGGGTGTTAGGGGACATGGGACAGATGTGGGGGGTTAGGGAACATGGGACAGATGTGGGGTGTTAGCGAACAAGATGGGACAGATGTGGGGGGTTAGGGAACATAGGACAGATGTGAAGTTAGGGAACATAGGACAGATGTGAGGTGTTAGGGAACATGGGACAAATGTGAGGTGTTATGGAACATAGGACAAATGTGAGGTATTAGGGAACATGGGTCAGATGTGAGGTGTTAGCAACATGGGGCAGGTGTGAGGTGTTAGGCAACATGAGACAGATGTGAGGTGTTAGGCAACAAAGGACAGATGTGAGGTGTTAGGCAACATGGGACAGATGTGAGGTGTTAGGGAACATGGGACAGATGTGAGGTGTTATGGAACATGGGACAGATGTGAGGTATTAGGGAACATGGGACAGATGTTAGGTGTTAGGCAACATGGGACAGATGTGAGGTGTTAATCAACATGGGACAGATGTGAGGTGTTAGGCAACATGGGACAGATGTGAGGTGTTAGGCAACATGGGACAGATGTGAGGTGTTAGGCAACATGGGACAGATGTGAGGTGTTAGGCAACATAGGATAGATGTGAGGTGTTAGGGAACATGGGACAGATGTGAGTCGTTAGGGAACATGGGACAGATGTGAGGTGTCATGGAACAAACCAATATAACAAGCTTTACTTGCACATTTGCTAGCAACTGTCCTAGCCTGGTAGTCTAAACCTCTCACCAATGTCTTACTCCAGGCCAACCCAACAGTGCAGGTGGTGAGACAGGATCCAGTGGGCGGGGCGGGGCGGGGCGGGGCGGGGGAGCGAATTCGCATGATCAAAGGAAAGAAGAAAACAATAATATCAATAATTAAAATTTGAAAATGATAAAGGGTTGAGCCTAAAATAAATGTTTTCCACATGGCGCCTTTAGACTTTAGGGCTTAAACTGTAACCTTCCTTGGTACTGCATCTGTGAGACTTGACGACCTAACTACAGAACCGGCACGTGTGAGAGACATTCATCCAACATTAACTTACCGGCCCAGCGCCACAGATAGCAACATGTTTCTGTCCGCCAACAACCATCTTTCTCTAACAACGACTGACGGCTGAGTGAGTCGAGTGACTGTAACTCACTGGAGTGACTGTAACTGTCCGGGAGACGTCGACATCTGTTCCCGGGCCTCTTGTTTACAAGTGTGCCAACTAGGTCACGGTCAATGTCTCTGTGTTTGATTGGCTGAAAACTCGTGGAACAGATAATTAACTACCTACACGTGGCCGGGGTCATTCTCTGCCTGTTCTCTACAAGTTCTGTAGGTCTTCAAGTTATTTTAACATTGGTTGTGTGGAGACAATAGTTCTCACACATGTACTCTAATCTTAACATTGGTTGTGTGGAGACAACAGTTCTCACACATGTACTCTAATCTTAACATTGGTTGTGTGGAGACAATGGTTCTCACACATGTACTCTAATCTTAACATTGGTTGTGTGGAGACAATAGTTCTCACACATATACTCTAATCTTAACATTAGTTGTGTGGAGACAATAGTTCTCACACATGTACTCTAATCTTAACACTGGTTGTGTGGAGACAATAGTTCTCACACATGTACTCTAATCTTAACATTGGTTGTGTGGAGACAGTAGTTCTCACACATGTACTGCATTCTTAACATTGGTTGTTTGGAGACACTAGTTCTCACACATGTACTCTAATCTTAACATTGGTTGTGTGGAGACAGTAGTTCTCACACATGTACTGCATTCTTAACATTGGTTGTTTGGAGACACTAGTTCTCACACACATACTATAATTTTATCACTGATTGTGTGGAGACAACAGTTCTCATACATGTACTCTAATCCTATGCTTTTTGGGAAATGAGATTATGACAGTCTAAATTTTGACTGTAGACAACACAGATTTTTCCAGTTACCTTGCCAATCTCCCCAAAAAATTTGAATTACTGCTCCATATCAGCCGGGAGTGGCCTGAAAGGAAGTTTTTAGGCATGAACAACATTTGCAGCTGCACAATGCCAGCTATCTATGTCTACAAGACCACCTGTCTATGCCGACAATGCCAGCTATGTCTACAAGACCACCTGTCTATGCCGAAAATGCCAGCTATGTCTACAAGGCCATCTGTCTATGCCGACAATGCCAGCTAGCTATGTCTACAAAGCCACCTGTCTATGCCGACAATGCCAGCTATCTATGTCTACAAGACCACCTGTCTATGCCGACAATGCCAGCTATCTATGTCTACAAGGCCACCTGTCTATGCCGACAATGCCAGCTAGCTATGTCTACAAGACCACCTGTCTATGCCGACAATGCTAGCTATGTCTACAAGGCCATCTGTCTATGCCGACAATGCCAGCTATGTCTACAAGACCACCTGTCTATGCCAACAATGCCAGCTATGTCTACAAGGCCACCTGTCTTTGCCGACAATGCCTATTTTAACAAGCTCGCCTGTTGCAACTGTTTGAAGGTGTCTAAGTTAATGAACAGTGAAGAGCCTATGGCACGAGAGAAGCTAACAAATGAGCTTACATTTGGTGACAGCCTGCATGTTTCACCTGGCAACATCTGGACTTGAGTCATGGACCATATCATGAACAAGACTTTGGAAACAGCTTTTCAAAACATGAAATTTTGCAGAAATATTCTGAGACTACTGTGGATCAGCCAGACTAACAGTGGATATACTGACAGTCTTGATTCAACAAAGTAGATATACTGACAGTCTTGATTCAACACTGAGGGGAAATACTGACAGTCTTGATTCAACCAAGTGGATATACTGACAGTCTTGATTCAACAAAGTGGATATACTGACAGTCTTAATTCAACAAAGTGGATATACTGATAGTCTTGATTCAACAAAATTGATATACTGACAGTCTTGATTCAACACTGAGGGGAAACACTGACAGTATTGATTCACACAGTGGATATACTGACAGTCTTGATTCACACAGTGGATATACTGACAGTCTTGATTCAACAAAGTGGATATACTGACAGTCTTGATTCAACACTGAGGGGAAATACTGATAGTCTTGATTCAACACTGAGGGGAAACACTGACAGTCTTGATTCACACAGTGGATATACTGACAGTCTTGATTCACACAGTGGATATACTGACAGTCTTGATTCAACACAGTGGATATACTGACAGTCTTGATTCAACAAAGTGGATATACTGACAGTCTTGATTCAACAAAGGGGATATACTGACAGTCTTGATTCAACAAAGTGGATATACTGACAGTCTTGATTCAACACAGTGGATATACTGACAGTCTTGATTCAACACAGTGGGTATACTGACAGTCTTGATTCAACAAAGTGGATATACTGACAGTCTTGATTCAACACAGTGGGTATACTGACAGTCTTGATTCAACAAAGTGGATATACTGACAGTCTTGATTCAACAAAGGGGATATACTGACAGTCTTGATTCAACAAAGTGGATATACTGACAGTCTTGATTCAACACAGTGGATATACTGACAGTCTTGATTCAACACAGTGGATATACTGATAGTCTTGATTCAACACAGTGAATATACTGACAGTCTTGATTCAACACAGTGGATATACTGATAGTCTTGATTCAACACTGAGGGGAAATACTGACAGTCTTGATTCACACAGTGGATATACTGACAGTCTTGATTCAACACAGTGGATATACTGACAGTCTTGATTCAACAAAGTGGATATACTGACAGATTAACTGTGGGGACAATTGTGACCGACAATGTCCACACGATGACTAAAGCTACCTATAAGTACATGGGCAAACGCGATCTGAAATATCGATATTGTCATAGATTGATGAAAACACAGATAAAGGTGATGGTGAAGAGTTTGCAGAAACTGAACACGAATTCGGAGCAAGCGCGGGACTTCACAGTGAGGTTATAGGGAAAAACCATCAAGGAGATGAATGGCACCTTTGCTTTACAAGTAGTAGCCTCAAAGTGGAAACTGTCACAAGCATGGCGTGGCACTCAAGAGTTCACACACCTATGAATACTTAGTGACTCGATGAATATGCTCAAGAATATCCAGGCTGAGTTCATCAGACAAGAATGCATCGCTGGCCTAACCTTCATCTTTGTGACAGTTTATGTGGTGATCGAGGCAAAGAACGTGTACATTGTCTTGCAGCCACTGTGGTTGCTACGGATGGTCCGATAATGGACAGAAGCGATGTTGTCAATGCCACTTAACGCAGACAAACGTGGCAAGGGACATGGCCTTTAAGGGCATGGGGGTTAAAAGGATATGCAAGAAATGAACATTTCACAAACGGGACAAAAAAATGTGATTAATTAACACAGAATAAACGTCATCAGCCGTTTGAATCTTGGGGAGCGTTTAAGGAGAAAGTCGGAGCAACTTTGGACTTGTCCGGAGTGTTTTGATAATAATCCTCCACATACACTGCGAGAGATCAACTACAGACCGACTCCGACAGTGAAAGGCTGACTCTCGCAGTTTGCAAGAAGTAAAATACAACAAGCCATAGACAGGAGACGTCTGGGAGAAAAGCAGAACGACCGGGCTCTCTACAGTAACCTCCTCACTGAAGGCCCCGGTACGACAGTGTATAACCGTTTTTATGTGGACCTAATGGCAAAGAGTGTCACTCCCGCATTGCATTTTAGTCATAATAGACGCCGTTTCCAAAACTAGCGGCACAGCTCCATGGTCCCTAGTGACTGGTGCTTGTCAGCTTACACTGCTCCTGTAAAAAAAAAAAGAGAAGAGGTTGCAATTTTCTGGAAGATATCCATGAGATATCGACTGCTACATTTGTTGTTCAAAGTTTCTGTCTCGTAGTTTCTGATTTTTGCATACATGTCTCAGCATGCTAATTTTTTATAACATTGACCGCATGGGTTTCTGAAAGTTCTCGTCCCTAGCCGTCGCCCACTGGAACAAATGATAGTGTGCTGTCATCGAGAACACAGTACGGTAACCTTTCTGTGTCCTCTTAGGAAGGCTCTTAATGTCGTCGTTATCGGCAGATCATCTGGCAAGCCGTTCAGCTGTAGATATCAGCAGGCGGCCTGGGGTAGGAGACACGCGTGTACACTGGTCAGTTAGCTAGATCCTGAATTAGCCAGGAAGTAGGTTAGCCGGGACAATAATAGCCAGGCTTGGATTTGTGATTGTAGAGATCAGCAAGCTAGGTCTCGTGGCAACAGCAGATGTGTGTGGTTGGCGGAAACGCCTTGACCAATCAAGGTTACTGACACAGATGAGGCGGGGCCGTGGGTACGTACAGCCGACAGTCCTGGATCACGTAACGACGGAACTGACATGGGCTCAACACACAAATTATGTCCTTAGAATAAAACCACAAAAACTATCTTCTGTCGGACATTAAAGGCTAAAATGGGGTTGGGGGGGTGGGAGGGGAGGGGTGTGTGGAGACAGAGCGAGTGAGAATAAAACAGACAGACAGACAGGCAGATAGATAGATAGATAGATAGATAGATAGATAGATAGATAGATAGATAGATAGATAGATAGATAGATAGATAGATAGATAGATAGATAGATAGATAGATAGATAGATAGATAGATAGATAGATAGATAGATAGATAGATAGATAGATAGATAGATAGATAGATAGATAGATAGATAGATAGATAGATAGATAGATAGATAGATAGATAGATAGATAGATAGATAGATAGATAGATAGATAGATAGATAGATAGATAGATAGATAGATAGATAGATAGATAGATAGGTAGGTAGGTAGGTAGGTAGAGAGAGAAAGAGAGAGAGAAAGAGAGAGAGAGAAAGAGAGAGAGAGAGAGAGAGAGAGAAAGAGAGAGAGAGAGAGAGAGAGAGAGAGAGAGAGAGAGAGAGTCTAGTGAGTTTGTTTCATTAACAAGCTGTTGCTTGACAACTGAGGGTCTCGATAAGCCACATTTTGGAAGTCTAGTCAAGCAAACAATTTCAGATACCGAGACATGAAACAAGTGTTGGCAGACAGGACAAGTGAGCAGGTATGGATTCTACCTGAGAAAATGACAAGAGAAGTGACAATCAGTGGTCAGTCTTTCGCAGCCTGACATTACTGTCAATGGTCAGTCTTTCACAGCCCGACATTACAGCCAGTGGTCAGTCTCTCACAGCCCGAAATTACAGTCAGTGGTCAGTTTCTCACCGTCTGACATTACAGTTAGTGGTCAGTCTTTCATAGCCTGAAATTACAGTCAGTGGTCAGTTTCTCACCGTCTGACATTACAGTTAGTGGTCAGTCTCTCACAGCTCGACATTACAGGCAGTGGTCAGTCTCTCACCGCCCTACAGGTGGTCGGTCGGTCTTTCACAGTACAGTCATACATTACAGTTAGTGGTCAGTCTCTCATAGTCAGACATTACAGTCAGTGGTCAGTCTCTCACAGTACAGTCATATATTACAGTCAGTGGCCAGTCTCTCCCAGTAGATTACAGTCAGTGGTCAGTCTCTCACAGTACTGTCAGACATTACAGTCAGTGGGCAGTCGCTTACAGCCCGACATTACAGCCAGTGGTCAGTCTCTCACAGCCCGACATTACAGCCAGTGGTCAGTCTCTCACAGCCCGACATTACAGCCAGTGGTCAGTCTCTCACAGCCCGACATTACAGTCAGTGGTCAGTCGCTTACAGCCCGCCATTACAGTCAGAGGTCGGTCTCTCCCGACGTTGCAAATCAATCACATCTATCTATCTATCTTATTTTACCCCACCATGACATCACACAAGCGATAAACACCCGGTGACAAAAAGTGCCGCCATGTGGATGAGGATCACCCGTGGAGGGGTCTCAGAAACACGTTTAGCCATTAGACCAAATTTATGGTCGGGCTATATGGCAAAAGCCAGTGTGGAGCTTCCAATAACGAAAAATTGCATCCCTCAAAGAAATGTCAAAATTGAGAATATAGAATGTGTTTGCAATCAGTCACAAGCAAGCGAGAAAACTGATACACACCAGACGCTAGAGGGCGCTGTGTTATGTTGACGCTGACAACCGGGCGGCTCTCGTCTGCTGCGCTCCCAAGACCTTGTTGTTTTAAGTCGGTCTGTCTTTTCCTAAACACATTTGTTGCACACCTTTCCCGCTGGATTAGATAGAGCATGTAAGTTGTTCAACATCTCCACCGCTAAATTAGATAGAGCATGTAAGTTGTTCAACATCTCAAAAGGGGAATTAGATAGAGCATGTAAGTTGTTCAACATCTCAAAAGGGGAATTAGATAGAGCATATATTATAAGTTGCTCAACAGGGGGATGAGATAGAGCATGTAAGTTGTTCAACATCTCCACCACTGAATTAGATAGAGCTTGTAAGTTGTTCAACATCTCCACCGCTGGATTAGATAGAGCATGTAAGTTGTTCAACATCTCCACCGTTCAATTAGATAGAGCATGTAAGTTTTTCTACAGAACATCTCCACCGCTAAAGTAGATAGAGCATGTAAGTTGTTCAACATCTCCACCGTTCAATTAGATAGAACATGTAAGTTGTTCAACATCTCCACCGTTCAATTAGATAGAGCATGTAAGTTGTTCAACATCTCCACCGTTCAATTAGATAGAGCATGTAAGTTGTTCAACATCTCCACCGTTCAATTAGATAGAGCATGTAAGTTGTTCAACATCTCCACCGTTCAATTAGATAGAGCATGTAAGTTGTTCAACATCTCCACCGTTCAATTAGATAGAGCATGTAAGTTGTTCAACATCTCCACCGCTAAAGTAGATAGAGCATGTAAGTTGTTCAACAGAACATCTCCACCGTTCAATTAGATATAGCATGTAAGTTGTTCAACAGAACATCTCCACCGCTAAAGTAGATAGAGCATGTAAGTTGTTCAACATCTCCACCGCTAAATTAAATAGAGCATGTAAGTTGCTCAACATCTCCACCGCTAAATTAGATAGAGCATGTAAGTTGTTCAACATCTCAAAAGGGGAATTAGATAGAGCATATAAGTTGCTCAACATCTCAACAGGGGGATTAGATAGAGCATGTAAGTTGTTCAACATCTCCACCGCTGGATTAGATAGAGCATGTGAGTTGTTCAACATCTCAAAAGGGGAATTAGATAGAGCATATAAGTTGCTCAACATCTCAACAGGGGGACTAGATAGAGCATGTAAGTTGTTCAACATCTCCACCGCTAAATTAGATAGAGCATGTAAGTTGTTCAACATCTCCACCGCTAAATTAGATAGAGCATGTAAGTTGTTCAACATCTCCACCGCTGGATTAGATAGAGCATGTAAGTTGTTCAACATCTCCACCGTTCAATTAGATAGAGCATGTAAGTTGTTTAACATCTCCACCGTTCAATTAGATAGAGCATGTAAGTTGTTCAACATCTCCACCATTCAATTAGATAGAGCATATAAGTTGTTCAACATCTCCACCGTTCAATTAGAAAGAGCATATAAGTTGTTCAACATCTCCACCGCTGGATTAGATAGAGCATGTAAGTTGTTCAACATCTCCACCGCTGAATTAGATAGAGCTTGTAAGTTGTTCAACATCTCCACCGCTGGATTAGATAGAGCATGTAAGTTGTTCAACATCTCCACCGTTCAATTAGATAGAGCATGTAAGTTTTTCTACAGAACATCTCCACCGCTAAAGTAGATAGAGCATGTAAGTTGTTCAACATCTCCACCGTTCAATTAGATAGAGCATGTAAGTTGTTCAACATCTCCACCGTTCATTTAGATAGAGCATGTAAGTTGTTCAACATCTCCACCGCTGGATTAGATAGAGCATGTAAGTTGTTCAACATCTCCACCGTTCAATTAGATAGAGCATGTAAGTTTTTCTACAGAACATCTCCACCGCTAAAGTAGATAGAGCATGTAAGTTGTTCAACATCTCCACCGTTCAATTAGATAGAGCATGTAAGTTGTTCAACATCTCCACCGTTCAATTAGATAGAGCATGTAAGTTGTTCAAAATCTCCACCGCCAAATTAGATAGAGCATGTAAGTTGTTCAACATCTCAACAGGGGAATTAGATGGAGCATGTAAGTTGCTCAACATCTCAACAGGTAAATTAGATAGAGCATGTAAGTAAGTTGCTCAACATCTCAACAGGGGAATTAGATAGAGCATTTAAGTTGTTCAACATCTCCACTGCTAAATTAGAACATGTAAGTTGTTCAACATCTCATAAGGGGAATTAGATAGAGCATGTAAGTTGCTCAGCATCTCAACAGGGGGATTAGATAGAGCATGTAAGTTGTTCAGCATCTCAACAGGGTGATTAGATAGAGCATGTAAGTTGTCCAACACCTTTAATGTGTTACTAGATTCTGAACACCATCCAGTTGACCCATATTCGAAGTGTGGTTGTATGCTCTGCTTGTATACTTTATTGAGGGCTCTCCTCCGAACTTCTACCTGATGTTATGGCAGCCAAGCAAATATCCTAACAGGGCCTCAGTCATGTGTAAAATTATCTTGGCAGAAAGTCCACATTTTACACATGACTGGGGCCCTGTTAGACTATTTGCTTGGCTGCCATATTTTCTGGTAGAAGTTCAGAGGAGAGCCTTATTGAGTATTTTCCCATTGGCTCCCCATGTGGTTCCACTTAGTTCTCTTAGTTGTTGGCTGTCTTCCTCCTGGCTTTGGTTGCTGCCTTGTCGATATGTTTTCTCCATGTCAACCTGTCATCAAATGTGACTCTGAGGTATGTGGACTCTTTATCATCTCATAGGGTAATTGGTTTATTTTGATGATGCCGGCTTTTTGCTTGTGGGAGAGAGTGAAAAGTGTGGTGCTACATTTGTCTGTGTTGATGCTGACACACCATCTATTTAGCCATGCCTCAAGTGCATATGTAGCTCGCTGTAGTGTTCTTGTGGTTATCATTGCATGTTCATTGGTGCACCACAGTACTAGGTCGTCGGCATACATTGCCATTTTGATTCCATTTGGTATTTCAGCAACCAGATCGTTGATGAATAATCAGGATACTGTTTCTGACTCTGTTGTAAGCATCTTCTTAATCAAGTGCTGCTACCACCATTTCCTGTCTGATCTGGAAACCTTCAAAGGTGTCAAAGGCAAAAGTGGCTGCATTTGACCATGTGTCTTTTCTTGGCCGGTAACTTCCCAAGCCTCCTGGAAGGAGCTTTCTCTCTTCCAAAAATTCTTGTAGCTTACCCACCACTATCTTCTTCAACACTCTACCAAAGGTATTGTGTAGGGTTATGATCCTTAAACTGCTGAGCGTTCAATGATTCGTGCCAGGCTTGATAAGTAGAATCAGGTAGCTGTGCATCCACTCATCTGGGACTGCAGCTGTCCTAATGCTCTCGTTGAAACAAGCAGTCATCTCCATCTTCATCCCCAATTCTTGAAGCTTATCTGCCACTTCTTCTCCAACTGATAGTGGTAAAAGTAGGAGCAGTGGTGGTGGTTGTAGTACTAATAGTAGTAGATGTAGCAGCAGTGGTGGTGGTTGTAGTACTAATAGTAGTAGATGTAGCAGCAGTGGTGGTGGTTGTAGTACTAATAGTAGTGGAAATAACAGCAGTGGTGGTGGTTGTAGTACTAATAGTAGTAGATGTAGCAGCAGTGGTGGTGGTTGGAGTAGTATTAGTAGTAGATGTAGCAGCAGCAGTGGTGGTTGTAGTACTAATAGTAGTAGAAATTGCAGCAGTGGTGGTGGTTGTAGTACTTATAGTAGTAGAAGTAGCAGCAGCAGTGGTGGTGGTTGTAGTACTTATAGTAGTAGAAGTAGCAGCAGCAGTGGTAAAGACCATTTTGCACTCTCTTACATGTATTGGGCATATAGGGCTAGACCTATATTTCATAGACTAATTGGCACTGGTGGGCAATGTGGGCAACATCAAACCAGCTGCCTTTACATCCCAGGCAATATCTGCTAGCCACTCATGGCTGGGTCAACCTGGAAGCCTGAACCTGAACTCATGATCTTCTGATCCACAGGGAAGCATCTAGCCACTACACAATGGCAGCTCCAGCAGCAGTAGTAGTTCTTATTAACTAATATTCTGTTCAACCTTCAGGACTTTAACTGGGACATATAGTGTCCATTGTAGCAGTAGTAACTACTAACATTAGTAGTAATAATATCTTTGTCAACTTGATTATTTATTATCATGGTGATGTTGGTGATGGGGGTGGTGGTGATTGTAATTAATATTATTAACAGTCAGGAGAGAATATTGTGGTGCTCAGCTTGTTCAGTATTAGTTCTTGATGTCTCTGTGATGAAGTTTTTTAAGTGCCTGCTACTGTTTGCTTGATGACCACAGCCATGGTTCCTGGTACACACAGCATGCAACAAACATGTTTTAACAGAGAATAGGCAGCAGACTGGCACTGCTCTGACAAAGATGTGAGGATGTGTTGCAACCCAGAGTGTTGTGTATAAGCAGGAAGTTACAGAATTAGGTATCAGTTCTCTCCAAGATGGCAGTTCCTCTGAGAGGAAACCTGGCTCTTAAAAGTGGAGGTAAGCTTATTGTGTTGTTGATGTTTGTTGTTGTTGCTTAGCCTTCCTTCTCTAGCTGAGATTTCTCTGCCTTGCCAATGGCTGACAGCATGCTTGTGGGTGTTCCGCACCCACACCTCTCCATGGCTGAATTATGAGGGAATAAAGAATAGACCCACTGCCCAACCCCTCCCCCCCCCCTTTCCCCGTCATAAAAAGTAACTGACTGGGGGAGTTTCCTTTAGAGTCAGAGTTTGTCTGCCGTGCCTTAGAGGCAAAGAACCAAAAGTCTCCATATAAATAAGCCAAATATGTAAAACAGATGTGCACACAAACACATGTGCTGGAACAAGACCACATTTCCTTGTCTATCAGGCTTGTGTTCTCAGCACTGTTTTATTGCAGTGAAACCTGGTCAGCCTATTTGCATCAGGAGAGACGGCCAAATAGCTTTCACATGCGATACCTAAGAAGAATACTTGGCATTAAGTGACAGGACAAAATCACAAACACTGACTTACTGGAAAGAGCAGGTACTACAACAGTCTTTTCCATGCTCAGTCTACGAAGGCTCAGGTGGCTGGGTCACACCTGGAGAATGGAGGATGGCAGAGTCCCTAAGGATATCCTTTATGGAGAATTAAAGACAGAAAGAAGATGTCGAGGTTGATTTCTACTACGGTATAAAGATGTGTGCAAGCGGGACATGAATGATAAGGCATTGAGGTATACTCACCGGGGGGGGGGAATGCTGTGGACCATGTTAAGTGGAAAGAGCATATCAGGAAGGGAATGAGAATTAAGGAAGAAATGATTGCAGAAAGGATGAGAGCTCAGCATCTGAAAAGAAACGGATTAAACACAAATGTTGTTAACAATGGTCCTGAAATCCCATGCTATCATTGCGGAAAACTTTTCTTGACACGGCCAGTCTTGCTAGTCACACTCGCCATCGCCATGGGCTGTGAGTCTCATAGCGCAATATAACACTATCGTCTGGAAAGACGGAAAGGTGCCAGTCAATCAGGATGGGATATGAACTGTCCCCCATTGGAATGGGATATGTACTATCTATCCCCCATCGGGATGGAATATGTACTCTCTCCTCCATCAGGATGGGATATGTACTGTCCCCCATCAGGATGGGATATGTACTGTCCCCCATCAGGATGGGATATGTACTGTCCCCCATCAGGATGGGATATGTACTGTCCCCCATCAGGATGGGATATGTGCTCTCTCCCTCATCAGGATAGGATATGTACTCTCTGCCTCATCAGGATGGGATATGTACTCTCTTCCCCATCAGGATGGGATATGTACTCTTTCCCTCATCAGGATGGGATATGTACTCTCTTCCCCCATCAGGATGGGATATGTACTCTCTTCCCCATCAGGATGGGATATGTACTCTCTTCCCCCATCAGGATGGGATATGTACTCTCTTCCCCAATCAGGATAGGATATGTACTCTTTCCCCCATCAGTGTGGGGTATGTACTCTGTCCCCCATCAGGTTATGATATATATACTCCATCCCCCATCAGGATATGATATATATACTCCACCCCCCATCAGGATATGATATAAATACTCTGTCCCCCATCAAGATATGATATATATACTCTGTCCCCCATCAGAATGTGATATATACTGTTCCCCATCAGTGTTGGGTGTGTACTCTGTCCCCTATCAGTGTGGGGTATGTACTTTCATCCACATCAGAGCCAAATGTGTACACTGACCCCTATCAGGGTGGAATGTGTACTCTGACTCCTATCAGGGTGGATACTCTGACTCCTATCAGGGTGGAATGTGTACTCTGACTCCTATCAGGGTGGAATGTGTACTCTGACTCCTATCAGGGTGGAATGTGTACTCTGACTCATATCAGGGTGGAATGTGTACTCTGACTCCTATCAGGGTGGGATGTGTACTCTGACCCCTATCAGGGTGGGATGTGTAACAGGTATTCCTGTCTGTTTTAGCCTTAGCACCGACGGCCAGCAAGTTATCCACCCAGTATATGGTTGTTGATCACATGACCCATCATTACACCAAGATTGACAAAGCAGGATGTAAGCATAACACTACTGTTGTTTGTGACATGTCAGGATGTAAGCATAACACTACTGTTGTTTGTGACATGTCAGGATGTAAGCATAACACTACTGTTGTTTGTGACATGTCAGGATGTAAGCATAACACTACTGTTGTTTGTGACATGTCTGGATGTAAGCATAACACTACTGTTGTTTGTGACATGTCAGGATGTAAGCATAACACTACTGTTGTTTGTGACATGTCTGGATGTAAGCATAACACTACTGTTGTTTGTGACATGTCTGGATGTAAGCATAACACTACTGTTGTTTGTGACATGTCAGGATGTAAGCATAACTCTACTGTTGTTTGTGACATGTCAGGATGTAAGCATAACACTACTGTTGTTTGTGACATGTCTGGATGTAAGCATGACAGCATTGTTGTTTGTGACATGTCTGGATGTAAGCATGACAGCATTGTTGTTTGTGACATGTCTGGATGTAAGCATGACAGCATTGTTGTTTGTGACATGTCTGGATGTAAGCATGACAGCATTGTTGTTTGTGACATGTCTGGATGTAAGCATGACAGCATTGTTGTTTGTGACATGTCTGGATGTAAGCATAACACTACTGTTGTTTGTGACATGTCAGGATGTAAGCATAACACTACTGTTGTTTGTGACATGTCTGGATGTAAGAATGACAGCATTGTTGTTTGTGACATGTCTGGATGTAAGCATGACAGCATTGTTGTTTGTGACATGTCTGGATGTAAGCATGACAGCATTGTTGTTTGTGACATGTCTGGATGTAAGCATAACACTACTGTTGTTTGTGACATGTCAGGATGTAAGCATAACACTACTGTTGTTTGTGACATGTCTGGATGTAAGCATGACAGCATTGTTGTGTGTGACAAGGCTAAATGCAAGCATGACAGCATTGTTGTGTGTGACAAGGCTAAATGCAAGCATGACAGCATTGTTGTGTGTGACAAGGCTAAATGCAAGCATGACAGCATTGTTGTGTGTGACAAGGCTAAATGTAAGCATGACAGCATTGTTGTGTGTGACAAGGCTAAATGCAAGCATGACAGCATTGTTGTGTGTGACAAGGCTAAATGCAAGCATGACAGCATTGTTGTGTGTGACAAGGCTAAATGTAAGCATGACAGCATTGTTGTGTGTGACAAGGCTAAATGCAAGCATGACAGCATTGTTGTGTGTGACAAGGCTAAATGTAAGCATGACAGCATTGATGTTTGTGACAGGTCTGGATTTAACCATGACACCAACTGATGTATGTAACAGGTCTGAATGTAAACATGACAGATGACATGTATGATGTAAGCAGGACACCATTGATGTGTGGGATGTGTCTGGATGTATGCATGATACCACTGATGCATGTGACATGGCTGGATGTAAACATGACACCATTGATGTGTGTGACGTGTTTGATTTCAGCATGACAACATTGATGTCAGTTACATGATTGGATGTATGCATGACACCATTGATGTGTGTGACATGACAGGATGTAAGCAGGACACCTTTGATTTATGTGACATGGCTGGATGTAAGCATGACACCATTGATGTATGTGAAATCTCTGAATGTAAGCATAATGCAACTGATCCATGTTACATAGCTGGATATAAGTGTGACACCATTAGTACATGTGACATGGCTGGATGTAAGCATGACACCATTGATGTATGTGAAATCTCTTAATGTAAGCATAATGCAACTGATCCATGTTACATAGCTGGATATAAGTGTGACACCATTAGTACATGTGACATGGCTGGATGTAAGCATGACACCATTGATGTATGTGAAATCTCTTAATGTAAGCATAATGCAACTGATCCATGTTACATAGCTGGATATAAGTGTGACACCATTAGTACATGTGACATGGCTGGATGTAAGCATGACACCATTGATGTATGTGAAATCTCTTAATGTAAGCATAATGCAACTGATCCATGTTACATAGCTGGATATAAGTGTGACACCATTAGTACATGTGACATGGCTGGATGTAAATAGGACACCATTGATGTAAGTCACCTGTTTGGATGAAATTATGACACCACTGATGAAAGTGACATTTCTAGATGTAAGCATGATGCCACTGATGCATGTGACATAGCTGGATGTAAACATGACACTGTTGATGTATGTGACATGGCATGATGAAACATCACACTATTAATGTATGTCACCTGTCTGGATGTAAAAATGACACCACTGACGTATTTGACATGGCCGGGTGTAAATATGACACCACTGATGTATGTAACATGGCTGGATGTAAGCATACACTACTAATGTTTGCGACATATCTATCATCTGACATCTCTGTGATGTGTCAGTCATCATCTGACATCCATATTTTTAACCGTCATCAATCCTTGAACATCTCCATCTGAGATGCATCCTCCATCATCTGACATCTTTGTCTGTGGTGCGTCCTCCATCATCTGACATCTCAATCTATTATGTGTCCTCCATCATCTGACATCTCTATCTATTATGTGTCCTCCATTATCTGACATCTCTTTCGGTTATATGTCATCTGTCATCTCTATCTGTGATGTGTCCTGCATCATCTGACATCTCTATCTCTGATGTGTCCTCCATCATCTGACGTCTCTATCAGTTATATGTCATCCATCATCTGACATCTCTATAAGTTATATGTCATCCATCATCTGTCATCTCTATCTGTGATGTGTCCTCCATCATCTGACATCTCTTTCTGTGGAAACACTGGAATCCGGTTGACCAGATTTGTTTGTTTATTTCTCCACATTTCAGCGCTTGTAGACACGCAGCCTCCCCAGAGTTTGCTGACCAGTCAAAAAAGTAAGTCACTTGTAAATGCAACAATACAAAGCTAATGTCTTTACCTGTGTCTGGGTGATTGTCATTGGGAAGGGGGGGGGGGGGATTTACGACTATGTTGTTTGCTTTCTGGCTTGTCTTGCATTTACGTTTTTCTTCCCAAAAAGAGAATGCCTGTGACAAAGCTTGCAGCACCTTCTAGGGAGTTTTGGGTTTGACCCAGTTTCTAAATGTTTTTGTAGTGTTAAAAGTGCTGTGGTGCTTAAATATACAACACACAATATCAGCTGATATCAACAGTATTGGAACACCCACCTAGCAGTTTGTGAAGGCTGGGAAACTAAGGTCTGATCAGTCAGAAGCGAGCTAGTGAGCTAGTGTGTAAAGTGGGAAGATTATAGTGGAAGTAACCTTCTTTCTGTATTTACCTGTGGCTGGGTCATTGTCATGGTAACCTGATCTGTCTCTCGGCCTGTAGCTGGGTCATTGTCATGGTAACCTGATCTGTCTCTCAGCCTTTACCTGTAGCTAGGTCATTGTCATGGTAACATGATCTGTCTCTCTGCCTTTACCTGTAGCAGGGTCATTGTCATGGTAACATGATCTGTCTCTGGCCTTCACCTGTAGGTGGATCATTGTCATGGTAACATGATCTGTCTCTCTGTCTTCACCTGGAGCTAGGTCACTGTCATGGTAACATGATCTGACTCTCGGCCTTCACCTGTAGCTGGGTCATTGTCATGGTAACATGATCTGTCTCTCTGCAGACATCTGCTTACCTTATCTACCTCTATCACCATCATAATCTGCCATTATCACCAACATCATCTACCTTAATCACCATCATAATCTGCCATTATCACCAACATCATCTACCTTTATTTTGTCAAATACCTTTATCACACTCATCATCTGCCTTTATCACCAGGTGTAAGCAGATGTAATCTTTGAGTTGAATATTGAGAACATTTTTTAATCTTGCAGCTAGCAGTCAAACACAAGAAAATTTCTCATCAGACATAATAAATCTTGTTGGATTTTACAGTCAGAGACAGGAAAGTCCGTGACCTTATCATCAACAGCCTTCACCCACAGTTGACCTCTTCTGTACAGTTTGGATCTAGCCATAGTCATACAAATGGCCTGTATGTGAGTAAATTTGTGCTACATAGATATATAAGTCATGCAGCTGTGTTCACAAGTAGATATTTACCCTGAAACTCTATGCGTGTGTGGCTGTGTGTACATTATCAGTCAACTAGTACCTCCTCACCAGTGTTCACCAGTAGATATCTACCCTGAAACTCCATGCGTGTGTGGCGGTGTGTACATTATCAGTCAACTAGTAACTCCTCACCTGTGTTCACCAGTAGATATCTACCCTAAAACTCCATGAGTGTGTGGCTGTGTGTACATTATCAGTCAACTAGTAACTCCTCACCTGTGTTCACCAGTAGATATCTACCCTGAAACTCCATGAGTGTGTGGCGGTGTGTACATTATCAGTCAACTAGTAACTCCTCACCTGTGTTCACCAGTAGATATCTACCCTGAAACTCCATGCGTGTGTGGCTGTGTGTACATTATCAGTCAACCTATAACTCCTCACCTGTGTTCACCAGTAGATATCTACCCTGAAACTCCATGAGTGTGTGGCGGTGTGTACATTATCAGTCAACTAGTAACTCCTCACCTGAGTTCACCAGTAGATATCTACCCTAAAACTCCATGAGTGTGTGGCTGTGTGTACATTATCAGTCAACTAGTAACTCCTCACCTGTGTTCACCAGTAGATATCTACCCTGAAACTCCATGAGTGTGTGGCGGTGTGTACATTATCAGTCAACTAGTAACTCCTCACCTGTGTTCACCAGTAGATATCTACCCTGAAACTCCATGCGTGTGTGGCTGTGTGTACATTATCAGTCAACCTATAACTCCTCACCAGTGTTCACCAGTAGATATCTACCCTGAAACTCCATGCGTGTGTGGCTGTGTGTACATTATCAGTCAACTAGTAACTCCTCACCTGTGTTCACCAGTAGATATTTACCCTGAAACTCCATGAGTGTGTGGCTGTGTGTACATTATCAGTCAACTAGTAACTCCTCACCAGTGTTCACCAGTAGATATCTACCCTGAAACTCCATGCGTGTGTGGCGGTGTGTACATTATCAGTCAACCTATAACTCCTCACCTGTGTTCACCAGTAGATATCTACCCTGAAACTCCATGAGTGTGTGGCTGTGTGTACATTGTCAGTCAACCTATAACTCCTCACCTGTGTTCACCAGTAGATATCTACCCTAAAACTCCATGAGTGTGTGGCGGTGTGTACATTATCATTCAACTAGTACCTCCTCACCTGTGTTCACCAGTAGATATCTACCCTGAAACTCCATGAGTGTGTGGCGGTGTGTACATTATCAGTCAACCTATAACTCCTCACCTGTGTTCACCAGTAGATATCTACCCTGAAACTCCATGAGTGTGTGGCGGTGTGTACATTATCAGTCAACTAGTAACTCCTCACCTGTGTTCACCAGTAGATATTTACCCTGAAACTCCATGAGTGTGTGGCTGTGTGTACATTATCAGTCAACCTATAACTCCTCACCTGTGTTCACCAGTAGATATCTACCCTGAAACTCCATGAGTGTGTGGCGGTGTGTACATTATCATTCAACTAGTACCTCCTCACCTGTGTTCACCAGTAGATATCTACCCTGAAACTCCATGAGTGTGTGGCTGTGTGTACATTATCAGTCAACCTGTAACTCCTCACCTGTGTTCACCAGTAGATATCTACCCTGAAACTCCATGCGTGTGTGGCTGTGTGTACATTATCAGTCAACTAGTAACTCCTCACCAGTGTTCACCAGTAGATATCTACCCTGAAACTCCATGAGTGTGTGGCGGTGTGTACATTATCAGTCAACTAGTAACTCCTCACCAGTGTTCACCAGTAGATATCTACCCTGAAACTCCATGAGTGTGTGGCGGTGTGTACATTATCATTCAACTAGTACCTCCTCACCTGTGTTCACCAGTAGATATTTACCCTGAAACTCCATGTGTGTGTGGCTGTGTGTACATTATCAGTCAACCTGTAACTCCTCACCTGTGTTCACCAGTAGATATCTAGTAGAAGGGTTGAGTGTGCAGATGCCAGTCTGGTTGCAATATTGAGGTTAACCATGCTTTTTGTGTCAAATGTTTTAACCATTTCTTTTAATTAATGCCACAATTGCTGAATCTTAACATTTCCTTAAGTTAAATATCTTGAGTAACTACATATTTGATTTAAATCCCTCGACTAGGTAGATGGACTTAGCTAGGTCAGTTTTTTCTGTCCTTAACCTGCGACTGGCCCAGCAAGTCGGCAGGGATTACTTTCACTGCTCAAAGAAACAGACTGAAGTATAAACAGACTGATTTGGATGGTAACTAACCAGGCAGTGCTAAAGGACATCAAAGTAGACCAGCGGTTAAAAAATAGGAACACTGAACATCTGTGGACTAAAGAATAATCAAGAAGAACTAATAGAAATCATGAGAAAATGAAAAATAGGAATTATGAGAATTTCAGACACTAGAATTAAAGGTCAAGAATGCAAGGAGATTCACTCAAATGTTATGTTTATATACTCTCAAGGTTTCTATACAGAGATGAACCTAATGAGAACAAGATTTGATCCCTATAATCCAGCTGAAATAATTCACAGTGACAGAGGAGAAATATTGATACCGTCTTTAGGTTGCCTGTGTCAGACTTGGACACTGGCAAAAGAACACGAAAGAAAACTAACCACCTGTAAGATGAGATGTTTGTGAATGGCTGCGAAAAATTCCACAAGAGATCAAGTGAGAAAGGACGTGATCACAAGAACTTTTGGAACAACACTCATCATCAAATTTATTGAGAAACAAAGAATGAAATAGTTTGAAAATGAAACTGAAACCAACGATGCCAGCAGCAAGAACGTATAACCTGAAATCTAAACATCAAGACGCTTGGGAAGACCGAAAAGAAGATGGATTGAAGGAGTCACTGACACCTTGAGACTGCTAAACATCACGGCATATAAAGCGACCTAGCGCGCCCTGGTTTTGGCTGCCAATCGTCTGATGAACTGTGATGCCTAGAAGCATAAGCAGATATTAACAAAAGAAAGAAAGTACACAAAGGAGAAACTATAGGTGAAAAGAAATCAATTGAAAAAATGGAAGCAGAACTTAGAACAGCTTTTCAATATACCATCTGAGGGCAGAGAAACTAGAGACACTACAGTGGTCACCATTGAGGAACTGGAACCTGACATACTGACAGAAAAGGTCAGGGAAGCTTTCAGTGCCCCAATAAATAAAACACCAGCACCAGATGAAATTCCAAATGAACTCATTGAAGCAGCTAACAAAGAAGTGGGAATAGTGACTGCACATACTGTTGACCCATGTGTCTTGGGAAACAACAGACTGTTTAACCATGTGTGAGAGAAACAACAGACTGTTTAACCATGTGTGAGAGAAACAATAGACTGTTTAACCATGTGTGAGAGAAACAACAGACTGTTTAACCATGTGTGAGAGAAACAATAGACTTTTCAACCATGTGTGAGAGAAACAACAGACTGTTTAACCATGTGTGAGAGAAACAATAGACTGTTCAACCATGTGTGAGAGAAACAACAGACTGTTCAACCATGTGTGAGAGAAACAACAGACTGTTCAACCATGTGTAAGAGAAACAATAGACTGTTCAACCATGTGTGAGAGAAACAACAGACTGTTCAACCATGTGTGAGAGAAACAATAGACTGTTCAACCATGTGTGAGAGAAACAACAGACTGTTCAACCATGTGTGAGAGAAACAATAGACTGTTCAACCATGTGTGAGAGAAACAACAGACTGTTTAACCCTGTGTGAGAGAAACAACAGACTGTTCAACCATGTGTGAGAGAAACAATAGACTGTTCAACCATGTGTGAGAGAAACAACAGACTGTTCAACCATGTGTGAGAGAAACAACAGACTGTTCAACCATGTGTGAGAGAAACAACAGACTGTTTAACCATGTTTGGGGGAAACAACATACTGTTGAACCATGAGTGGGAGAAACAACAGACTGTTTAACCAAGTGTGAGGGAGACAACAGACTCCACGAGACTGAGGAAATGCCGTAATCATTCCAATATGGGCAAAAACAAAGGCAGTAAAAAATATTTGCACATAGTACTGAGGCATCTCCTTGTTGAGTCTCCTTGTTGAGTCACACTGGGACAATATTCTGCACAATTCTAGAGAAAAGACTACAACCTGTAATTGAGCTCCAGCTGAGTGAAGTGCAACTAGGAATTAGAGAAAACATGAAATGCACAGATGCCATCTTTGCTGTCAGACAGCTTATAGAAAAATCAATTGAATTAAGAGAATATTTTATTCCGTTGACCAACAAAAAGCATTTGACAGAGTAGATAAGAACAAACTATGGGGAATCTTGAAAAGTTATGGCGCGAACACCCATTTAATAAGCATATATAAAAGCTTGTTTAACATTGAATGTACTGATACAGCAAACGGAGGGCACTTATAACTATTGACCATAAAATCTGGAGGGGGGCAGGGCTGTGTCCTGGCTGGCCTTCTCTTTATAACTTACATTAATAACAGCTGTCAGGAATCCAACCTGGCCAGGATTATAATACACCAAGGAGAAAAAGATCCAAAGCCAAACAGCTCCATCAAAGAACTGCTATTTGCTGACGACCAAACACATTATTAAAACCACATTTGCAAAGAACATAACATGAAAATTAATGCCAACAAAACAGATCATGATCACAGCTAAAGTAGACAAAACAATACTCATCCAGCGTAACAGAAAAAACTCTGAAACTTCTTCTTCTTCTTCTTTCTTTCGCTTGAAATTGATTATGTATATCTGCAATGTTGTCTCTAGTATGAACTTCACTGTCTTTTGTAATTCCCTCAGTGACCCGTAAAGTTTGACTTGCACCGATGTTTCTCTTGGCCAAAAGTTTTGCCTTGATATGTTGTATTTGAGACAGTTCTGGAGGACATGATCTGCTGTCTCAAGTGCCAATCCACATGTGCACATGGCTGATTCGCCTATTTTACAATGTGTGTACATGTGGCTGCAAAGTCGATTGTGTCCTGTTCTAAGGTGTAGAATACTAACTGGCTCTGGTCTGTCCATAAACTGGCAATTGTCTTGTGCCGGTTTTAGGGGCTCTCTGATAGATTTGATTGTTCTCTTCTTTTGTTGATAAGAGACTGCTACATCAGGTTGGTCTTCAACTGCACTTTGATTAGCTCATTCATTTCTAGGAATTCCACAGTAGGATGGTATCCATTGCATAGTTATCTTACACTGGCTGCCTAGTTTAAAGAGTAGTGTTCCTATACGAGGTAGTTTTCCAGATTGGTGTGCCTGAAGCACCGCTCCTGCATCTGTCAGAAATACCATTGGTTGTGAAATTTGACGTATATTTAACAGTTTCTCTGCTGCTATTTTGCTATAGTTGTGACAGTACTTTCCTGTAGAAATTTTGGCTGTATATCTGGTATTATTTGGACGCTCCTCCATTTCCACTTGCATTTAGTGCTGACCCATTCGTATAGACACGAACCCAAAGATTATGTGGGTATTCTTCGTAAAGTAGAGCAAGAGTGGCTGTTTTACATTGCACACTTATTTGTTCTTCCTTGTCGAATAATCCTTTCACTTCTGTCTGGATATGTATTGGCAACTTATAATTCTCGTTCCAAGGGGTCTGATCTGAAATAGCATTTAAGGGTTTTTATCAGTTGCATGCAGATCATTGGTTTGCCTGTAGATTCATTGGGCCTGGTGGATGAAGCTGCTTCTTTTTAGTCATCCCATTGCTAGTTTTTGGAATCTTTCTTTCATAGGGTGTTCAGGCATGCTAAGAAACTTTTCTGCTTGTATTAGTATCTTAGTGTCTTTTTGTTCTGTCAGTGTTTGAGACATCGCCATCTTCTCCATCACAGCTATAGGTTTTGAAATATCCCACCTGTTATGATTCTGAGCGCTTGATTTTGAACCTTGTCTTACTTTTGTAGTGTAGTTTTTTATGCTGAACTTTATGCAGTAGACTCGTGTTCAAGGTGTGGTCGTACACTTTGTTGATAAACTTTCCTAAGTATTTTCCCATTTGCTCCCCATATTGTTCCACTTAGTTTTCTTAGGATAGCTATCTTCCTTCTGGCTTTTGTTGCTGCCTTGTTGATGTGTTTTCTCCATGTTAACCTATCATCGAACATGACTCTGATGTATGTTGGCTCCTTATCCTCTCTTAGTAGTATTCTATTTATCTGAATGATGCCTGATTTTTTGTTTTGGGGACAGGGTGAAGAGAGTGATGCTACACTATGTTGATGTTCACACACCATTTATCAGCCCATGCAGCCAATGCATCTATGGATCTTTGTAGCAGTCGAGTGGCCACTGGTGCATATTTATGTGTGCACCATAGTGCCAAGTCATCCCTCTAAAACATACCAAAAACTTCAAATCAGCATGATATCATTAATTGGCTAAAACAGAAGATGAGATTGATGACAGATGCAACAAAGCAAACCAACTCACTGGGCAAATGCCACCAATAGTAAGAAACATATATGTATCAACAGGAACCAGAAGAGCACCCTGTGATAGTCTCTTTGCCAACCCTGTGTTATCAGTGCCAGACATGGACAATGACAGGAAAATAGAAAGCAAAAATTACAAATGCAAACAGATTTCTATGTAGGGCTCTCAGTACAACAAAAAAGAGATAAGATCACAAATGATGAAATCCAAAGGAAAATTCTGGGTAACAGCAACTGTGGATTTCATAAGAAGACAAGAGATTAAATGATTTGGCCACATAATGCAGATGTCAGCAGACAGTACACAACAACAAGCAATGAGGTACACACCATGTGGAAAATGAAAGAGAGGCTGACCATGCAGGTGATGGACAGATGGAATTACAGTCGCAAGAATTTCAATTTACGAAGCACATAAATAGGTGCTTTGCTGTAATTGATGCTTCACCTGGACACCCCAGGGTGCATGAGGATGCTTTGCTGTAATTGATACTTTACCTGGACACCGCAGGGTGCGTGAGGATGCTTTGCTGTAATTGATACTTCACCTGGACACCGCAGGGTGTGTGAGGATGCTTTGCTGTAATTGATACTTTACCTGGACACCGCAGGGTGCGTGAGGATACTTTGCTGTAATTGGTGCTTCACTTCAACGCCGCAGGGTGCGTGAGGATACTTTGCTGTAATTGGTGATTCACTTCGAAGCCGCAGGGTGCGTGAGGATGGAGAAGAGATGAGATGATGATCTCGTGAAAACAAAAATATAAATATATAAATATATTTCACTGTTACCTAACTTGACACTTAAATTCTGTCATTTTCTATTTGGGGGTAGCTTTGTCGGTTTAATTTTATGGGTAGCAGAATAAACAGGCTTTGATTTGAAATGAGCAACAAGAGGATAAACATACTGTGTATGGCCACTAGTGACAGGACAAGTACAATTAATTTTCCTCTACACTGTATAACCTTGCTGGGGTGTCTTCAGAGAATGTGTGAAAGTTAAAGAGGCATAAACATTAGCAGATGGGGCCTGCTTCTGAAGATGGTCCTGCCTGGGTGTGTCTTCTTTTTTTTTTTCCCTAACTGATGGTCATGAAATCTTGGCTGCACAACGTTTAACCCTCAGGAATTCACCTCAAGTACTCTGTCTCTCTACAGATGAAACCTGCCTTCGTTGCCAGAAAACGATCCCAGTCAGCATCCAGGTCAGAACTTCTGGTCCAGCCTGTGAGGAAAAACATCACATTTGAGACAGCTCCACCTGTCAAGTCATATGTGAGTGGACACCTACCATCACAGATGAATGCTACCTTACGCAACAAAACACAGTTAGAGACTGGTCACCACAGCTATATGTCCTCAGTGCCTACTGCCAGCTTTGGTTACCCACATTTAAGTTCTGTTGTCGTAGCATCTCATGATGCTCTAAAACAGACCTATAGCCGGGACGTGCTGGATGTTCGGCCCCAGTACTTCACCCAGCCAGCAAAACCATTTGCACCAAGAACACTTCGAAGCAGCCATGAGTCCAGGCTGAGACACTCCAGATGCTACCATCCTCCCCAGGCTAGGAGTGTCAGCAACGGACACACTGAGTCTGCTCAACAAATGTCCGCAGAACTCTGGCCACAGTCTATGTCACCAGCCACACATAAGCAGCCAAGGAGGCGTGTTTCAGATGAGGGCCATCAGACTGGGCCCCATGACCTGATGGACACCCTGATACACAGCAGTGGTGGAGAGTACCCTGACCAGACACCCAGTAGTGTGCCGCTCTTGGCAGTTCCCAGAGACAAGGACCACATGAAGTGGCTGAATAAGAGATCCAGAGAGAGTGATGATAACCAGGACATTGGATGTAGGCAATCATTGGTTGGGACAGGAAAACAGCTAGTATCATCCGGTGTGGATTCTAGTCTAAGGGCGGCTATCAAGATAGAGTTGATGAGGAGGTAAATGTGTCTGTCAGCATGCCAAACACTGAATTTACTGTTGTTCTTGTTCTTTTGTAGAGTAGTGTTGTTTCGTCAGACATGTAGATTTTCTGTGATCTTGTAGAGTGGTTTTGTTTCTTCAGACATTGTGGATTGTCTGTGATCTTGTAGAGTGGTGTTGTTTCTTCAGACATTGTCGATTGTCTGTGATCTTGTAGAGTGGTGTTGTTTCATCAAGCATTGCTGATTTCCAGCTCTGCCTGATATAACCCAGTTGGCAAATTCCAATTCATACAGTTTTGGCTAATCTAACACTGTTGACACATTCCCATACCTACAGTCCTGGCTGATCTAACACTGCTGACACATTCCCATACATACAGTCCTGGCTGATCTAACAGTGTTGACACATTCCCATACATACAGTCCTGGCTGATCTAACAGTGTTGACACATTCCCATACATACAGTCCTGACTGATCTAACACTGCTGACACATTCCCATACATACAGTCCTGGCTGATCTAACACTGTTGAAACATTCCCATACCTACAGTCCTGACTGATCTAACACTGCTGACACATTCCCATACATACAGTCCTGGCTGATCTAACACTGTTGACACATTCCCATACACACAGTCCTGGCTGATCTAACAGTGTTGACACATTCCCATACATACAGTCCTGGCTGATCTAACAGTGCTGACACATTCCCATACACACAGTCCTGGCTGATCTAAGTGTTGACACATTCCCATACATACAGTCCTGGCTGATCTAAGTGTTGACACATTCCCATACATACAGTCCTGGCTGATCTAACACTGCTGACACATTTCCATACATACAGTCCTGGCTGATCTAACACTGCTGACACATTCCCATACATACAGTCCTGGCTGATCTAACACTGCTGACACATTCCCATACATACAGTCCTGGCTGATCTAACACTGCTGACACATTCCCATACATACAGTCCTGGCTGATCTAACACTGCTGACACATTCCCATACATACAGTCCTGGCTGATCTAACAGTGTTGACACATTCCCATACATACAGTCCTGGCTGATCTAACACTGTTGACACATTCCCATACATACAGTCCTGGCTGATCTAACAGTGTTGACACATTCCCATTCCTACAGTCCTGACTGATCTAACACTGCTGACACATTCCCATACATACAGTCCTGGCTGATCTAAGTGTTGACACATTCCCATACCTACAGTCCTGGCTGATCTAACAGTGTTGACACATTCCCATACATACAGTCCTGACTGATCTAACACTGCTGACACATTCCCATACATACAGTCCTGGCTGATTTATCAGATAATGTTTTTGTCTACTTCCAGAGAGGAAGAGCACAAGTATTTGATGTTTGCCAAGGAGGTCACAAATGATGTCATCTCCCGGGGCATTTGTTCTGACAGGTACTACAGTATTTGTAACTTTACTGCAAGGATAACAATAAATAATAACAACAACACGAACAACACTAAACAGTGACAGCAACATTAATAATAACAAAAATAACAACAAAGAGAACAACAGTAAACATTAACAGCAACATTAGTAATAACAGCAACAAGAATAACAACTGTAAGGATAATTATATTACAAATTATAATAATAGAAATGACAAAAACAATAATAACAGTATTATAGCACATAATGCTAGCACAGAATACTGACATAGAACACTGACATTAGCACACAACACTGACATAGAACATTGACACTGGCACAGAATGCTGCCACAGAGCATTGACATTCGCACACAACACTTGCACAGAACACTGACACAGAACATAGACATAGGCACAGAACACTGGCACAAAACATTGTCATTGACACAGAACATTGACACAGGCAAAGAACATTGACATTAGGATCATCTGATGCCATAGTTTATGTTTGATGAGACAGTGCATGTATGATAAGACAGTGCATGTATGATAAGACAGTACATGTATAATAAGACAGTGTGTGTGTGTGTGAGATGAGACAGTGAACATGTGATGAGACAAAATAAGTGTGATGTGAGGTGCATGTGTGATGAGATAGTGTATTTGTGATGAGGCAGTGCATGTTCAATGAGACTGTGCATGTGATGAGACTAAGGTAGTGCGTATAGTGTCAGACAGTGCATGTAAGATTAGACAGTGCATGTAAGATGGGACAATAGAACAGTGTATGTAACATGGGACTGCATGCAGGATGAGGCAGTGTGTGCAAGATGAGACAGTGCATGTAAAATAGGACGTTTCTTGTATGTAAGATTTGACAGTGCATGTTTGTTGGGACAGCATTTGTAAGGTAAGACACTACATAAAAGATTGGATAGCACATAAAAGATGAGACACTGCATTAGGATGTGACAGTGCATGTAAGATGGGAGAGTGCATGTAAGATGCGATATTGCGTGTAAGATGAGAGAGTGCATGTAAGAGGAGATAGTGCATGTAAGTTGAGACATTGCATGTAAGATGAGAGAGTGCATGTAAGAGGAGATAGTGCATGTAAAATAAAACAGTGCATGTAAGATGAGACCATGCATGTGTGATGCAACAGTGCATATGTTATGATACAGTGCATGGAAGATGGGACATTGCATGTAAGGTGTGGGTGCATGTGTGGTGAGACTGCATGTAACATGAGTCAGTGCATGAGAGTGCATGTGTGGTGAGACAATGCATGCAAGATGAGACAGTGCATGTAAGATGAGACAGTGCATGTTAGATGGGACAGTGCATGTTAGATGGGACAGTGCATGTGAGATAGGACAGTTCATGTTAGATGGGACAGTGCATGTCAGATGAGACAGTGCATGTTAGATGGGACAGTGCATGTGAGATGAGACAGTGCATGTAAGATGGGACAGTGCATGTGAGATGAGACAGTGCATGTAAGATGTGACTGTGCATGTAAGGTAGTACAGTACACATAAAATAGGATAGTACATGTAACATGAGACAGTGCATGTAAGATAATACAGTGCCTGTAAAATAAGACAGTGCATGTAAGATTATAACATTACATGTAAGATAAGACAGTGCAAATAAGAAAAGACAGTGCATTTAAGATGATACAGTGCATGTAAGATGATACAGTGCATGTAAGATTAGAAATTACATGAAAGATAAGACAGTGCATATAAGATAAGACAGTGCATGTTGATAGTAATGGGTGTTTGGGTCAATGATTTCAGTGTTCTAGTTCGAGTGTTTGAAAACCACATGGAGAGGAGGAAGACAGAACTGGATATGGTGAGTACCAGCCAAATCAGTGAGATGTTGCCCTTGGTGTGAGTTGATATTTTATGTCAGAAGTCAGCTGTAGCTGAGAACCCACCTACCAGGATATGCTGTTTTTTGCTGTAAAACAGTGTTCTGTGTTGTGTCAGAGGTCAGAGACCCACCCACTAGGATATGTTGTTCTTGCTGTCAGACAGTGTTCTGTGTCAGAGGTCAGAGACCCACCCACTAGGATATGTTGTTCTTGCTGTCAGACAGTGTTCTGTGTCAGAGGTCAGAGACCCACCGACCAAGATATGTTGTTCTTGCTGTCAGACAGTGTTCTGAGTCAGAGGTCAGAGACCCACCCACTAGGATATGTTGTTCTTGCTGTCAGACAGTATTCTGTGTCAGAAGTCAGAGACCCACCCACCAGTATGTGTTGTTGTTGCTGTCAGACAGTGTTCTGTGTCAGAGGTCAGAGACCCACCCACCAGGATATGTTGTTGTTGCTGTCAGACAGTGTTCTGTGTCAGAGGTCAGAGACCCACCCACCAGGATATGTTGTTGTTGCTGTCAGACAATGTTCTGTGTCAGAGGTCAGAGACCCACCCACTAGGATATGTTGTTGTTGCTGTCAGACAATGTTCTGTGTCAGAGGTCAGAGACCCACCCACCAGGATATGTTGTTGTTGCTGTCAGACAGTGTTCTGTGTCAGAGGTCAGAGACCCACCCACCAGGATATGTTGTTGTTGCTGTCAGACAGTGTTCTGTGTCAGAGGTCAGAGACCCACCCACTAGGATATGTTGTTGTTGCTGTCAGACAGTGTCCGTTATCAGAGGTCAGAGACCCACCCACTAGGATATGTTGTTGTTGCTGTCAGACAATGTTCTGTGTCAGAGGTCAGAGACCCACCCAGCAGGATATGTTGTTGTTGCTGTCAGACAGTGTTCTGTGTCAGAGGTCAGAGACCCACCCACCAGGATATGTTGTTGTTGCTGTCAGACAGTGTTCTGTGTCAGAGGTCAGAGACCTACCAACCAGGATATGTTGTTGTTGCTGTCAGACAGTGTTCTGTGTCAGAGGTCAGAGACCCACCCACCAGGATATGTTGTTGTTGCTGTCAGACAGTGTTCTGTGTCAGAGACCCACCCACTAGGATATGTTGTTGCTGTCAGACAGTGTTCTGTGTCAGAGGTCAGAGACCCACCCACCAGGATATGTTGTTGTTGCTGTCAGACAGTGTTCTGTGTCAGAGGTCAGAGACCTACCCACCAGGATATGTTGTTGTTGCTGTCAGACAGTGTTCTGTGTCAGAGGTCAGAGACCCACCCACTAGGATATGTTGTTGTTGCTGTCAGACAGTGTTCTGTGTCAGAGGTCAGAGACCTACCCACCAGGATATGTTGTTGTTGCTGTCAGACAGTGCTCTGTGTCAGAGGTCAAAGACCCACCCACCAGAATATGTTGTTGTTGCTGTCAGACAGTGTTCTGTGTCAGAGGTCAGAGACCCACCCACCAGGATATGTTTTTGTTGCTGTCAGATAGTGTGCTGTGTCAGAGGTCAGAGACCCACCCACTAGGATATGTTGTATTTGCTGTCAGACAGTGTTCTGTGTCAGAGGTCAGAGACCCACCCACCAGGATATGTTCTATACTATTGATCACCCATGCTAAATGTCATGATGTCACAAATGAAAATATATCGATATGGTGCTAATTTCGTGAAGACCCACCAGGCAGAGATAGTGCCGGGCTCCTTGCTTCGAAGGGGTCCACCCAATACTACTGGTGGGCACCTACCCCTGTGCTGTGGAGTCAAGGCACAGGGCATTAGGGTAAAAGCTATTTACCAAATATCAAGGACACTCAACATACTGCAGTGGAATGCTGAAGGAATTTTAAATAAAAAGCTTTCCCTAACAAACCGTCTTCATGAAGACAAAATTGATGTGGCATGCATCCAAGAGACACACCTCAATGCCCATTACAGATTTTCTGTCAGAGGATATCAAGCTATACGCTGCGACCGAGAAGGGCACAAGGGAGGAGTTCTAATACTTATTCGAAACTCTATACCAAGCAGTGAAGTAGCTGTGAACTCAAATAACGATTCAGAAATTATAGGCGCTGATATCGTGATAAAGGAGGAGAAAATCAGAATATACAATTTATATAGCCCAGCAAACAAAGATCTTGCACTATCAAGAATGGAAATAAATTATACAAACTGCATTGTAGTTGGAGACTTTAAAAGTCGCTCAGAAAGATGGGGATACCCAGATACTGACACCAGAGGAGATGAAGTGGAGGACTGGGAAACAGACTCCAATCTTCATTTAATTAACAAACCAGAAGACAAACCCAGCTTCTACTCTAGAAGATGGTGCAAATCTTCCACTCCTGACTTAGCCTTCTGCACAGGAGACATTCTTCACAAAACTGATCGCAGTGTACTAGATCAGTTAGCAGGCAGCGATTACAGACCAGTAAAGCTTGTTGTAAATATGGATTATGTCCCACAGGAGCAGAAACCATTGCCTCAATGGAATTACAAACGAGCTGATTGGGATAAATTTGCTTTGCTGACAGATGAGTACTGTAAAACCATAAACACACGATATGGCAACATGAAGACAATAGTAGAAAGTCTAAACAAATCAATACTGCAGGCAGCATATGAGTGCATTCCAAGAGGTGCGAGGAAAAATTACAAACCATACTGGACCAAAGAACTGCAGATCCTGGAGGAAAAAGTCAAAAAGGCCAGGAAGACAGCAGAGAGAGAACAAACAACTGAAACAAACATTTCCCTGAAAGCCATCTCAGCAAAATACAGAAGAACATTAAATCAAACAACTAGAAATACCTGACAAGAAAAAACAGAAAGCCTCAACTTGTTCAAAGATGGAAATAAATTGTGGAAATTAGTAAAAGCCATGAACAATGAAGGGCCTAGTAACAAACAAATAACTATTAAACAGGGTAACAACATACTAACAGGAAAAAAGGCTGCAAATACACTGATGGAATACTATGCTAGTGCAAACCACATTGATATCACAACAGAACACAAAAAAGCAATGAAAGAGCAACGGACATGTCAAAATAACACAGAGAAATCAGAATTTATGATGGAAAATCTGAATATGGAAGAGCTGGAGCGGGCAGTGAGTTCCCTGAAAAAGAAGAAATCACCAGGGAAGGATGAGATCACAAATGAAATTATAATAGGACTGGGTACTAAGGCAAAAAAACAATTACTAGCAGTCTTTAACTGCAGATGGAAGAGAGGAATAGTCCCTCATGCATGGAAGGAAGCTATACTTATACCAGTCCAGAAGAAAGGAAAAGACCCGGCAGAACCAAATGCATATAGACCAATAAGCTTACTTAGCTGTGTAGGGAAGTTGATGGAACACATTTTAAGTAACAGATAAATGGGGCATCTAGAAGAAAAGCACCTACTAACTCCACAACAGGCAGGATTTAGAAAGTACAGATTCACTGAAGACCAAATAACATATATAACCCAGGAAATAGAGGATGCCTTTCAAGAGAAAAAACACACACTAGCAGTGTGGGTAGACTTAGAAAAAGCATTTGATAAAGTGTGGAAGGAGGGACTCAAAGTAAAACTTACAAAAAATGCGCGTTTGTGGGAAAATGTACAACTGGATCAGTCACTACTTCGAGAATAGAACTGCCAGGACAAAAGTACAAGGACAAACAAGCAAAAAAATGTTGTTAGAACAAGGTGTACCGGAAGGGGGAGTATTGTCACCAACATTGTTCTTAGCATATATAAATGATATTACAAGTAATTGTCCAACCAGAGTACACACCCCCATTCTTTGCAGATGACTTAGCTATATAGACTAGCAAAGAACATATTAGTGTAGCCAACAATAGAATGCAGCACGCCTTGTAAGTGTTAGATGAATGGTCAAAAACATGACTAGTGAATATCAGTGAAGAGAAAACAACATGCACTGTGTTCTCCCTCTCAAATAAAAAACAGCCAGTTAAGCTAGAGGTAAATGGAAAAATACTGCTCCAAGAGAACAATCCAAAAATACCTAGGTGTCACATTTGATTGCCGCCTGACATGGAAAACACAGGTAGAAGCAAGTCAAACAAGAGCAAGGCAAAGAATGGCAATCATGAAAAAACTTGCTCTCACAACATGGGGAGCTGATGAGAAAGTTCTCAAGAAACTATACACTGGACGAGAAAGGCCAGTCCTTGAATATGGTATTGCAGCTTGGGCAACAGTAGCAAAGTCAAACTTTATCAAAATAAGTAGAGTCTAAAATCAAGGAATGTGGATTATAACTGGGGCCATGAAAACAATGTATATTAATGAACTAGAAAAGGTCACAGGTCTGCAACCAATGGAGAATAGGAGAGACAGCAGAGCCCAGCAACAAGCAGAAAAATTTAGAAGGCTGGCAGATCACCCCAAGTATCAAAGGTTTAATCATCTGGGAAGGGGAAGACTAAAGTGAAAAAAACTGTGTAGAGACTGCAGAAACTAAAATCAGGGAGGATCCTGTACTCAACTTATCAGTATCTAAACCGTCCACATGACATATACGCTCCCTGCTTGCAGACAGCATCATCTGCATGAATTGATAGAAAATATTCCTGGTATTGAGAAAAAGAACACTCAGAATGAAACAGAAAGAAAGAAAATCACATTAAACTACTTAGAAGATCAATACCCAAGTAACACCTGGACTCATGCATATACAGACGGATCAGCAAAAAATTCAACAGAAAATGGAGGTGGGGGGATCGTCCTCAATCTAAAAAATGGATCAATGAAAACACAGTCAATTGCAACCAGAAAGTTCTCAAGTAATTTTAGAGCAGAGGCAGAGGCCCTGAGAATTGCAGCAGAAATGCTTCTGTCAGAGAAAAATAAAGAGGAATGCATAGCTATCTTCATAGATGCAAAGTCAGTTGTCTCAGCACTGAAGAGAAAAAATGATACACAACTAGCAGACCTTAGAGCTGCACTCCATGGACTGAGTCAGAAATCAAAAAGAGTCATAATACAATGGATTCCATCCCATTGCAACAAACCTAGAATTAAAGAGGCTGACAGGTTGGCGGAGGAAGGTGGAAGACTACCACAGCCTGATATAGACATAACATATGATGAGGCCAAGAGGTTTATAAGAAGCACATATAGAATCAAATGGGATTCTGAACATCCAGGCTACCAGAAGGATGATGCATACAACCAACTTGGCCGAAGAGAACAAGTAGTGATCTTTAGACTCCGCACAAGACATAATAGGCTGAAACACCACTTGTTCAATAAACTAAAGATAGGAGACAATGATGATTGTAACTGTGGAAAGGGTAACATGATGGCTAAACACTTGCTGCAAGAGTGTCCAATACATGCAGAACCGAGACAATTATTCTGGCTAACACCCGCAACTTTTGAGGATAAACTGTGTGGAGATTTCAACAACCTCAAGTTGACTGCTGATTTCTTCAAATATATCCACATTGACATCTGAAGGTATAAGAAGAATAAAACTCTGGGATTCTCTGAGCTGATAGTCCCTAGAGATGCAGAGCTCGTAAACCACGAAAAACTATATTGGATGAGGAAGCTGATAGTCCCTAGAGATGCAGAGCTCGTAAACCACGTAAAACTATAGTGGATGAGGAAGCTGATAGTCCCTAGAGATGCAGAGCTCGTAAACCACGTAAAACTATAGTGGATGAGGAGGTCCACTGCAGTAAAAGTCTAACATGCAATAGAAACAAAGTACTCATTTTGTGGTGTAGGTGAATTAAATCCTAGGTCGGCAGGCTGCATACTGTTGGCTGCAAAAGAGACAGCCCACGATGTATGAGATGTTCAATATATGGATGTGAGGTTAAACAGTCATGAGCAGGACGTGACGATTCCTTGGGTGAGCCCAGTACCAGAGCACCGTGTATTAGCTCTGCATTTGTGGAAGTCTCCTTGGATGGCGGGGAATGCTCATGTTCTGCCCCTGCCTTTCTCTCGAGGGCTGATCAGCATTATGTGGCTTCTCTGGACCAGCCTGATTGGGGCACCACCTGTGACTTGGTAAATAAAGATGACAACACAACAATGAGACTGCCATGTCCTAACCGGGAAGGCTAACCCGGTCAACAAATGCCCGCAGAAGTCGGATGTGTTGGCCGAAAGGTGCAAATATTGCAGCCGTGCTGTAAACGGACCTAACGCAATTACATCTTCGGATGAACGCAGAAGAAGAAGATCACCCATGCAGTAGAAGAATGGCTCAGATACCAAGTGATGCTTACATTTGTATACATAGGCTCGTGTAAGGGACAAGGCAGCAGTGCAGTATGTTGTATTATAATAAACAAGGGAACTGCACTGTATGTTATACTAAAAGGAACAATGGAACAGTGCTGTATATTATACTGCAAGGAACAAGGAAATGATGCTGTATATTGTAGTGTAAGGAACAAGGGAACTATGCTGTATCCCATATTGTAAGGAACCAGGGCACTGTGCTGTGCATCATGCTGTGAGAAACAAATAAAGTGTTGTATATTGTACTGTAAGGAACACGAGAATGTTGCTGTGTACTGTAATTTAAGGAATATGGAAACGGTGCTGCATACTGTAGAATGGTGCTGTATTTTTTACTGTAAGGAACAAGGGAACGGTATACTGTAGTGTAGGAAACAAGGAAATGGTGTTGTATATTGTACTGTAAGGAACAATGGAACAGTAATGTATATTGGACTGCAGGGGACAAAGGAACAGTGCTATATATTGTACTCTAGGTAATGAGAGAATGATGCTGTTTGTAAGGAACAAGTTAATGGTGCTATATATTGTACTGTAGGGGAAACACTGACAGACTTGTCCTTGTGAATTGTTACATCTCACTCTGTTGTTGTTGTTGTTGTTGTTGCTCTCACACATGAATCTGTGTGTCACTGACAGACTTGTGAATTGTTACATCTCACTCAGTTGTTGTTGTTTCTCTCACACATGAATCTGTGTGTCACTGACAGACTTGTGAATTGTTACATCTCACTCTGTTGTTGTTGTTGTTGCTCTCACACATGAATCCATGTATCACTGACAGACTTGTGAATTGTTACATCTCACTCACTTGTTGTTGTTTCTCTCACATGTGAATCTCTGTGTCACTGACAGACTTGTGAATTGTTGTTGCTGACAGACTTATGAATTGTTACATCTCACTCTGTTGTTGTTGTTGTTGCTCTCACACATGAATCTGTGTATCACTGACAGACTTGTGAATTGTTACATCTCACTCTGTTGTTGATCTGTATTAAACTGCTGCACTCTTTCGCTAACTGCCTACAACAGAAAACTGGCTCACTGCAACATTTCTGTTACAAAATGCTGTTGTATTCCAGGGTCGCATGCAAGCTGTTGTCAGAGAGCTGCTGGCAAGTATTGGCCTGCAGCCTACATCTCAAACAGCACCTGTAGCTTCAATGTTAGGCACTCACTACCTGCTGCAGTCAGCCACCAAGCTGCAGCTCCCCACGACTCATAGCTACAGCACCAGTGGTCATGGATTTGCTGGGAGATATAACAATCAATCTGGGCCAGAAAATTCCCCAGTCTCTCAGAGACACAGTTACATGGCAGAAGTTCAGGAGTGGACAAATATGAGGACCACAGACTGTGAGCTGAGTAGAGAAACAACACAGGTTACCTTCACCTTGAAGTCTGGGGAGACAGGAAATACTTCTAGTACCATGAATTTGGGAACCTCCCATGACAAAGTGGTCGTCATTAACAACGACTTGACATTGACACAGGCACTCAGACAGTACCAGCATGAGTTGACAGCCAAGGAGGACATGGATGAGTTGACAGCCGAGGAGTATATGGATGAGTTGACAGCCAAGGAGGATATGGATAAATTGACAGCCAAGAAGGACATGGATGAGTTGACAGTCAAGGAGTATATGGATGAGTTGACAGCCAAGGAGGACATGGATGAGTTGACAGCCAAGGAGGATATGGATGAGTTGACAGCCAAGGAGGACATGGATGAGTTGACAGCCAAGGAGGATATGGATGAGTTGTCAGCCAAGAAGGATATGGATGAGTTGACAGCCAAGGAGGACATGGATGAGTTGACAGCCAAGGAGAACATGGATGAGTTGACAGCCAAGGAGAACATGGATGAGCTGACAGCCAAGGAGGACATCGATGAGGACAGCCAAGAAGGACATAGATGAATTGACAGCCAAGGAAGATATATGTATGAGTTGATAGCCAATGAGGACATGGATGAGTTGACAGCCAATGAGGTGGATGAGTTGACAGCCAAGAAGGATATGGATGAGTTGACAGCCAAGGAGGACATGGATGAGTTGACAGCCAAGGAGGACATGGATGAGTTGACAGCCAAGGAGGACATGGATGAGTTGACAGCCAAGGAGGACATGGATGAGTTGACAGCCAAGGAGGACATGGATGAGTTGACAGCCAAGGAGGACATGGATGAGTTGACAGCCAAGGAGAACATGGATGAGTTGACAGCCAAGGAGGATATGGATGAGTTGACAGCCAAAGAGGATATGGATAAATTGACAGCCAAGGAGGACATGGATGACATTATTAGGAGGACGTTAGGAGAGTATAATCTAATAGAGACAGGAACACGTCTGAAGAAGTCACAGACTTAGTTCAGAGCCTACCAGTCTCAGGCTGCCATTCTCTGCTACAAACAGCACAAGAAGAACAATTAACCATTGTAACCTGAAGCCGGTACAAGCTGGTGCCACCTTACAGAATGACTGTTACTAGAGGATCATCTGACCCCATGGCCACCTCACAGAATGACTGCTACCAGGTGATCATCTGACCCCATGACCACCTCACAGAATGACTGCTACCAGTTGATCATCTGACCCAATGACCACCTCACAGAATGACTGCTACCAGGTGATCATCTGACCCCATGACCACCTCACAGAATGACTGCTACCAGGTGATCATCTGACCCCATAGCCACCTCACAGAATGACTGCTACCAGGTGATCATCTGACCCTATGGCCACCTCACAGAAAGACTGCTACCAGGTGATCATCTGACCCCATGCCACCTCACAGAATGACTGCTACCAGGTGATCATCTGACCCCATGCCACCTCACAGAATGACTGCTACCAGGTGATTATCTGACCCCGTGGCCACCTCACAGAAAGACTGCTACCAGGGGATCATCTGATCCCATGGCCACCTCACAGAAAGACTGCTACCAGGGGATCAACTGACCCCATGGCCACCTCACAGAATGACTGCTACCAGGTGATCATCTGACCCCATGGCCACCTCACAGAATGACTGCTACCAGGTGATCATCTGACCATATGGCCACCTCACAGAATGACTGCTACCAGGTGATCATCTGACCCCATGGCCACCTCACAGAATGACTGCTACCAGGTGATTATCTAACTCCATGGCCACCTCACAGAATGACTGCTACCAGGTGATCATCTGACCCCATGGCCACCTCACAGAAAGACTGCTACCAGGTGATCATCTGACCCCATGGCCACCTCACAGAATGACTGCTACCAGGTGATCATCTGACCCCATGGCCACCTCACAGAATGACTGCTACCAGGTGATCATCTGACCCCATGACCACCTCACAGAATGACTGTTACCAGGTGATCATCTGACCCCATGGCCACCTCACAGAATGACTGCTACCAGGTGATCATCTGACCCCATGGCCACCTCACAGAATGACTGCTACCAGGTGATCCTCTGACCTCATGGCCACCTCACAGAAAGACTGCTACCAGGTGATCATTTGACCCCTTGGCCACCTCACAGAAAGACTGCTACCAGGGGATCATCTGACCCCATGGCCACCTCAAAGAATGACTGCTACCAGGGGATCATCTGACCCCATGGCCACCTCACAGAATGACTGCTACCAGGTGATCATCTGACCCCATGACCACCTAGAAGACAACACAGAATATTGATTTTTCTGTTCCTTCTTTTATTTTTTATTATCATTTAACTTTTGACAAGACAGAATCTATGGAGGCCTCAAAAGATAAACACTGACATTTGATGCTCAAGACAAAAACTTTTGGATTACGAAACAAAGAGCTGATGAATGATCTATTTTTGTTGTAATAATATAGTTACTTAGCTATTATTCTATCTCTTCCCCCCCCCCCCCCCCCCCCCCCCCCCTATATCTGTTTCTTCCTAATCTCAGGCGTAGCAGTTTCGTAGACAACAGCAGTAAATACTAAGTGTCTGAAATCGATATACAGGTGGCATTGCAAGGATTTGAGCCGCCCTCACCCCCCCCCCCCCCCCCCGCCCCCTAACCCCGCCTAACAGAATGAACAGACGAGCAACGAACAAACTTTACTTCTAAATGGTCTGTCTAACAGTATGCCCTTCCACTCTACTACTTGCACACAGTTTTTCATTCGTACATATCATTTCATAGAAATAATAATAAAAATAACCATAGTGAAAATAATAATCATAAATATTTACATCATCTAACTCATAATAATAAACACTGGAATGTGCTGTAATTATACTTACATTACTGAACGTTTTAAAATGCATGGTTAGTTGTGTATTCTTTACAGGACGCTGCAGAACCAACCTCAACAGCCCCTGGCTGTTGTGTGGTTTTTTTAAGGCAAATTTTTGTCCAGTAGTTTGCCATTGCTTTCTGAAATAAAATGTATAGTCATCTAAAAATGGCATGTCTAATAAGTTGCATTATATAAAAATCATCAACATCAATTAAATATTAGTTACAAACAGGAATGCGTTCGACTGGCATCTTCATTTTTCAAACAATAATAACTTTCAGTGTTAGAAAATAGGAAAAAAACCTAGGACATCCGATGGAAATACATCATATCCTTAACATATTTTAGTCCTTTAAGGGGGCGTATAGTCTGTAGTGACATATTATTCAAATAGTTTCCAATTGTACGTAAAGGGGTTGGTGATATTTTGATTTCCTGCGAAAGATGATTCCACAGCTAAGCTGCAGAGTATGCTAGGCCTGTTCTGTACTGATCTTTTCTAGTTTTAGAGATATGCCATATGTTCAGGCGTTTGCTATGTATACCTTTGTACTTAAATAATGGTCAAAGGTAACAAAGCGGCGTCCGTGGCCTAGGCTTTGCGAGTCCGATTAGTAATTCCAGCGTAACAAGGTCAAAACCCACTGTTGGCTGCGTGGATTTTTATCATGGTATGGGGCGTTGCAGGCCGACCCAACCTAAAATGGGTACCAGGATGGCTGTCCTGGGAAAGTAAAGACGGCCGGCATAATGCTGACCATATTATCCACCTAGTGCCCATTGGTCTGTAAAAATATGGGAGGCTCTTCCCATATGTCCTATGCGCATAAAAAGGGGTCTTTACTTACTTTACTCTGTAAAGGTATGAGGGAGAATATTTGGCTATGATTTTGTGAATACATTTTGCTTTATTGAATAGTAGGCGTTCTAGGAGCGGTAATAGTATAAGTTCTGTATATAGGTGTATCAGTAGCTTCCATAATTATTTATTAAAATATTATAATTTGAAGTGCTTTCAGTCGTTTGATGACTGAATTTACACATCCATCCTATATTGTGGAGCAATAGTCTATGAGGATCTGATCTAAATATCTTCTCCTTGTTCTTCGCGTTCGGTTTCGTATGCTCAGATCAGACCAACAGGTGGGTTGCCTCTATGAACTCGCATGTCAGCTGCAGGTCCTGCATGGTTCCCCATAGCTTGCTCTGCATACTTTGCTCTTGAGGCCAGGTGTCTTTTCGAAGTTGCAGGTAGAGTGGACAGGTCTGCAGAATGTGCTGGGGTGTTTATGGTCCTGTTTGACAGGCACACTGTGGGGACTGAACAATCTTTATTTTATGCATGTGGTAGTTGAGCCTGCAGTGTCCTGTTCGTAGACGGAAAATTGTTGTATGTTGCTTTCTGTTGAGTCTGCTGATGGGGTTTTGTGGTTTGTTTACTGTTAGTTTGTTCTCTCCACAATCCCTTGTATTTTCCTTTGATAAATGTTGTGATTTCTGGTAATGACAATGAATGGGCGTGTTGTTTCTCCTTTGTTCCATTTTTTGCAAGTCTGTCTGCTAACTCATTTCCTGGTATGCCGCAGTGTGATCTGAATATTAGAAGTATTTAATAATTTTCGAGTGTTTTCATCCAGAAAGTTTGTAATATTTGCTCGTTGGTATATTCTTTCAGTGGTTCGTTTAACAAGTTTTTGCACGAGGCAGTTGAGATAAGATTTCTTTCGATGATGAGACCTAAATATTTGTGCTCAGTGTTGTGCTGATTCTGTTGATTTGGAAGGGTCGTAACAATGTTTGGAGACAATGTTGTATACATTGTGTTTTCATGACTCCATAGGAAGGTCCGGTGACCTTGGTCAATATTTGGTGCAGTGTTGACTTAAGTCAGGAAATGTCAGTTCGCCTTGAGTCAATATTGTGGCAAGTGAGAGTTGACTTAAGACTGGACGGACCAGTGGATTCACGAAGTTATTAGTCCAGTGAGGGCTAACTATCATGAGTAGTGCGTGAATAGCAGCTGTCGCATGGAAGAATTATGGGGTGCTTGACAACGTGCGTCTCGTGTGCACGGGCCAGCTCACAAGAGGCAGGCAATGGTATAGACTGGGGTTGGGTTCAGTTGAGAGCCGTGGACAGTTGAGAACTCAAACCGGTGAGTCGAGTACAATCAAGGAAAAGCACTCACGAGAGTACAGTCAAAGGAAGAAAAGTCCAGTTGGCAGAGTCAGGCCAAGAGAGCTGGACTACTTCAAGAAGACGCTCTCTTGGATGACGTCGCATGTTAAGAGGTAGGATCACTAGTGAAACAAGAGAGCTGGACTACTTCAAGAGACGCTGTCTTGGATGACGTCGCATGTTAAGAGGTAGGATCACTAGTGAAACAAGAGAGCTGGACTACTTCAAGAGACGCTGTCTTAGATGACGTCGCATGTTAAGAGGTAGGATCACTAGTGAAACAAGAGAGCTGGACTACTTCAAGAGACGCTGTCTTGGATGACGTCGCATGTTAAGAGGTAGGATCACTAGTGAAACAAGAGAGCTGGACTACTTCAAGAGACGCTGTCTTGGATGACGTCGCATGTTAAGAGGTAGGATCACTAGTGAAACAAGACATCATAGATGTCAGCAATAGCTGTGTGCTGAAGAGGGATTCAAAGCCAGGAGTCCTGCCTGTCATCGGGGTTCCTTCGACGAGGCTGCTGTGCTGTGATGTTTCCAGTCAGCCGATGTGGCGGTGTATAGAACAGCAGAGGTCAAGTTGATTAGAATAAATATCCTGTTCATCTGTACAGCGATCCCTGAAGTGAGGGACGCTGTAGACCTAGAAACTCTAGTGATCAGCCCATGTTTAGTGTCGGCTAGTGTGTGTTGTCTGTAAGAGCGTCGCTATACCAGTGGGGGTGAGCAAAGGCTGGAACATTCATCTCATGTTAGCCACAACAGATGTATGAATTACTTCGCGTGCGTTATTTTGTGTCAGGGTTTGTGAATACCCGATGTTTTCGTGACAATAAAATGTGCATATGTGGCGGCCATACGTCGTTGATTTGTGCTGACAGTTATGTTTGCAAGCGTGAACTGTATCCTAGGGCACTTGGTCATGTGCTGTCCAGTCAGTGGACAACTTAGCACACAACACTCAGTTACACTTTCCACTGGGCTGTTACCGATGTAGAGCTGAAGGGTTCTATGTCATTTAAAGAGAAACGTTTTTGTCTTGTTGTTATTAACCATAGATTTGGTCTTACTTATGTTGATTTGCATAGCTCCAGCTAACTGCATTGTTGAATTCTTGTTGCAAAGAAAGACAACTCCAGTGCACTACAAGTCTCAGCAGACGGCACCGTGTCAGTGAATCAATCGCGCGACGACGACAGACGTAAGGGCAGATCATTGATATCAATTATAATAATAGGGGCCAAGAATAGAATCCTGGCCAGCTCCAGTATTTAAAGTAGTCACCTGTTCTATGGTTTTATTTTGTGAAGCAACTTGTTTTCTATTTAACAAAACAGATTATAATAATATTAATAGGTTAGAACTCACTGACATTGTTCCTTTCTTTCTGATAAGAATTGTATGGTCTATTACGTCAAAGGTCTTTTCAAAGTCTATAAAAACTCCTACACATGTCTTCCCTTTGTTGATATTCTGATGCCAGTTTTCTATCATGTTTGTCAAGGCCGTATGACATAATTATTTTGGTCGAAACCCTGTTTGGTGGAAAGTAACCCTTGGCGATGCATTGGTTGTAAATGACGATAACTGATGCAGTACAGCGAAAGACCATATTGCTGACTCCATCTAGACCTGCTGTAGTACATGTTGACTATATTGTTGACTCCATCTAGACCTGCTGTAGTACATGTAGACTATATTGCTGACTCCATCTAGACCTGCTGTAGTACATGTAGACCATATTGCTGACTCCATCTAGACCTGCTGTAGTACATGTAGACCATATTGCTGACTCCATCTAGACCTGCTGTAGTACATGTAGACTATATTGCTGACTCCATCTAGACCTGCTGTAGTACATGTAGACTATATTGCTGACTCCATCTAGACCTGATGTAGTACATGTAGATCATATTGCTGACTCCATCTAGACCTGCTGTAGTACATGTAGACTATATTGATGACTCAATCTAGACCTGCTGTAGTACATGTAGATCATATTGCTGACTCCATCTAGACCTGATGTAGTACATGTAGATCATATTGCTGATTCCATCTAGACCTGCTGTAGTTCATGTAGGCCATATTGCTGACTCCATCTAGACCTGATGTAGTACATGTAGATCATATTGCTGGCTCCATCTAGACCTGATGTAGTACATGTAGATCATATTGCTGACTCCATCTAGACCTGATGTAGTACATGTAGACCATATTGCTGACTCCATCTAGACCTGATGTAGTACATGTAGACCATATTGCTGACTCCATCTAGACCTGCTGTAGTACATGTAGATCATATTGCTGACTCCATCTAGACCTGATGTAGTTCATGTAGACCATATTGCTGACTCCATGTAGACCTGCTGTAGTTCATGTAGACCATATTGCTGACTCCATCTAGACCTGATGTAGACTATATTGCTGACTCCATCTAGACCTGCTGTAGTACATGTAGATCATATTGCTGACTCCATCTAGACCTGCTGTAGTACATGTAGATCATATTGCTGACTCCATCTAGACCTGCTGTAGTTCATGTAGACTATATTGCTGACTCCATCTAGACCTGATGTAGTACATGTAGATCATATTGCTGACTCCATCTAGACCTGCTGTAGTACATGTAGATCATATTGCTGACTCCATCTAGACCTGATGTAGTACATGTAGACCATATTGCTGACTCCATCTAGACCTGATGTAGTACATGTAGACCATATTGCTGACTCCATCTAGACCTGCTGTAGTACATGTAGACCATATTGCTGACTCCATCTAGACCTGCTGTAGTACATGTAGACCATATTGCTGACTCCATCTAGACCTGATGTAGTTCATGTAGGCCATATTGCTGACTCCATCTAGACCTGCTGTAGTACATGTAGGCCATATTGCTGACTCCATCTAGACCTGCTGTAGTACATATAGACTATATTGCTGACTCCATCTAGACCTGCTGTAGTACATGTAGATCATATTGCTGACTCCATCTAGACCTGATGTAGTACATGTAGACCATATTGCTGACTCCATCTAGACCTGCTGTAGTACATGTAGACTATATTGCTGACTCCATCTAGACCTGATGTAGTACATGTAGATCATATTGCTGACTCCATCTAGACCTGATGTAGTACATGTAGACCATATTGCTGACTCCATCTAGACCTGATGTAGTACATGTAGACCATATTGCTGACTCCATCTAGACCTGCTGTAGTACATGTAGACCATATTGCTGACTCCATCTAGACCTGCTGTAGTACATGTAGATCATATTGCTGACTCCATCTAGACCTGATGTAGTACATGTAGGCCATATTGCTGACTCCATCTAGACCTGATGTAGTACATGTAGATCATATTGCTGACTCCATCTAGACCTGCTGTAGTACATGTAGACCATATTGCTGACTCCATCTAGACCTGCTGTAGTTCATGTAGACCATATTGCTGACTCCATATAGATCTGCTGTAGTACATGTAGATTATATTGCTGACTCCATCTAGACCTGATGTAGTACATGTAGATCATATTGCTGACTCCATCTAGACCTGATGTAGTACATGTAGATCATATTGCTGACTCCATCTAGACCTGCTGTAGTACATGTAGATCATATTGCTGACTCCATCTAGACCTGCTGTAGTACGTGTAGATCATATTGCTGACTCCATCTAGACCTGCTGTAGTACGTGTAGATCATATTGCTGACTCCATCTAGACCTTATGTAGTACATGTAGATCATATTGCTGACTCCATCTAGACCTGCTGTAGTACGTGTAGATCATATTGCTGACTCCATCTAGATCTGCTGTAGTACATGTAGATTATATTGCTGACTCCATCTAGACCTTATGTAGTACATGTAGATCATATTGCTGACTCCATCTAGACCTGCTGTAGTACGTGTAGATCATATTGCTGACTCCATCTAGACCTGCTGTAGTACGTGTAGATCATATTGCTGACTCCATCTAGACCTGCTGTAGTACATGTAGATCATATTGCTGACTCCATCTAGACCTGCTGTAGTACATGTAGATTATATTGCTGACTCCATCTAGACCTGATGTAGTACATGTAGATCATATTGCTGACTCCATCTAGACCTGATGTAGTACATGTAGATCATATTGCTGACTCCATCTAGACCTGCTGTAGTACATGTAGATCATATTGCTGACTCCATCTAGACCTGCTGTAGTACGTGTAGATCATATTGCTGACTCCATCTAGACCTGCTGTAGTACGTGTAGATCATATTGCTGACTCCATCTAGACCTGATGTAGTTCATGTAGACCATATTGCTGACTCCATCTAGACCTGCTGTAGTACGTGTAGATCATATTGCTGACTCCATCTAGATCTGCTGTAGTACATGTAGATTATATTGCTGACTCCATCTAGACCTTATGTAGTACATGTAGATCATATTGCTGACTCCATCTAGACCTGCTGTAGTACGTGTAGATCATATTGCTGACTCCATCTAGACCTGCTGTAGTACATGTAGATCATATTGCTGACTCCATCTAGACCTGCTGTAGTACGTGTAGATCATATTGCTGACTCCATCTAGACCTGCTGTAGTACGTGTAGATCATATTGCTGACTCCATCTAGACCTGATGTAGTTCATGTAGACCATATTGCTGACTCCATCTAGACCTGCTGTAGTACGTGTAGATCATATTGCTGACTCCATCTAGATCTGCTGTAGTACATGTAGATTATATTGCTGACTCCATCTAGACCTTATGTAGTACATGTAGATCATATTGCTGACTCCATCTAGACCTGCTGTAGTACGTGTAGATCATATTGCTGACTCCATCACCCCCCCCCCCAGCCCACCCCCAACCCCGCCGTGAGCCACACATGGCATTTCAGGTATTGCATCCCACCTGTATGAAAGATCCCATAGGCCTACATGATTGAGAGAGATCCCATAGGCCTACATGAATGAGAGAGATCCCATAGGCCTACATGAATGAGAGAGATCCCATAGGCCTACATGAATGAGAGAGATCCCATAGGCCTACATGAATGAGAGAGATCCCATAGGCCTGCATGAATGAGAGAGATCCCATAGGCCTGCATGAATGAGAGAGATCCCATAGGCCTACATGAATGAGAGAGATCCCATAGGCCTACATGAATGAGAGAGATCCCATAGGCCTACATGAATGAGAGAGATCCCATAGGCCTACATGAATGAGAGAGATCCCATAGGCCTACATGAATGAGAGAGATCCCATAGGCCTACATGAATGAGAGAGATCCCATAGGCCTACATGAATGAGAGAGATCCCATAGGCCTACATGAATGAGAGAGATCCCATAGGCCTTCATGAATGCGAGAGATTTCATCGAGAGATTTCATAGACCTGCATAAATGCGAGAGATTTCATAGACCTGCATAAATGCGAGAGATTTCATAGACCTGCATAAATGCACCAGTATATACACAATTAAAGTTTCCTGTTATCAATGACTACCAAGGTCAAGTGAGATACTCGAGGTCTGACATTTGACAACAAGAGCAACATAGTCTATGACTACGAGAGTGAATCAACGAAAACTGTGTGCAGAATTTTTGAATTGAATTTTAGTAACAGTGTTACCCGCGATATACAAATTAATTTATCTCAAGCAGTCAATGTAATAATTTAAACATGAGTGCAAATTATTTCAGGATTCTTCAGTTAACCGTTAGAATATTCTCAATAAAAAGCATCAATTACATTTCTCCAAGTAGTCAATTTAGTTATTCAAAAATGACCGAGCAGAATATTCACGGAATTGTCATCTAAAGAGAAATTTTAAAAAAAGCAACAATTCTGGTGCCTAATATACCTGTTCAGTGACAGCAGACAAACTAAGTTACTCATACAATCTTTATCCCAAGCGATATTTGTTGGGTTACAAGAAGCAGAGCTGAACTACCCATGTCACAAGAACAAGACACGTCAACATCACCACATTAGTGTCATCTATCAAAGCTTCTATAGAATCCCTAGCCTGGATACAAGGATAACAGTTGATTCCGCAACTACACATTCCATCACTTCATGTCTTCAGCAGCTAGAGGGATTACATTAAGAGAGAGAGAGGGTTAGTTCCGTATCCGTTACAGGACATTGCAGAACCAACCCCAACAGCTCCTGGCTGTTGTCTGGTTTTTCTAGGCAAATTGACGTCCATTGCTTCTGGACGGTCGGATTTCTTAAAACCACTGTCGAAACCAACGCAAGGCGCATGACCCGGCATCCCGGCATTACGAAGCGTTCACATCGACTTAGCCACAGAGCCGACAAATTAATAGAAATACATTATTATTAAAAGAGAAGTTTTCTTGGGCGTGCAGTGGTTAAGTAATAGTTTTGCTGCTTTGCAACTGTACAATCGGTAATATGACTGGATAGAAATAAGATAAGAACAGAGTATAGAATGAACAGATTAGCAGAAAAACAGGGTTAAACTATTGATGGACTACAGGCTCACTTTTTGGACTAGATAAACTATACTTGTATCTGTGGAAAATTGTCACTTTTCACAAATATTTTTCTTTGAATTTATAATTATATTGTTTAACTGTCATACAATTGTTGATTTGTTTTCACATAACAGTTCTGATTGACTTTATTTGTGACTTGTCCTCCCCCCCCCCCCCCACTATCTGTTCAAGGACTATAGTAAATGAAATTGCAAACGGAAAGAAAAAAGGTGTAGGAAACATTGGAGCAACATCACAGGACATGACTAGTAACCTATAAGTGCTCCATTCTACTTCTAACGCAGACCTGAGTCCGAAGAATCTCAGCGCAGTGCATGAACTCTGTAGCACCGGCGAGGATCCTGAAATACTTTGGGTAGATTTTTTTAAACTCCAAATTGTTTCCAGACAGGGCCGTTAGACTACTCTTTTCAATTTACAACTGACAAGGGATTTTTTGCGTGTGCAACTATATACATGTGGGTCTGATCTGACTAACCAGAGACCAGAGGAAATTACTGCAAGTCCACCTGAAAAAAATCCACTCAGCCCATCTCTCCCCCCCCCCCCCCCTCCCCCCCCCCCCCCCCCCCCCCCCCCCCCCGCAAATAAAAAAGATAGCAGGTAATATACAGAGTGACACCCAAAAAAAAAAAGAGAACAACAGTAATGGAGCATGAATCAAAGACAGTTGGCCATAGAATAAATACAAACGGTACAACAGTACTGTTAGTAGCTGTTGCCAGAAAGACAACGCTGGATCATATTTTAGTCATTTCCTTTTGCAAATGAAAGAAAGCTTCATTTGGCTTTTGGGCATTTACAAAAATTGTCCTCCGCACCGGAAAATTTGTGATGAAATGTTGACTATATCAAAGACAGAAGAATGAAACACCAAGACTTACATGAGTCTGGCTACGAAAACAATATCTACACGTGAAACTAAATCCACACATATTTTTACTGATGATTTATCTGAGGTGCAGAGGAAATTACTACGAAATGGGTTGACTCAGCTAAAGTAAAGGATGATGACAAACTGTTGGTAGCATTTCCTTTAGAAGATACAATGTGACAGTCACTACCAGCTCTAATGGCAACTTTTTTAAAGAGAAAATAAGCCCTCTTCAATACTACTTGAATTCATCTTCTTCTGCCTTTCTGTCCCCCAATGGAGCATAGGCCCTCATTCAACTCACACCAAGTCGTTCTTTCCTTCGCCATTGCATGGAGCTCTCCCCGTCTTTCTAACTTCATTCTCCAGCTCTCTTCTCCATGTGGGGTTTTTTTTTTTTGGGGGGGGGGGGGAGAAGCCTTCCTTTATTCATATGCCCCTGTAGGTTCCAATACAAATACATTCTAGTTATGCTGTTCTCCGGTTTTCTCAATGTCTGTCCTATCCAACGCAGCGAATTTTCCTCACCTCTTGGTCCACTTGGGCTTGCTTTGTTCTCTCGCAAAGCTCTACATTAGTTATTCTCTCGTACCATATAATTCCCTCTATTCTGCGCAGGCACCAGCGAATGAATGTCTGCAATTTATTAGTAACTAGAGGTGTACAGGAATGTCTGTAGTTTATTAGTAACTAGAAGTGCACAGGAATGTCTGTAGTTTATTAGTAACTAGAAGTGTACAGGAATGTCTGTAGTTTATTAGTAACTAGAGGTGTACAGGAATGTCTGTAGTTTATTAGTAACTAGAAGTGTACAGGAATGTCTGTAGTTTATTAGTAACTAGAAGTGCACAGGAATGTCTGTAGTTTATTAGTAACTAGAAGTGTACAGGAATGTCTGTAGTTTATTAGTAACTAGAAGTGCACAGGAATGTCTGTAGTTTATTAGTAACTAGAAGTGCGCAGGAATGTCTGTAGTTTATTAGTAACTTGAGGTGTACAGAAATGTCTGTAGTTTATTAGTAACTAGAGGTGCACAGGAAAATCTGTAGTTTATTGGTAACTAGAGGTGTACAGGAATGTCTGTAGTTTATTAGTAACTAGAAGTGCACAGGAATGTCTGTAGTTTATTAGTAACTAGAGGTGCACAGGAATGTCTGTAGTTATAAAAAACTAGAAGTGCACAGGAATGTCTGTAGTTTATTAGTAACTAGAAGTGCACAGGAATGTCTGTAGTTTATTAGTAACTAGAGGTGTACAGGAATGTCTGTAGTTTATTAGTAACTAGAGGTGCACAGGAATGTCTGTAGTTTATTAGTAACTAGAAGTGTACAGGAATGTCTGTAGTTTATTAGTAACTAGAAGTGTACAGGAATGTCTGTAGTTTATTAGTAACTAGAAGTGTACAGGAATGTCTGTAGTTTATTAGTAACTAGAAGTGTACAGGAATGTCTGTAGTTTATTAGTAACTAGAGGTGTACAGGAATGTCTGTAGTTTATTAGTAACTAGAAGTGCACAGGAATGTCTGTAGTTTATTAGTAACTAGAGGTGTACAGGAATGTCTTTAGTTTATTAGTAACTAGAAGTGCACAGGAATGTCTGTAGTTTATTAGTAACTAGAGGTGTACAGGAATGTCTGTAGTTTATTAGTAACTAGAGGTGTACAGGAATGTCTGTAGTTTATTAGTAACTAGAAGTGTACAGGAATGTCTGTAGTTTATTAGTAACTAGAAGTGCACAGGAATGTCTGTAGTTTATTAGTAACTAGAAGTGTACAGGAATGTCTGTAGTTTATTAGTAACTAGAAGTGCACAGGAATGTCTGTAGTTTATTAGTAACTAGAGGTGTACAGGAATGTCTGTAGTTTATTAGTAACTAGAAGTGCATATTAATGTCTGTAGTTTATTAGTAACTAGAGGTGTACAGGAATGTCTGTAGTTTATTAGTAACTAGAAGTGTACAGGAATGTATGTAGTTTATTAGTAACTAGAAGTGCACAGGAATGTCTGCAGTTTATTAGTAACTAGAAGTGCACAGGAATGTCTGTAGTTTATTAATAACTAGAAGTGTACAGGAATGTCTGTAGTTTATTAGTAACTAGAAGTGCACATGAATGTCTGTAGTTTATTAGTAACTAGAGGTCCGCAGGAATGTCTGTAGTTTATAGTAACTAGAAGTGCACAGGAAAGCAATGCCAGCCTTCCGACTTGACCTTTAATGCCAGCTTTCACCGGGACTCGAACCCGGGACCTCAAGCACTTGATGCGGACACCATGCCCCGAGACCTTTCAGTCCCTACAAGTAAAATGTGTACGTGTTTAAAAACAAGAAGGGAAAACGTAATCGTATTATGCTTTCTGTGGATATAGTAAAGTCAGTCACAGAAAGACACCAATGTGCACATACTGGGACGTTTTATTTTTATACCCCCCCCCCCTTGTTTTTTTAACTGTCTAGCCCCTACCCCAGTGACACACAGAGTTTGTGACTGGGTCAAGCTGCCCCTTGTCACCGTGTATTGAAATTATGATTGAGTTACAATTTGGTGTTGTTCTATAGCCCCACCCTGGCTGTTGCCGGGGGGCCTAATATAACCCAACCTATGGGTTGGACGGAGTTTCTGCGACTTGTCCCCTTTTGATTCTCATCCCAATGGTGGCACTTTGTGTCACCGGGTGTTTATGACTCAGTGTGATGTCCTGGTGTGGTTGAACGTCATCACCATCAGCACTTTTCCTTTCATCTAACTTCAGCATGCTTGAGTGTCACATTAAAGACGGGATAGACAGCCATACGTGTGGAAGAATAACATCAGGGGATAAACGAAAAGGGCAGAGAGAAACAGAGAGAGCGAGAGAGAGAGAGAGAGAGAGAGAGAGAGAGAGAGAGAGACCAGACAGACAGAGGAAGGGTACAACCAGGGTGAGTATTGAAGATTTATTTCAGCTAACCACCATTGTGGAGACGGCGCCTGATTAAATAAAATTATCGGCATTGAGATTCTTCTTTTCTTTTTTTTTTCTAAGTATCCAGAAAGCATGCGTCGTTAACCCTTTGTTTCGCTACTATGTATATCGTAACCCATCGGCCTTGATTCCATAATAGATACCGAAAATCTGGGAGAAATGTGGCTTTTCTGCCTACCCCCGGGCGTGAACCTGGACAACAGGGAGATCGTCACCCGGTCGCCACGCAGTCAGGTTTAGCCAACTGTGCTAGCGAGCCCGGCACTTGGGATATCTGACTGGGTCAGTACTCTTAAAAGATTCAATCCGGATCATTCTGGCCTGGGTGGTTGACAGCGAGGTCATCTCACCATGAATCGCTGACTTGGCTCTGCTGTCAGTCGAGGCCGTGCTGGGGCGAGCCAGAATGGAACAGCTGATTGGCTGACCTCCGGGGGACTTTAAAGTTGGGGAAGGGTAACCTACAACTTTTAAATGATCACCAGTAGGTGCACAGAGATACAAATCACGACCGGATACATTTAGGACTAATGAAATAAGATTCAAACGTGACTTTAGCAAGAAGGGACGTAGTTTTATGGTACATTAATACGTAACATTAATAAACAAAAACGATTGCCACGTTAATAAACAAAATCGCATGCTAGCGTTGATATATATATACACCAGTTACAGAACATACCTAAAACGAAGGCAAACAGAAAGGTACGTTAGAGCATTACCGAGTGTCTCGAAGATTCAACTCTCACCCATGTTGATGATTTAACAACTTTCTTGCACATCCGCACTCATAGCACATATTTGAGAACATTAAGAGGGTCAGCAAGTTCGTCACTGCTTTCTCCCCTCCTCGAGAAAATAAAATTCGGTACACGATGACGAGTGACAAATATGTAATGACTGACTGACTTTCTACCCCACCAGGACATCACACAAGCGATAAACAACCGATGAAACAATGTGCCACCATGTGGATGAGGATCCCCGTGGAGAGGTCCCAGAAACCGCGTTCAGCCATTAGGCCATATTTATGGTCGGGCTGTATTGCGGCCCCTGGCAAGAGCCAGAGTAGGGCTTCAAATAACGAAAAATGTCATCCTAAAATGGACGGAAAGTTAACGACTACACAGACAAAAACAGAAGTAGTGGTAATTACAAAGAAAACTGACCCTGTAAAATGCAGCATCAAAGTCAGTGGGGACAAACATCAAGCAAGCTGATATGTTTAAGTAGTTGAGTACCCCCGATAACATCAGATGGAAGAAATATTACAGAAGTTAAATGTGGAATAGCTCATGCAAAGGCAGTATTTTACAAAATGAAGACTATTTATGCAATCTTTCTTTGTCAAGTCGGACAAGAAAGAGAAACATTTTAAAGCTATATAAATCCTTTATTGATATACCAATGTGAATCATGCTGCGTATCCTTTACAGGATGTTGCAGAACCTACCCCAACAGCCCCTTATAAATCAAAACACAAAGTGCCAACGGCCTTCTCGAGGGATAACGAAGATTACCAGTGACATGACCATTGAGCATCCCGTCGCCGCTATCGCAGGCTAGCTGTAAACCCAAAAACCGGGAAAAAAAAAGGCGTTGATATAGCACCATAGCCATACACCACAACACAACATGCCAGCCGCCCAGTTAAGCCCCCCCCCCCCCCCCCCCCCCCCCCCCAATTATATCACTTAGCGGGGAATCGAACGCGAGTCACTCTCATGATAGGCAGAAACCCAAAAACCGAAAAAGGCGTAAATATAGCAGCTTAGCCACACACCACAACACAACATGCCAGCCGCCCAGTTAAGGACCAACAAAAAAGAAATTATAACACCTAGCGGGGAATCGAACGCGAGTCACTCGCATGATAGGCAGATATCGCAGTCTAGCTATAAACCGCTACACAACGTGGCAACCATCCTTTTAAGGGAAAAAGAACAATTATCATCCAGTGGGGAATCGAATACCGCTCATCCGCATGAAGGGTAGAATACTTACAACTATACTACAGAACACTGAAGAGTTTAGGTCAGATATCGCAGCCTAGCTGTAAACCACAACACAAAGTGCCAACGGCCTTCTCGAGGACGAACGAAGATTACCCATGACATGACCATTGAGCATCACGTCGCCGCTATCGCAGGCTAGCTGTAAACCCCAAAACCGAAAAAGGGCGAAGATATCGAAGCCTAGCCATAAACCAAAACACGACGTGCTAGCAGCCCAGTTAAGGGCTAAAAAAAAAATTTAAATCACCTAGCGGGAAATCGAACGCGGGTCACTCGCTTGCTGGACAGATTATTTACAACTAAGCTACCAAACACACAAGCAGATTGTGGAAATGAAATTATATAGTAACGCAAAGTTCAAAAAGAGCTAAGCAGTCAAAAATGGCCAATCAACTAAAAACAAATCCGGGCCGGCAACGAAACATAATGATTTGACTGTTGCTGAAGCTACGTCATTAATGGTTTATGCGATTTTCTGACAAAAAGTCACGCTTTGAGTCAAAGGCAACGTTGTGTGAAAAATTGAAAGCAGTCGGTTCAGTAGTGTCTGAGTCTAGAGTTAACTGTAAAAGGGGATATTTTCACCCAGATTAGGAAGGTTGGGGGGAAGGCCAGAAGCTGACCTAAAACACCGAGATATTGAAATATTCCAGATACTCGGATTAAACGAGAATCTTGAGATAGGTGATGACCACTAGTTATCACGGGTACCACGATGATGCGACAAAAGGTCGCCACGTGAAAGTAAAGGACCACCACGTGTTGCCATGTGAAACTAACCCGTGGTATAAGTCAGACTTGATTCTGATCAAGTTTAGTTTGTGTCGATCTGTTGGAGCGAGAGGATGTGAGACTGAGTGGAAGAATGTCAACGTAAGAGTGATTGTTGAGAAAAGAGACCCTGACAACAAAGTGTGAAGCCAAGATCGACCATGCCAGTCTGTGAAATGGCCAGAACCTCAACTTGATTCATGGGAGCCGACTCTGGTCAGGGAATGCATGAAGAACCTGCTCGTTTAAGGCTGCGTGAATTGGTGTGCGAGAGCTGTAATTAGGACAACAACTGGACTCTACTGTAAGTGTCAATATGCCAATAAACTTATGTCTCGTACGCTTACCTCGGTGTCGGCTTGAACCAGTTGTGTAACGTAGAGTGTGTGAGAAGAGCATCCACTACACACACATGAACACCACCTAGACAACGAGAGAATATAAACACCACTTATCGCATTAACAAACTCGGAAAATTAACATTTTTAATAATAAAGATTGTCTTAGTTGTTCTCCATGTTTCCGCCCTAAAATGACACTATGGTACAAAAACTGTCATTTACATTTAAACCAACATGGCACTCAAACCAACACAGCATTTCAAATTCAAATTCTCTTTCTTTGACCACTTTCAGCTAGGTCCGTTCACATTTCTGCTCACTTTCCTTTCAGCTATATTTGTGGTGACGTTTTCTGGTCGCGATCTTATTTGATTCTGGATTGTGTTCAATATTGTCACTTTCTGTTTGTTGTGGTTTCCGCTCTTGCTGTTGTTTTTGTAATCTGGTTGGCCCTGTGCTGCGCTCAAGATGATTGGATGTTGGATCGATTTATTGTGGTATTCCTTGGCTGTTTGTTGTTTACGGGGAAAGTAGATTGCCTATCCTAATAAGGACCGGCGGTCGATTGACTTGGGCAGGTACTGATGGCTATACTGCTGAGGTCTGGTATTATTTGGTGATTTTCTCGTATCCTTGTTGTAAAGTACTGCTCCTACATAGGGTTTCGGTAATTTGGCCTTGGTTGTGTCGTATCTGGTATTAGTGTTTGGGGTAACGGTGTCGACCTCGTTTGACTTCAAATTTTGGCTGTCGATGTGGTTCCTCTGGCGATGACCAAAAAACATCATCATCCTGCAGTTCTGAGTTATAGAAGTTCGGGTCCTCCATCTCCATGATGCGTTGGTTAATTTGGTCAACTGTTGCCAACGGAAACTGTTTCATCAGCGATGCCTGAGTTTTCTTATCTGGTGTTTGATGCGGCTTTTTCTGGGTCTCGGCTCCCTGTATTTGCTGCCTTCTTGTTGCCTCTTTCCGTGCTTTCTCTCTTTCTTCCATCACTCTGTTGGTTGCTTGCAGTTCCTTGTTAAGTCTGTTGTTTTCTTCGTATGCTCTTCGTAACTTTTCCTCTGTTTCAGCCAGTGCCTTCTTGATCATTTCGACTTCTTTCGCGAGAAGTTGTTGGTTATCCCGCAGATCATTGATGCCCGCCTCGTCTTCCCTTGCCTTAGTTGGTTGTTCCTTTTGTGTCTGGATAGTGGCCAGTGCATTCATGATGTCCTCCTTGAATTTCGTCATCTCTGCTGTCATCCGTTTCTGGGTGTCAAGAGTCGCCTGCATTATAGCTCTCAGGCCTGTTATTTCATCTCTGTCTTCATCTCGTTGGGTTTTGGATGCGTCTTTCTCGTCTCTGAGAGCTTGGATGTCACTTTTGAGTTGAGCCACCTCGTTGCTCAATTTGGTGGTAATGGCTGCAGTTATGCCTTGGGTTGCTTCGTGTCTTCTGCGGGCCTCATGGTATGGAATCTTATCCCGTATGGCCGTGGTTGCAATTTCTCTACATTGTTGCAGATAGGGGCACCCCAGGTACCTGGTGCTGTGCTGGCCGTAGCAGTTGGCGCACTTTCTGTTCGTATTTTGTGACTTAAAGTCTGTGTCCAGCTTTGCCAGCGGGCAATTGTTGAAGGCACGGTGTTGTGAACAGTATCGGCATACTTCATGTTCGCTCACACAAGTGGCCCGGGAGTGCCATGCTTTTTGGCAACGAGAGCACTGGATCACCTGTGGCACGTATTGCTCTGGTCTTTGCATTCTTTGATCTAGGTAGACTTTATCCGGGATGTTTTCTCCTTCCGATGTTATCACCGCCACTGGCAATGGATGCCGTTTTGAGCCCAGTCTCTCTGCTTGGTTGATGTTGACATTGGGGTTTTCTTTCCTTATTTGTTGCAGAATTTCTTCGTTGCTCCATTGCAGGTTGACTCGTCGGATCACCCAGCGTCTTACATTCTGGAAGATGGTGGCCGTCACAGTTATCTCCTCGGATAGTCGGAGTTCTTTCTTGCCGTCGTGTTGGATGTCATCCAGCATGTCTGAGGTGCGGTTGGTTCTGTTTAGTGAAGCTATCACTCCTTCTCGAGTTCTCCTAATCTTTGCGACTGCCCTCTTGCCTAACATGATCTCCAGCATATTGATCAATGTTAGCGTTGCCAGTGTAGTGATTGCTGTCCGGCCCGAGTTGGTCTGTCGTAGAAATATTGTGGCAGGAAATTCATAGCTGCCTGACTTTCGTCGATCTGGAGATGTTTGTGGACTTGGCTGTGTTGGTTCAGGTGACGCTGGGACGTCACTAAGGGCCTCACTGGTAGTAGGGGCGTCTTCCTGTGGTTCGGTAGTATCTGTCTGCGTCTTCCTGGCCTCCGAATTAGATCGGGTAGATCTGTCAGTGGGTTGTTTCCTCTGTCCGTTGCGCTTTCCGTTAGGTTTGTTTCTCCGAGACATGGTGCTTGCGGAGAAGGCCTCTCGCTCTGGCTAATGCTTTGTATTGTGTTATGTAGGTTTCAGTCTTATCTGATGACAATTGCGGAGAAGTCCTCTCGCTATGCCTATCCTCAAAGGGACCAGCATGTACTGTATTGCGCCGGTATCAATATCTGGTGACTATTGCGGAGAAGTCCTCTCGCTCTGCCTATCCTCCAAGGGACCAGCATATACTGTATTGTGCAGGTATCAATACTATCTGATGATTGGCTGATAAGGTGGAGCCGAAGCTGTTGTGTGACGAACACAGCATTTAAACTAACACAGCATTTAAACCAACACAGCACCCAAACCAACACAGCACTCAAATTAACACTGCACTCAAACCAACACAGCATTCAAACCAACACTGCACTCCGTGGCTTAGGCGTTGCAAGTCCGACTCGTAATTTCAACGCACCGCGATCGAAACCCACTGCTGGCTGCGTGGATTTTAATCATGGTATGCGGTGTCGCAGGTCAACCCAGCCTAAAATGGGTGGCAGGATTGCTGTCCTGGGAAAGTAAAGATAGCCGGCGTAATGCTGACCCCATTACCCACTTAGTGCCGATGGTCTGAAAAATATGGGCGCTCTTCCCATAAACCTGATGTGCCCAAAGGCCTGAAAAGGGATCTTTTACTTTTTTATGGATTATGATTCATGGTTACCCTTAATTAGTCCTCTGGCTCTGACATGTTTTTTAAATGCTTTTTAAGCACTGAGCTCATCAGAGTTTGTATCATCCTGTGCACAACTTGAATCCGTAGCATTGTCTAGTCACTTTATCTAACCCAACAGGTTATTGGCACAACTTGCATCTGTAGTATTGTCTAGTCACCTTATCTAACCCAACAGGTTATTGGCACAACTTGCATCTGTAGCATTGTCTAGTCACCTTATCTAATCCAACAGGTTATTGGCACAACTTGCATCTGTAGCATTGTCTAGTCACCTTATCTAATCTAACAGGTTATTGGCACAACTTGCATCTAGTATTGTCTAGTCACCTTATCTAATCTAACAGGTTATTGGCAGGAAGAATATTAACCTGAGGTTAGACAAACACCAAGTGATGAAAGAAGAGCATCCCACATACCTTGGAGTCACACTTGACCGGCAGTTCAGCCTCAAGAACCATATTGAAAACATCAGGAATAAGGCATTGAGGTGGTTACAGTTATTAAAGAGACTTGCAGGTACAAGGAAACTCTGAGGGGCTTATATCTAGGCTATGTTTGCTCTGTGATAGAGTACAACAACTCACTGCTTACAACTTGCTCCAAAACTAACCTAGAAACTCTTGACAGAGTACAAAATAATGCCCTCCGATTAATCTGCGGAGCTATGCAGTCTACACCAACTACTGCATGTGAAATCCATACAAATGTGGAACCCCTCGGGTTGCGGAGAGAAAAAGCCACTTTAGACATTTATGAAAGATGCGATAGGAAAAATCGTAACCATCCTAATAGACATCTTGTAGAAAACTGGGAATACAAACAAAGAATAAAGCACAAATCGGTTTTACACTGTGTTAATGAAATTCAGGACAGATACCACCTCCCAGAAAGACGTCAAGGAATTCAGAATGTTGCAAGAAACCTACCACCACATGCTCGCTTTAAAGCTCCAGAAGTCCGAACTAAATTGGTAGGCGAGGAAACCAAACAGTCCGACCCAATCGCTCTTATGAACTCATCACTAAAGACCGTTGATTCTTACCCCCAAGAATGGATACATGTCTATACTGATGGATCAGCATTTAAAGCTACCATTAAAGCAGGTTACGGAATCTACATAGGTTATCCCGATGGATCTGTTAAAGAGATTTTTGATGCATGCGGGGAATTCTGTTCAAACTATGAAGCTGAAATAATTGCACTGGAAACAGCAGTATACCACCTAAAGACTGTAATGGATGTTTACCCTTCAGAGGTCCAAAATATTGTCATCTTCACAGATTCAATGTCTGCCCTTCAAGCTCTAGAGGGCAGTGAATGCTGCAGAACTGACATAGCCAAGATAATCCTGGATGCTGATCAGCTTATTACCTCATACAACATCAGAATAGTGATGCAGTGGATTCCAGGTCACTCCGGCACACCAGGTAATGACAGAGCTGACAGATTGGCAAAGAAAGGAGCAACACAAGAACAACCACCTACAGCGACAACCCTCCAGAAAGCAAAAACACTGATAAGAGCTATAAACAAAGAGACTTGGTTGAACAGATGGGCCATGGGAGACACTGGAAGAGAGGTTTATAGACATATGTCTGGCCCTGATCCTAAAGACAGCATTAACCATCTAACAAGAAGGGACCAGGCCACCATCTTCAGACTTAGAACGCAACATACTCCACTCAATGGACACCTAAACAGAATACAGCCACAACACTCCCCAGAGTGCCAGCTATGTAACTACCCCTATGAAACTGTTGAACACCATCTCTTTGAGTGCCCAAAACTCAGTGAGACAAGAAGAACGCTACTCCCTCCGAGACCAGACAAGTGGAACACCTTGTACGGAGGAAAAGAACAGCTTGTGAAAACATGCAAATTCCACTACATGGCATTGGGCCAAAGGGCGAAAGCTCATGCGCCGCTAGATCGATAACAACAACAACATGTTATTGGCACAACTTGCATCTGTAGCATTGTCTAGTCACCTTAACCTAGCAGGTTATTGGCACAACTTGCATCTGTAGCATTGTCTAGTCACCTTATCTAATCTAACAGGTTATTGGCACAACTTGCATCTGTAGTATTGTCTAGTCACCTTATCTAATCCAACAGGTTATTGGCACAACTTGCATCTGTAGTATTGTCTAGTCACCTTATCTAATCCAACAGGTTATTGGCACAACTTGCATCTGTAGTATTGTCTAGTCACCTTATCTAATCCAACAGGTTATTGGCACAACTTGCATCTAGTATTGTCTAGTCACCTAATCTAACCTATCAAGTTACTGGCAAAATGATGATGACGATAGTCAGCTTTGAAATATTTACTCCACAGACAATTGGATTATATCCAATATTTAAATTAGACTAGGTATCTAGCCCCAAGGGCTCTCAGTTAAAAAATAGTAGAGGTGAGTTATATTTTCCCATAGTGCTTGAGGTTTCCCTAAAAGCTTCTACAACACCTTCACCCGGGTGTTTAGCCCCAAGGAATCCATGAACATGTACTTTCATAGCACCTAAGGTCTCCCCAACAGTCTACAACACCTTTAACAGGGTGGTTAGCGCCCAAGAAATCTCAGATGAAAATGAATATTCTGATATTTTTTCACATTTTACTGTCTCCCCACTAGCCTCTACAACTACTGTGCCTTGCGTTGATCTCTGTATTCTTTCTTGTCTATCAGTCAGTTTAATGAGCTTCAGTTCATTGTAGCAGTTTTCAATCATGGGTACCCCATCAACTCTACGCACACACTTCTAATTACTTTTTAAATACTTTATATCATTATAAATGTCAGTAATGAAAAGCAAAGACTCAGCAATCTGTCAATGAAGAAATTATATCTTTATCACCAACAATCAATGCAATGATGGTTATCTTTATCAGCAACAATATGTCAATGAAGAAATGATATCTTTATCAGCAACAATCAATGCAATGATGGTTATCTTTATCAGCAACAATCTGTCAATGAAGAAATTATATCTTTATCACCAACAATCAATGCAATGATGGTTATCTTTATCAGCAACAATCTGTCAATGAAGAAATGATATCTTTATCACCAACAATCAATGCAATGATGGTTATCTTTATCAGCAACAATCTGTCAATGAAGAAATGATATCTTTATCACCAACAATCTGTCAATGAAGAAATGATATCTTTATCACCAACAATCTGTCAATGAAGAAATGATATCTTTATCACCAACAATCAATGCAATGATGGATTTCTGTTCTTGAACCACAACTAATTTAAAGTTGACAGCTGATTATGTTACTTAATAATTAAAATGTCCAAAGAAGTACATTTTCAAATGATACTTTAAATACTTTGTAATACTAAAAAAAATTCCACCTTAATGAGTATTAAAGTCGAGAGAACTATATAAATTTTTTTTAAATTAATTTATTAACCAGTTTAATTATTTGTCAATACTATAAATCACCATCAATTGTTTCCTTTCAAATTATTAAAAAAATTCAAATTGAAAAATCAGATTAATGTTATATTTTGTCTTGAATTAAATTACACTATTAGATCAATCAATCAATCAATCAATCAATCAATCAATCAATCAATCAATCAATCAGGTGCCATCTCCACAATGAAGGTTGGCTGCAATGGATCTCCAACAAGCCCTGTCTCTTGCCCTTGATGTACACTCACTCATACTGCTGTTCGTCCATCTCTTGATGTTATCCTCCCACTTGTGGCGCTGTGATTGCGGTCACAGGCATGAGGCAAAGTTAAGTCTGATGTGAGTGGTGCCAGTCCTTCACTGTTCTGGTTTTACGGAACCTCATGCAAGACTCTTGCTGCACGTCCCCGTCGTGCGCCACGGATAATGTCTAAAATGAGCATTAACAGAGTTGGCAGGGGATCTCGGAGCTGGCGGCCCCTAGAGGTGTAGTGTCCTTTCTGGCTCTCACCAGCCCGCCCCCAAACGCATGGGTGAAAAGTCTAACAAAACTCAAGAATTGCTTGCTAAATGTACCATCAAATGACAACTCTTGGTTAAAATTCGGGAGTGAATGGAAAACTTTGCTGCTGAGACTCAACCCTGACCGAGAGATTTACCCGCAGCCAAGACGAGTAACATCTCTTGTGGGCGACTTCTCGCAGCAAGATCCTACCTACGTACATCCTCAATCCTCAGTGTCGTCATCACCGCGCTGAGGTACACCACGGCAGCAACTTTTCATACGCTGGCTTGGAAATAATGTCCGACAAAGTTATACCCCACGGCACACATGCAAGCTCAAAGTCCGACAATCATAATTCGTACCGATTAGGAAAAGTCCGAATGTCCGTATCCACTGGTCCAACTCGCCCAAGTGTTGGGACCAAACAGGTGAAGCCACGCCTGACGCATTTTGCTTCCCCATTCTGTCGTGCTAAGGGCACAGCTGAAACAACGTTAAAGGTGTCTAACGTAAGATGAAAAAGAATGTACCTATTTGTGTGGCCACAAACGTTCTAGAACTGCGGGCTGCCCCCCGCTGTTCTCCGGAGAGCGCAGCCTTGTAGAGCGGGAAGCTCAATACACGGTTGCGAGGTTAAGCAGTCATGGGCAGGACGTGACGATTCCTTGGGTGAGCCCAGACCCAGAGCATCATGCGTTGGCTCTGCATTTATGGAAGCCTCCTTGGATGGCGGGGAATGCCCATTATCTGCCCCTGCCTTCCCTTGAGGACTGAAAACTCTACATAGAGCTGCCTCAAGGACGACATTCCGGGGGCCACACCTGTTAAAAGTCAAAGAGGACACCACACAAATGAGGCAACATCTCGACCCACACAAAACAATGGCCACAGTCAACCTAGAAATAGGCTTGACGTCTTCCTCCGAAGTCGGGAGTACATCTGCCGGAGAGGCGGGGAACGAGAACTGCAAACAAATAAGCCAGTAAAACGGATGTACACGCAAAACTCAGGTCAAGGTAAAAGCCAAAAGTCCATTTTGGACGAACAACCGCGACTTACCGCCGGAATTCACAGCCGGTGAACAAGAAGAAGAAGAAGAAGAATCCTCCCACTTGTAACGCTGTCTGCCTCTTGCCCGCCTACCTTGAACCTTTCCCTCTAGGATGATCTTTACACGCTATTAGATGGTGTGATATTATTTAAAAAAAAAAACAATATCACATTCTGAAAATCAGAACCAATCCAATCATCAGATAAAGTAATACCATGTCTGTACCACAACATATAAATTACGATTTTCAGTTTTATTCTACAGAAAATTGAAAATTATATTTTTCAAATGGATTATAAGATTGTTGTAATTTAGTAATGACATTGTATTAACTTCTCTAACTATGACAGATCTATATTAAAGATGACATTATCCTGCAAGTCTATGATCTCACTAACTGTGACAGATCTATACTAAAGACAACATTATCCTGCAAGTCTAGGATCTCTCTAACTATGACAGAGCTATACTAAAGAAGACATTATCCTGCAAGTCTATGATCTCTCTAACTTTGACAGATCTATACTAAAGTCAACATTATCCTGCAAGTCTATGATCTCTCTAACTATGACAGATCTATACTAAAGAAGACATTATCCTGCAAGTCTATGATCTCTCTAACTATGACAGAGCTATACTAAAGAAGACATTATCCTGCAAGTCTATGAACTCTCTAACTGTGACAGATCTATACTAAAGAAGACATTATCCTGCAAGTCTATGAACTCTCTAACTGTGACAGATCTATACTTAAGATGACATTATCCTGCAAGTCTATGAACTCTCTAACTGTGACAGATCTATACTTAAGATGACATTATCCTGCAAGTCTATGAACTCTCTAACTGTGACAGATCTATACTTAAGATGACATTATCCTGCAAGTCTCTGATCTCTCTAACTATGACAGAGCTATACTAAAGAAGACATTATCCTGCAAGTCTATGATCTCTCTAACTTTGACAGATCTATACTAAAGTCAACATTATCCTGCAAGTCTATGATCTCTCTAACTTTGACAGATCTATACTAAAGTCAACATTATCCTGCAAGTCTATGAACTCTCTAACTATGACAGAGCTATACTAAAGAAGACATTATCCTGCAAGTCTATGATCTCTCTAACTATGACAGAGCTATACTAAAGAAGACATTATCCTGCAAGTCTATGATCTCTCTAACTATGACAGAGCTATACTAAAGAAGACATTATCCTGCAAGTCTATGATCTAACTATGACAGAGCTATACTAAAGAAGACATAATCCTGCAAGTCTATGATCTCTCTAACTGTGACAGATCTATACTAAAGAAGACATTATCCTGCAAGTCTATGATCTAACTATGACAGATCTATACTAAAGAAGACATTATCCTGCAAGTCTATGATCTCTCTAACTGTGACAGATCTATACTAAAGAAGACATTATCCTGCAAGTCTATGATCTAACTATGACAGATCTATACTAAAGAAGACATTATCCTGCAAGTCTATGATCTAACTATGACAGATCTATACTAAAGAAGACATTATCCTGCAAGTCTATGATCTAACTATGACAGATCTATACTAAAGAAGACATTATCCTGCAAGTCTATGAACTCTCTAACTGTGACAGATCTATACTAAAGATGACATTATACTGCACGTCTATGATCTCTCTAACTGTGACAGATCTATACTAAAGAAGACATTATCCTGCAAGTCTATGATCTAACTATGACAGAGCTATACTAAAGAAGACATTATCCTGCAAGTCTATGAACTCTCTAAATGTGACAGATCTATACTTAAGAAGACATTATCCTGCAAGTCTATGATCTCTCTAACTGTGACAGATCTATACTTAAGAAGACATTATCCTGCAAGTCTATGAACTCTCTAACTATGACAGAGCTATACTAAAGAAGACATTATCCTGCAAGTCTATGATCTCTCTAACTGTCACAGATCTATACTAAAGAAGACATTATCCTGCAAGTCTATGATCTCTCTAACTGTCACAGATCTATACTAAAGATGACATTATACTGCACGTCTATGAACTCTCTAACTGTGACAGATCTATACTAAAGAAGACATTATACTGCACGTCTATGAACTCTCTAACTGTAACAGATCTATACTAAAGATGACATTATACTGCACGTCTATGAACTCTCTAACTGTGACAGATCTATACTAAAGAAGACATTATCCTGCAAGTCTATGATCTCTCTAACTATGACAGAGCTATACTAAAGATGACATTATACTGCAAGTCTATGATCTCTCTAACTATGACAGATCTATACTAAAGATGACATTATACTGCACGTCTATGATCTCTCTAACTATGACAGAGCTATACTAAAGAAGACATTATCCTGCAAGTCTATGATCTCTCTAACTGTGACAGATCTATACTAAAGACAACATTATCCTGCAAGTCCAGATGAACCTTAGACAAGTGAGCCTTCAAGCGCAACATGCGAGTGCACGTGAACTCACATAACACACATCGGTACTTTTTCTTCTTGGATACTCTGACTGCAGACTTGGTGTTTGTGTCCCTGTCATGTGTCAACATGTGTTTCCTTAACTGGATGGCTCGTATACAAGAGTAGGCACATTGGGGGCATTGGTGGGGCTTCTGCTCTGAGTGGGTCAGCATGTGTTCTCTGAAGTCTGCAGCCCGGTTGCCAGCATAATTACACAGGCTACAGTTGAAGCGGTGCCTCTGTTCATGTTTGGACAACATGTGAACCCTCAGACTGTCCTCCTTCTTATACTTGGCATTACAGACAGAGCAGCAGAACGGGTACTGGTAGCTGTGCTGCAGCTGGTGGATGTTCATCTGCTGCTGCTGGACACAGCTGTAGCTGCAGTACTGGCACTGGATCGGCTTCTGGCCATGGCTGAATTTATGTTTCTTCAGCAGGTAGGCCGACCTGCAAGCCACCTGACACAAGTCACACTGATAGAGATTGTCACCGAGATGTTTAGCCAGGTGAGACTTGAGGCCTGCAGCACTTTTACAGGTGTAGTCACACTGTGTACACTGGTACACGGTGCTCTCTGCGTTGGTGTGTGTCCTCAGGTGCTGGTGTAGCGTACCCTTACTCTTGCAGGCATACTCACACAACTCACACTGAAATGTCTTCTGGTCTGTGTGAACAAGCAAATGTTTTTTCATTCGTGAAAACTCATCACACATATACTCACAATGGGCACACTTGTAGTTTTTCACTAGGGCATGTTTTCTCACATGTTTTTTGAAAGTGGACTTGTAATCACAGGAGAACTGGCAGCGGTTGCAGTGGTACATCTTGGCTGTGGAGTGATGTCTCACTGGTGCTTCCTGGTCATCTGGCAGCTGATCGCTAACATGGAGAGACAGACCTGTCTCTTCCTGCCTGTCTGCCGCAGCAGTCAGCTCCATGGGCAGCTCAATTTCTTGCTTGATAATCTCCAACGGTGGAAGCTGCTGATTGTCTTCACTGACCACCGCCACTAGGCAGTTCTGAGTTGGCCCCAGGGTCACATGATCCAATGTTACATGGTCTAGTGTCAACATGGCCAAGTCGTGGACAGCAAAGTGTTGCTGCCAGTCTATAACCTCAGTACTCCATGAGTGAATGTCAGAACAAACAAGTCCCTCTTCATTCTGATTTGTTGCCAGCTCCTCCGGCTGGCTGACAGTTGTAAATATAATAGCTGGATGCTCCGAGGAGTGAAATATCTGCGGACGGTTGGCAGACTGTGAAAATATCTGAGCAGGTGCAGCCATGAGCAGGGTCTCACCACCAGCTGTTACGGGAACTTTGTCATCAACAGCAGACAGTTGCTGAGAGTCCTTGACCTGATGTGAAGCAGGTGGCAAACTGGCGACTGAGTGCAGGTGATCAGAGACAGAAACCTGGCCAGGTGTGTGAGTGAGTTTATGTTCTTCCAGAGTAGAGGCATCACTGCAGCAGAACTGGCATGTGCTGCAAGTGTAGGAGTGCAGACGCACGTGTGACTCTTGATGTTTCTTTAAACGAGATGCAACTGTGCAAACATAGTCACAAGAATCACAGTGCAGGATGCTCTTGTCCAGACTTGACAATAGGGTCTCAGTCTCACCACCAACCACCTTGCCCCTGTGGACCAGCATGTGGGCTCGGAGACGAGACTGGCGGATACAAGAATAGCTGCAGTAAGGACATCTGATGGGCCTGGACTTGGAGTGAATGAACAGGTGGCGCCGAAAATCAGCATACCTGTTGCTGACATACTTGCAGTCTAAACATCTGAATTTGTGCATGTTGGAATGAGTCAGTGTGTGAACTTTCAAGCCTGCTTCTTTTTTGTAAGTAGCTGGACACAAGGTGCAGCGGAATGGGGTCTCAGTCTCATGCAACAGCAAGTGTGCCTTCAGCTGGAAGTTCTGTATACAAGTGTACTCACACTTAGGGCACTGGATTGGCTTGGTCTGGCTATGTGTCAGGATGTGAGTTTTGAGGTTTCTCTCTCTGTGGCAGGCATAGTTACAGTGTGCACATTTGTACTCCTTCATGTCGGAATGAATTTTCCTGTGTTCTCTTAAATTAGTTGATGTTTTGAACATGGCTGAACAGATATCACACAGAAACCGTTTTTCTTGCTCTCCATTTCTGTCAGTTTTCCTGACCAGTTTGTCAGTTATCCTGGCCAGTTTGTCAGTTTTGAAAGCCTGGTCTGTGTTTGACCTGGTCACTCTGGAGCTATGTAGAGTCACATTTTTCTCACAATCTGTTTGTCCACACCTACTGGGCTGGAATCTTAGCTTGAAATTGTCTACATCATTCTGATTGACCGATATCAATTGTTGTCTCCGTGTATTGTTTGCATTTAGCTTCAATTTTCTGGGCAACATTTTACGTTTAAAACTGTCAACATCTGAAACTAGAGATGGAGAAACTGTGGTCTTGTGGGATCTCATGATGCTGGTTTGATGGCAAGTCACAATCTGGGCTGGCTGTCCTTGTGCAAGCTGTTGTGTCTACAGTCTGGGCTGCCTGTCCTTGTGCAAGCTGTTGTGTCTTCAGTCTGGGCTGCCTGTCCTTGTGCAAGCTGTTGTGTCTACAGTCTGGGCTGCCTGTCCTTGTGCAAGCTGTTGTGTCTTCAGTCTGGGCTGCCTGTCCTTGTGCAAGCTGTTGTGTCTACAGTCTGGGCTGCCTGTCCTTGTGCAAGCTGTTGTGTCTACAGTCTGGGCTGCCTGTCCTTGTGCAAGCTGTTGTGTCTACAGTCTGGGCTGCCTGTCCTTGTGCAAGCTGTTGTGTCCACAGTCTGGGCTGCATGTCCTTGTGCAAGCTGTTGTGTCCACAGTCTGGGCTGCATGTACTTGTGCAAGCTGTTGTGTCCACAGTCTGGGCTGCCTGTCCTTGTGCAAGCTGTTGTGTCCACAGTCTGGGCTGCCTGTCCTTGTGCAAGCTGTTGTGTCCACAGTCTGGGCTGCCTGTCCTTGTGCAAGCTGTTGTGTCTACAGTCTGGGCCTGTGGACATAAAAATGGTTAGCAATATTAAAACAGAGCCAATACAATAGCTGCTTCAGCAAATCCTTTTGTTTTTCAGCATCACCATGTTGTGCCACTAGATGTTACACGGGCCTTGCAGGTTATTCCTTTTTTTTTTTTTTTTTCATCGAACACCGGCTGTGAATTCCAGTGGAAGGTCCCGGTTAATCGTCCGCTTGGACTTTTGGCTTTCACCTGGACCTGATTTTTGCGTGTACAACCGTTTTTCATTTCCCTGCCTCTTGGGCAGCTGTACGCCGGCTTCGAAGGAAGGTTATTCCTTCATTCAGTTCTATTTCATGCACTTGTTTCAATGTCATTTTTGGAATCCAGTTTAACAACCTGAACCTCAATCATCAAGGTTTGTTTTGGGGTTTCTCTTGAAAGTACCCATTTCATCAATTCCTTTTTCGGTCTCTCTCCCATTTCAGAACCTGTTTGGTAATTATTTGCTCCCTTCTCAGAATGTGCCAAACAGAGCGCCATCTTTATAGTCTACTAACTGTCGATAAAAGTGGTTGTTGAGACATTTCTTTGATTTCTGCACCATTATTGAACTGCTCCCAAATTAACTTATTACAGACCAGATTGGGTGACTTCAGCATAAACAGTCAATATTCAAGTTCAATGATGGACGTCTGAGCTTTTAGGAGTGACCACATCTTATGTGTGGGAAAACTGAAGCTGAAAAATAACTGCAGAGGAAATGTACATCCAGTCACAGACCTTGCAATGAAAATTGAGGACAAGAATCACAGCAAGAACTGGCAAAGGGATCTGAAGTATGTGAGGAGGAAGAAGATCACAGCATTCAAGTTAAATGGAATTATGCCAAGATCACAATTTTAGAAACAGCTAAATTTAGTGTAGGACTCAATTATTATGATAAAAAGATAAAGTCGGGAGATATGAACCAGAGTAATTGCACACGGTTATAAACCATAAGTGCTCTTCCACCAGTACAGACAGCAGATAAGAAACTGTCCGCCTGTGTTGCCATCTGCACGCAACACCGTAGCTACAGCAACGTTCCTCCATTTACCCCAGAGAGTTAACTCTGGTGCCCTAGAGGCTGGGTGAACCCCGGGGAACCGCCTGGTTTCAAACAAAGGCCGTGGGCTGCAGCGAGTCGCAGCTGGATTTGAAAGCGATGCCTCCTATCGACTGCGTTAACACGGCCCCCAAATTAGTATGATAAGTGATGACACATGGCAGTACATTCAGGAAATAACAACACTGATAGAAAACACTGGATAAGTGATGATACATGGCAGTACATTCAGGAAATAACAACACTGATAGAAAACACTGGATAAGTGATGATACATGGCAGTACATTCATGATAAATAACATTCAGGAAATAACAACACTGATAGAAAACACTGGATAAGTGATGACACATGGCAGTACATTCAGGAAATAACAACACTGATAGAAAACACTGGATAAGTGATGATACATGGCAGTACATTCAGGAAATAACAACACTGATAGAAAACACTGGATAAGTGATGATACATGGCAGTACATTCAGGAAATAACAACACTGATAGAAAACACTGGATAAGTGATGATACATGGCAGTACATTCAGGAAATAACAACACTGATAGAAAACACTGGATAAGTGATGATACATAGCAGTACATTCAGGAAATAACAACACTGATAGAAAACACTGGATAAGTGATGATACATGGCAGTACATTCAGGAAATAACAACACTGATAGAAAACACTGGATAAGTGATGATACATGGCAGTACATTCAGGAAATAACAACACTGATAGAAAACACTGGATAAGTGATGATACATGGCAGTACATTCAGGAAATAACAACACTGATAGAAAACACTGGATAAGTGATGATACATAGCAGTACATTCAGGAAATAACAACACTGATAGAAAAACACTGGATAAGTGATGATACATGGGCAGTACATTCAGGAAATAACAACACTGATAGAAAACACTGGATAAGTGATGACACATGGCAGTACATTCAGGAAATAACAACACTGATAGAAAACACTGGATAAGTGATGATACATGGCAGTACATTCAGGAAATAACAACACTGATAGAAAACACTGGATAAGTGATGATACATGGCAGTACATTCAGGAAATAACAACACTGATAGAAAACACTGGATAAGTGATGATACATGGCAGTACATTCAGGAAATAACAACACTGATAGAAAACACTGGATAAGTGATGATACATAGCAGTACATTCAGGAAATAACAACACTGATAGAAAACACTGGATAAGTGATGATACATGGCAGTACATTCAGGAAATAACAACACTGATAGAAAACACTGGATAAGTGATGATACATGGCAGTACATTCAGGAAATAACAACACTGATAGAAAACACTGGATAAGTGATGATACATGGCAGTACATTCAGGAAATAACAACACTGATAGAAAACACTGGATAAGTGATGATACATGGCAGTACATTCAGGATAGAACAATGGTGAAATTTGTTAGATGTGATGCTTACAGAATAAAACAAAAAAATCAGGGGTAAAGAAGATTACAGTAAGAAAAAAAAAAATATTTTTAAAAAGTTTATGATAAGAGAGAATATGGTGACAGACTAGAAAAAGAAGTAGACTAAGGCAAGAAAGATAAACAAATAAAAGTTCTGCAAGGTGAGATAAGAGAGAATATGGTGACAGACTAGAAAGAGAAGTAGACTAAAGCAAGAAAGATAAACAAATAAAAGTTCTGCAAGATGAGATAAGAGAGAATATGGAGACAGACTAGAAAGAGAAGTAGACTAAAGCAAGAAAGATAAACAAATAAAAGTTCTGCAAGGTGAGATAAGAGAGAATATGGAGACAGACTAGAAAGAGAAGTAGACTAAAGCAAGAAAGATAAACAAATAAAAGTTCTGCAAGGTGAGAAAAGACTTCACTGTAGTAGTTTCCACTGTTAGAATGTTGACATCATCAGGTGCCTTGTCGACTGGCGTGGGCGATCATCATGCCTCTCCACAATCTGCGATCTCCTGCAGCATGTATTCGTTCGTGTGCTGACACACCTCCATGCCATGCAACAAGACTGTCAAGAATCTTCTATCGTTGTTTTCCTTTATCCCTCCTTCCATAGATCTTTCCAGTGGTCACCACATGTTCCACTTTACCTGGTGTAAGGTAACCACTATTCGTATTCGGCCCGACCGCAACTATTCGGTCAAATACCGATTAGTTATTAGGTCCACAATTCGGCCCCGAAGTGAATACGAAGCGAATATTCGGTACAGCCCTACTAAATACATATATACTATACTGACTACATATATATACTATACTGTCTACATATATACTATACCGACTACATATATCCTATACTGACAACTTATATACTATACCGACTACAAATATCCTATACTGAAAACTTATATACTATACCGACTACATATATCCTATACTGACAACTTACAAACTATACTGACTACATATATCCTATACTGACAACTTATATACTATACTGACTACATATATTTGTAAAATACAATTAGCTTTTCAGTGAGGCCTGGCTACCACAACTGTCCTGACATAGTTGCTAAGGGCCTTGTCTGGAAAAACCAGTAGATGACACCATCACAAAAATGTGTTCCACAGTCCATCTTAAGCAATATGCAGTGAAAGGCTATCATATGCTAGAGTCATTCTTTACTCTCAAAACAGAAAGGAGTTAACAGAAGAAATTGTGTGTTTTTTTTTGGGGGGGGGGGGGGGGGTCCAACAAGTGTTTCAAAAAAGTGGTCAATACACATGGATGGTTGTTGCAAGATTTACCAAAAAAACATTCTTGCATTAGGCTTAGAAATGTGTTGCTAATGTGAATATGAGCTTCCAGCTTCCCCAAAATAGAATTACACCACAGCAGTGACTACTGTAACTAATGAAATGACTTGAAGAAAGTTGAGTAAGACTTCATGGATGCCCAATGTTATTCACCTCACAGGTGCCAACATAAATCAGGTTTACACACATTGAGCACCACCCATTCAAAACAGACATTCAATCCCCTGACCCTCATGGTGGCGGCATGCCTGATTCCTATCAACTTCACATGTTACTGGCCCATGGGCTATTTTACAGATACCACAACATCTTCACTGTGGTAGTTTCCACTATTAGAATGTTGACATCTTATCTGTGGTAGTTTCAACTGTTAGAATGTTGACATCTTATCTATGGTAGTTTCCACTGTTAGACTGCTGATCTTTACGCCTAATTCTCATATTCCTAGCAGTGATGTGGACATGTTGCTTACAATATCCTCGGAATGTCCTACCTCTCTAAGGGCACTGACAATGTCTGTGTGATCTATGGTCCGGTCATATGCAATTAATGTGGAACCTGCCAGTCTATCAGCTCTGTCACCGTCTGCAACAACTGCATACCCTGTGACAAAAAAGAGGGTAACTGCACACACAGGAGAGTTTTGCAATGACTCAATCCACTGTCTGCGTAACCAGCCTGCCTCAACCCGCCAGATCATGCTCAAAGAATTGCTCAGCACACAATCGCGGGAATAGTTCTGTGATTCCAGCCACATGAAAGCCTGTGTCACCGCCAAAACCTCCATCCTCATGCTGCTGGTGGTCATGGAGAAGACATCCCTGGCTTCCTTAACTCTTCTGCCTGAAGAGCAAGCTGTAAATGCTCATGCACTCTAATGTCCTCGTATAACGGACCCGTCCGTGAAGATCAGCACATGTCTCACCTGAATTGTCACTGATCAGCGGGCAGACCTCAGCGTTGACAGCAATGACATTCTGTTCCTTTCAACTCCTATCAAGCGTGATGACACAGAAGAAGATGTCTCCAATGCACCCTAGAATAATACGCACTGCTTTATTTTGCACCTTCTCAAGTCTTTTATTCTATCGCTGACAGTGAGAATGGCTAGAGCATATTTGATGGAAGAAAGAACAAGTCCCTGGAACAGAAGCAGAAGTAGTCTCTGCTCCATATTAAAGGCAGCCAGGACCCTCATTGCTGACAGGCCATGGTGTGCTTTAGTTATAACATGGTCAACATGCTCAGTGAAGGACAGCGCACCTCTCTCCGAGATATGTCATCTCTGGGGAATCAAATAGACAGCGCACCTCTCTCCGAGATATGTCATCTCTGGGGAATCAAATAGACAGCGCACCTCTCTCCGAGATATGTCATCTCTGGGGAATCAAATAGACAGCGCACCTCTCTCCGAGATATGTCATCTCTGGCGAATCAAATAGACCTAGCACCTCTCTCCGAGATATGTCATCTCTGGGGAATCAAATAGACAGCGCACCTCTCTCCGAGATATGTCATCTCTGGGGAATCAAATAGACAGCACACCTGTCTCCGAGATATGTCATCTCTGGGGAATCAAATAGACAGCGCACCTCTCTCCGAGATATGTCATCTCTGGGGAATCAAATAGACAGTGCACCTCTCTCCGAGATATGTCATCTCTGGGGAATCAAAAAGAACAGATAGGGAATCCATACACTGAAAGATTAACTAAGAAGCATGTGTGAAGAGGTTCTCGAAGATATTCAACATTGGAGGGGAATCAAAGGCGGACTTTTAGTCAGGCTGCAGCTGGTACTATTATCATGTCAAATCTTTGTTGGTTACTGACACATGGAACGGCGTATGTATGGGAATGTCCCGACTGACGGAGTGTGTATGGGAATGTCCCAAGTGACGGCGTATGTATGGGAATGTCCCGAGTGATAGCGTATGTATGGGAATGTCCCGAGTGACAGCGTATGTATGGGAATGTCCCAAGTGACGGCGTATGTATGGGAATGTCCTGAGTGACGGCGTATGTATGGGAATGTCCTGAGTGACGGCGTATGTATGGGAATATCCCGACTGACGGAGTGTGTATGGGAATGTCCTGAGTGACGGCGTATGTATGGGAATGTCCCAAGTGCAGTGATGTCCATCCATCCATTCATTCACTGAAAATTATAGGCTCCATGGAAATCATTGCGGGGCTACGAAGGTTGTGCCTTGATAGGTGGCTAGCTATTGTGCAGAGAAAGATCGAGCCACATATGGTAAAGCCAAGTGCAATGAAGTGGATTTTTGTGACAACAATGAAAACTAACTGATAACGTGCTTACTTAAAACTGGCAGCCATTTCTTTTTTTAAACTAGGTCATGTCACCTGATACTGAAATGTTTTGTATGTGATCTGTATGTCTGCCTCATCAGTCCGCACAATACGGTATACATCTTGTCACACTCACTGCCAGATAAACATAAATTTATCAGCGTTTGCATATAAAAACTAGTGACCTAATGGTCATATTTGTTTTAATATGTTAATTAGGAAATGCATATACAGTTAGATCTCACTGCCCCAACTGTAATGATACATAGTTGCTAAAAGTTTCATTCGGATAAAAATAGTTATTGCCATAAAATGAAAAACTTTAGTCATTTCTACCTTACATTTTACTGGGATACAGCCCGGAATGCATCTTTTCTCAGATTTCACAATAATTTGTTTATGGTGGCATCCCTCACTCAAATGTTAATATCTCCGCTTAGAACTGACAGGCTTCGATGAAGTATAGTTGGATTAGATATTTTGGCTCTCCTTTGAATCGTTCCCCAAAATGGCGGCTTTAATATGATGTTGGCTCTCCTTTGAATCGTTCCCCAAAATGGCGGCTTTAATATGATGGCGTTTGAAAGAGAGCTAAATTGGCCAATTTCTGGCCATAAAATATCCAAAATATCCTAATGCGGGTCAGTTCTATTAGAAATATATGTGCTGGCTCCGGATAACGAAACAAATGCTCTGACAGGGTCTCGGCGATACGTTGCTTGCCGACCTGCTTCTGTGAGTGTGCCTCACCGCTGAGCGTATCCCCCGCGCCGCTACCAGCAGCGCAGATAGGGGCTAAACTAGATGGCTGGGACTCACAAGCGGCAGCTACCGCATCTCCTGCAACTTCCTCCAATTACTGTACTCGTGAGTCCTAGGCACCTAGTTTAGCCCCCTTCCGCGCCGCACGTAGCGGCGCGGGGGATACGCTCGGCGATGAGTTTAATCGCGTTTGGCACATGCCAACAAGTCTGACATCTACCGCTGCTAAATCTTCCAATCGGAAGAACACAGTATTACTACCGCTGATAAATCTTCCAATCGGAAGAACACAGTATTGCTAATAAGCTTTCGTCTGTAATGTCTCGAAATTGGTCAACGGTCGCTAATATCGTCTGCTAGTATTGTCTACAGAAACGCTCGAAATTGTTGTCAACGGTCGGTATTTATCGTCTGCTACTACTGTGTGCAAATGTTGATATTGATTTTTAAGTAATCCTAGTTTTGCCGCGATTTGTTCCTTGGCAGAAAGTCCGTATTTTAGATATACTCGAACACCGTCGTTCGGATATTCTTGGATATTTTATGGCCAGAATGTGGCATGCCGCCATTTTGGGGGAATGATTCAAAAGAGCGCCGATATTTTCATATCTATCCAGATGTGATAGTTTCAGAAGTAAAAAACCTAAATATACGAAACTTCACTAGCATCCCCACTATTATTGACATAATTTAGCTGAATAATTATTTTAGTTTAGAACTGACGTACAGGCTGAACTAAGGTACCGTTAGATTTGATTTCTACCGTGTAATCGAAATAAAGCAGTTGCATAATTATTATTTCAAAATAACTGAATTTGAAGAAAGTACCTAAAAGCGATGTTGTTGTGCTGGCCGCTTTGTCAATGCTGATGCAGCTGTGTGGGAGCACTCAACGAGGCCGTGGTCTGTAGCTGGACATTAGCCGTTTATCCACAAGTTCTTACAGTCACGTCAGTATTTGTGGCTATCCATTGTTTATCTATCCAGTAGACCAGATGTTGTTGTTTCTGTCTAACATACAACTCCAGACTTCGTCCATGTCTGCTCTAGCTTCCGCTTCCGGTTGTTGCCAGCAGCTGAGCCGTGTAGATCTTCCTCGATCACAGTGCTGAAGACAGCTACAGAAGCAGAAAGCCATGGCTACCACCGAAAGAGCAGAGACGCACGAACTGAGATCCCTGATGCTAGGAGAAATTAAAGCCCAGACAGCATAGCGTATGCTGCACAACTAAGCGAAAGTAAGGAAGAAGCTACAGAAACCAAAGCTAGCGTCAGCGCCCTAATTGCAAGTTTGGCAGCGGCCCAGGTAGCAGACGAACGACGCGGACAGCAGGAGAGATGCAGAGAGGTGGCCGTGCTGAAAGAAGCGAGGGAGGAAGCCTACAGAGAAGTCACTCTAGTGCAGGCTAAAGCAGAAGCGGATGAGATGGCAGCCAGAACAGAATGCGCCCGGTTACAGAGAGAAAGCCGCAAAGAAACCAAATGTCAGCAGGGCCGACAAGAGCACAGTCACTGAAGCGTTAGCGACGAGGCACCAGGCACAACTGACAGATCCCACTATAAGCGCAGATCAAAGCCCTGAAACAGACAGAGAAGTTCAAGTCACACAAAAATGCTCAGAGGAAGATACCGGGAAATCACATTAGCCAGGCTGACGTACAAGAACTTTATCGGAGAATTAATGAGCAAATGTTTCCGCAAAAGCTTATTGTGAATCAAAACCGTGTCTTCACAAAATATGACGAGGAAGCGCTGAAAGAAAAGGAGAAAGGCCTAACACCCGAGGAATACGAAGCCAGACATGAATGGTTCCTCCAACTTTTAAAAGAAATGAAATCAGCGCCACACGACTTTTGGATCAGGAACAAAAGCAACACCAGAGTAACACAACGACGCCAAAGAAACCAAAAAAAAAAAAAAAATACACACCAGACAGAAGAAACAACCTGCTCTAGAAACAATAACCAATGTAATCCACCCAAATCGCCATGACAGCCCAACTAACCAGCTCACCAGACCGAAGAAACCCCGCAGCTCGAGACCAGCTAGGCATGTTGCTCGACACCCGCTCACCGGATTCACTCCCACCCTACCCGATTCCAATGCCGCCCTAGGCCAATTCAGCTAGTCCCTCTCAGGACTAGTAGACATCCACTCCCAAAACAGCCAATTTAGGGCAAAACTCAAGGAAATCACATCAAGGCGCGAACACGCGTCGCAAGAACAGAAAGAAATAAAAAAGCAAAACACAAGGACGCAAATAAAACCAAGCCCTCGTAGCAAGTTGAAGCAGTCCCAGTTAAAAAAAAAAAAAAATTATTTCAACGTTCAACGTTGCTCTACCCTACACCTGGGTTTATATCTACCTGACAAGTTTCCTCTACCCTACACCTGGGTATGTATCTACCTGACAAGTTTCCTCTACCCTACACCTGGGTTTATATCTACCTGACAAGTTTCCTCTACCCTACACCTGGGTATGTATCTACCTGACAAGTTTCCTCTACCCTACACCTGGGTTTATATCTACCTGACAAGTTTCCTCTACCCTACACCTGGGTATGTATCTACCTGACAAGTTTCCTCTACCCTACACCTGGGTTTATATCTACCTGACAAGTTTCCTCTACCCTACACCTGGGTATGTATCTACCTGACAAGTTTCCTCTACCCTACACCTGGGTATGTATCTACCTGACAAGTTTCCTCTACCCTACACCTGGGTATGTATCTACCTGACAAGTTTCCTCTACCCTACACCTGGGTATGTATCTACCTGACAAGTTTCCTCTACCCTACACCTGGGTATGTATCTACCTGACAAGTTTCCTCTACCCTACACCTGGGTATGTATTTGCCTGACAAGTTTCCTCTACCCTACACCTGGGTTTATATCTACCTGGCAAGTTTCCTCTACCCTACACCTGGGTATGTATCTACCTGACAAGTTTCCTCTACCCTACACCTGGGTTTATATCTACCTGACAAGTTTCCTCTACCCTACACCTGGGTATGTATTTGCCTGACAAGTTTCCTCTACCCTACACCTGGGTATGTATCTACCTGACAAGTTTCCTCTACCCTACACCTGGGTATGTATCTACCTGACAAGTTTCCTCTACCCTACACCTGGGTATGTATCTACCTGACAAGTTTCCTCTACCCTACACCTGGGTATGTATTTGCCTGACAAGTTTCCTCTACCCTACACCTGGGTTTATATCTACCTGGCAAGTTTCCTCTACCCTACACCTGGGTATGTATCTACCTGACAAGTTTCCTCTACCCTACACCTGGGTTTATATCTACCTGACAAGTTTCCTCTACCCTACACCTGGGTATGTATTTGCCTGACAAGTTTCCTCTACCCTACACCTGGGTATGTATCTACCTGACAAGTTTCCTCTACCCTACACCTGGGTTTATATCTACCTGACAAGTTTCCTCTACCCTACACCTGGGTATGTATTTGCCTGACAAGTTTCCTCTACCCTACACCTGGGTTTATATCTACCTGGCAAGTTTCCTCTACCCTACACCTGGGTATATATCTACCTGACAAGTTTCCTCTACCCTACACCTGGGTATATATCTGCCTGACAAGTTTCCACTACCCTACACCTGGGTATGTATTTGCCTGACAAGTTTCCTCTACCCTACACCTGGGTATATATCTGCCTGACAAGTTTCCACTACCCTACACCTGGGTATGTATTTGCCTGACAAGTTTCCTCTACCCTACACCTGGGTTTATATCTACCTTACAAGTTTCCTCTACCCTACACCTGGGTTTATATCTACCTGACAAGTTTCCTCTACCCTACACCTGGGTTTATATCTACCTGACAAGTTTCCTCTACCCTACACCTGGGTTTATATCTACCTGACAAGTTTCCTCTACCCTACACCTGGGTATATATCTGCCTGACAAGTTTCCTCTACCCTACACCTGGGTTTATATCTACCTGACAAGTTTCCTCTACCCTACACCTGGGTTTATATCTACCTGACAAGTTTCCTCTACCCTACACCTGGGTTTATATCTACCTGACAAGTTTCCTCTACCCTACACCTGGGTTTATATCTACCTGACAAGTTTCCTCTACCCTACACCTGGGTTTATATCTACCTGACAAGTTTCCTCTACCCTACACCTGGGTATGTATTTGCCTGACAAGTTTCCTCTACCCTACACCTGGGTATATATCTGCCTGACAAGTTTCCACTACCCTACACCTGGGTATGTATTTGCCTGACAAGTTTCCTCTACCCTACACCTGGGTATATATCTACCTGACAAGTTTCCTCTACCCTACACCTGGGTATATATCTGCCTGACAAGTTTCCTCTACCCTACACCTGGGTATGTATTTGCCTGACAAGTTTCCTCTACCCTACACCTGGGTATATATCTGCCTGACAAGTTTCCACTACCCTACACCTGGGTATATATCTACCTGACAAGTTTCCACTACCCTACACCTGGGTATGTATTTGCCTGACAAGTTTCCTCTACCCTACACCTGGGTATATATCTACCTGACAAGTTTCCTCTACCCTACACCTGGGTATGTATCTGCCTGACAAGTTTCCTCATTTCCTACACATGGGTAAATATCTTCTTGACAAGTTCACTCTTTTCCCCACACACCGGGGTATATATCTCCTTGACAGGTTCATTCTTCTCCCCACACACCGGGGGTATATATCTCCTTGACAAGTTCACTCTTCTCCCCACACACCGGGGTATATATCTCGTTGACAAGTTCACTTTTCTCCCCACACACCGGGGTATGTATCTCGTTGACAAGTTCACTTTTCTCCCCACACACCGGGGTATGTATCTCCTTGACAAGTTCACTCTTCTCCCCACACACCGGGGTATTATCTCCTTGACAGATCTCCTCGACAGGTTTCCTCTCCAACACAATTGAGTATATATCTCCTCGACAGGTTTCCTCTCCAACACAATTGAGTATATATCTCCATGACAGGTTTCCTCTCCTCCCACACTTGTTTGTGTGTATATATCTCCATGACAGGTTTCCTCTCCTCCCACACTTGTTTGTGTGTATATATCTCCATGACAGGTTTTCTCTCCTCCAACACTTGTTTGAGTAAATATCTCCATGACAGGTTTCCTCTCCTCCCACACTTGTTTGTGTGTATATATCTCCATGACAGGTTTCCTCTCCTCCCACACTTGTTTGTGTGTATATATCTCCATGACAGGTTTCCTCTCCTCCAACACTTGTTTGAGTAAATATCTGCATGACAGGTTTCCTCTCCTCCAACACTTGTTTGAGTAAATATCTCCATGACAGGTTTCCTCTCCTCCCACACTTGTTTGTGTGTATATATCTCCATGACAGGTTTCCTCTCCTCCAACACTTGTTTGAGTAAATATCTCCATGACAGGTTTCCTCTTCTCCAACACCAGAAATTGCTTCAACACAGAAACGGTCTGACAATGAGTTGGGAGATTTCTGTCAGGACATCATCATGGAAACTACCGTTAAATTCCAAGCCACACCTATTATTTCAGGAAGAATTCTCATGATGATGGTGTCAGGTGCCACACTTCTCTTACTTCAGGAAGAATTCTCATGATGATGGTGCCAGCTGCCACACTTCTATTACTTCAGGAAGAATTCTCATGATGATGGTGGTGCCAGGTGCCACACTTCTATTATTTCAGGAAGAATTCTCATGATGATGATGGTGCCAGCTGCCACACTTCTCTTACTTCAGGAAGAATTCTCACGATGATGGTGCCAGCTGCCACACTTCTCTTACTTCAGGAAGAATTCTCATGATGATGGTGGTGCCAGGTGCCACACTTATATTACTTCAGGAAGAATTCTCATGATGATGGTGCCAGCTGCCACACTTCTCTTACTTCAGGAAGAATTCTCACGATGATGGTGCCAGCTGCCACACTTCTCTTACTTCAGGAAGAATTCTCATGATGATGGTGGTGCCAGGTGCCACACTTATATTACTTCAGGAAGAATTCTCATGATGATTGTGCCAGCTGCCACACTTCTGTTATCGGGAAGCCATCAGGGCCAACATAAACACATCAACGGAATTGCTACATAGATTATTCTGTAAAGTCTGGGAGACCGAAGAAATACCAGCAGACTGGAGAGAAGGATATCTTGTAAAACTGCCTTAAAAAGGTGATCTACAGGAGTGTGAAAACTATAGAGGAATTATGTTGCTGTCAGTTTCTGGAAAAATATTAAGTAGAATTATTTTGGAAAGATTAAAAGATGCTATTGATAAAAAGCTAAGAGATGAGCAGGCAGGTTTTCGGTCAAACAGATCTTGTACTGACCAGATAGCCACATTACGTATTATACTAGATCAAAGCATTGAACTGAACTCACCACTTTACATTGGATTTATAGACTACTAGCTGCACCCGGCCACGCGTTGCTGTGGTCCAGAATGGTGAAATGGAGAGGAAAGAAAATAGCTCTCAGCTAAGAGTGTCTGTCATATCGCGCCCCCCCCCCCCCTCGACCCAGTCATATCTCCCTCTCCGAAGAATTAAAAATCACCCATGGCGAAATTATTAAAACAGAAAGAGTACTAATGCAGCCAATAACACCACCAACAGCAACAACAAAAACTTTCATTACAGTCTGTGTAGGTTGGTGTAGAAAAGAGGAGTTAGCGCCGCATGCTGTCGCAACGGACTATTTAGTTTAATGTTGCCACCGACATAGAAATAAAAAAAAAAACTTCATCACGTAACCAATGATGGAACCCAAGGTGAAAAGCACATTATACTCACGAATAGCGGAGAAAAATACCCCGTACCCGTCATCTCTCCCTCTCCGAAGGAGCGATTTTTAACTGACCTTGGCATCCATGTCCACCCAAACTAAACTGGACTGTAAGCCGTCTTAGTTAACAGTTTCTATTATCGCCTAATAGTTTCTGATCGAGAAGCGTCGCGGGGAGGCTAATTGGGACTTAACTGAAATCGGATGTCTTTGGGCAAAAGGCGCAGATATCGCAGTCTAGCTGTAACCCACAACACAACGTGGCAACCGCCCTTTTAAGGGAGACAGAACAATTATCAGTGGGGAATCGGACAGATATCGCAGCCTAGCTGTAAACCACAACACAAAGTGCCAACGGCCCTCTCAAGGGCGAACGAAGAATACCCGTGACAAGAACATTGAGCATCACGTCGCCGCTGTCACAGGCTAGCTGTAAATCCCAAAACCGAAAAAGGCGTAGATATCGCAGCCTAGCCATAAACCCCAACATAAGAATAGTTACCAACTACGCTACCAAACACCGTTACAGATAGTGGAAATGAAATTTAAAGCAAAGTTCAATAAGAGCTCGGCAGCCAAAAATAGCAAGTCAACTAAAAAGAAATCCAGGCCGGCAACGAAACAAATAATGATTTGACTATTGCTGGAGCTCCGTCATTCGTGGTTTGTGCGATTTTCTGACAAAAAATCACGCTTGGAGTCGAAGGCAACGTTGTGTGCAAATTTGAAAGCAAACGGTTCAGTAGTTTCCGAGTTTAGGAATTACAACATCGGAAAATTAGTATTTTTATTAATAGATAGATAGATAGATAGATAGATAGATAGATAGATAGATAGATAGATAGATAGATAGATAGATAGATAGATAGATAGATAGATAGATAGATAGATAGATAGATAGATAGATAGATAGATAGATAGATAGATAGATAGATAGATAGATAGATAGCTAGATAGAAGATAGATAGATAGATAGATAGATAGATAGATAGATAGATAGATAGATAGATAGATAGATAGATAGATAGATAGATAGATAGATAGATAGAATAGATTCGATAGATATCGATAGATAGATAGATAGATCGATAGATAGATAGATAGATAGATAGATAGATAGATAGATAGATAGATAGATAGATAGATAGATAGATAGATAGATAGATAGATAGATAGATAGATAGATAGATAGATAGATAGATAGATAGATAGATAGATAGATAGATAGATAGATAGATAGATAGATAGAGCATTGAAAGAGAATCTCTCTGGAAATTGATAGGGAACTATGGAATTCCACAGAAAATTATTAACTTAGTAACGGAACATATAAAGACATGAAATGTCGAGTTCTTCATGAGGGAAAGCTAATAGATGCATTTGAAATAAAAACAGGTGTGCGACAGGGATGTCTTTTGTCGCCTCTCTTATTTTTACTGGCTATAGACTGGATAATGACAACATTAACTGCTAACACCAAGAATGGAATTCAGTGGACCCCTACAAAACAGCTTGACGATCTGGACTTCGCTGATGATATTGCTCTTTTGTCCCATTCACGGAATCAGATGCAAGATAGATTAAATATACTTCATGCGAGATCACAGCAGGTTGGTCTGAAAATCCATAAAACCCTACTCCAAGACGTGGAGTCGTACACCTATTTGGGCAGTAATGTAGATAAAGATGGAGGAACTGATAGAGATATTAAAATAAGAATGCAAAAGGCAAGAGGGACTTTCATAGCACTAGGGAATTTGTGGAGGTCAAAAGAAATTAAAAGAAATACTAATCTAACAAATTTTCATTCTAATGTCAAATCAGTACTATTGTATGGGGCGGAAACATGGAGAACAACCAAGGCAATTACTAATAAATTACAGACATTCATTAACTGATGCCTGCGCAGAATAGAGGGAATAAAATGGTATGATAAAATAACTAATGTAGAACTTTGGGAGATAACTAAAAAGGCTCCAGTGGACCAAGAGATGAGGAAAAGACGCTGGCGTTGGATAGGACACACACTGAGAAAACAGAGAGAGAGAACAGCATAACTAGAATGTCTTTGCATTGGAACCCACAGGGGCATAGGAATAAAGGAAGGCCAAAACATGGAGAAGAGAGCTGGATAATTAAGTTGGAAAGATGTCGAGGACATGGGGATAGCTCCATGCAATGGCGAAGGATAGAACGACTTGGCGTGAGTTGACTGAGGGCCTATGCTCCATTAGGGGATAGAAAGGCAGAAGAAGAAGAATACCCCTGTATTTTTCCTTTCTTGTCTGTAGCTCTTCTGCACTGTTTTCATCGTGGCCCCGCTAGGCGGCGCCCCTGTCTTGACAGACTGTCCCTAACAACGCGTGTTTACTGGTTATAGCATACCAAAGATCAGAGAAAGTTTATTACTTACAGATTACTTGCCGACTGGTCCCAGACTGACCATACTACTTACGATAACATTGGTTTTAAATGTAACTTCGGGATTAAACAGATGGTGTCTCCAGTTCAACTTACTTCTTTGGGCTTTTAACTGGTTATGAGTTATGAGTTAGATTATCTTCACAGCACTCCAGACACATCCATGGGCGCTCAGATTCCCTTTTCAACGTATTCATCAGCATCGTGAGTTAAAAGTGCCGGTCCCATGTGGGTTAACAAGACTTCGTGTGTGTCCGGTGTGCTTCTCGTGCTTGGCTGTGCCGATCTTTACTCTCAATTCGCGTATTCTTAGCAATGATGTGGACACGTTGCTTCTGAAATCCTCAGAACGTCCTATCTCTCTAAGGGCAATGACAATGTCTGCGTGATCCGTGGGCCGGCCATCTTCAAATAATGCAGCACCTGCCAGTATATCAGCTCTCATTACCAACAACGCCTGCATGCCCAGGGACGAACATGAAAGTAACTGCATACACAGGAGAGTTTTGCAATGACTCAAGCCACTGTCTGCGTAACCAGCCTGCCTCGACCGGCCGGATCATACTCAAAGAGTCACTCAACACACACACGCGGGAATAGTCCTGTGATCCCAGCCACATGAAAGCTTGTGTCACCACCATCACTTCCATCGTCATGCTGCTGGTAGTCATGGAAAAGGGACCGCCGGCTTCTTGAACTCTTCTGCCTGAAGAGCGAGCTGTAAATGCCCATGCACTCTTATGTCCTCGTATAACGGACCCGTCTGTGAAGATTTCCACATCTGTCTCATCTGACTTGTCACTGATAAGCGCGCATACCTCTGCATTGACAGCGGCTGGATTCTGCTCCCGACAACTACTATCGAACGTCATGACACCGTAGAATGTGAGACTGGGTGCTTAAGACGCTGGTATACATTCCTGAATGGATGTATGTAAAGCTGCAAACCTGCAAGATGTCATCCTCTGCCCTACCCAGCCATGATTTGCCCCCTTTAAGCCCACTGCTCTTTTTCTTGAAGAGCATGTGAGTATACATGAGCCCTTCAGATCTTGATCCTGTAGTTATGGTAGGGAAGTCAATAAGGCACCACATTGCTACACAAGAGGTGTCTCCGGTGCAACCCAGGATAATGCGCATTGCTTCATTTTGTACCTCAGGTCTTTCAATTTGAGTATGGCTGACAGTGAGGATGGCAAAGGCATATTTGATGGGAGAAAGTACAAGTCCCTGGAACAGAAGCAGTCTCTGCTCAGTGTTAGCGGCGGCCAGGATCCTCATAGCTGACAGGACTTTGCGTGCTTTTTTTTTTCCAACTGGTGACGACTGAATCAGTGTCAGTACTTTCGTCTTTAAGCACTGTTTGCGGTGGCGGCTGTTGTGTAGTTGGCGACGGCGTTATAATATCCACAACACCCAATGACTTGTAAAGGTACTGATCAAGACGAGTCAAGTAACGGTGTAGCGTTTGTTGATATTGTCAGGCTTTGTCACGCGTCGATAACTCTGCGTTTACCAAGACATGTTGCATTGGTGTATCTAACCCGTGTAGGTTATCATCGACTGTGTCACGTGGCACATACGCTTTTTGAGTCTCTAACAACGCGGATCGATCAATATCATTTTCTTAACCATGGTTAGAAACCAAAGACATCTTTTACTACGTTCAGAATTGGAGCTAATAAAGCCCCGAGAAAACCGCTGTGCTGCAAAATGTCTTCCTTTTTTTTTTACTGAAAGTTTCCTTTCAGTGAGCGCTCTGAGGTTGTTTTTGTATCGTCACAAACGTCGCTTCTGACCCGGTATCAGCTGAACATTGCCTTTTAATACATTGTGGCAGCGTCCACACGGTCCGGTGAGGCCGTTTTAATTGGAGGTGCAGGGTTTCACTTCAGACACACACACATACACAAACCGCAGCATCTCGCCGTGTTGCTGGAGTTTATCGGACATTAATTAGGTGCGTAAATGCAAATGATCTGTGTTTTTTGTTGTTGCTGTTGTTGTTGTAGGTCAAACAACAAATAACCGTGAGGTGTAAACATCGCGTCTTTAAAATTGCCTTTGACGTGGGCAACGCGGCCTGGATACATCTGTTTGGCCAGGTTGGTAATCTGTGGGCCGTTGCGAGGGTTTTTAAAAATGTATGATGTAATGCGAATTGAGACTGATGGTTCTTTGTTCTTTAATATTCCCAAACAAGTTTTGCACAATATAACTAACGATGACGTTGCGATGGTCACTGCCACAAGAAAACGACGTGGTGACTCTGTCGTCTGTCTCGCACATCAAAACGTCTATAACTACTAGTTGTTGCTTATTACCCCGCCATTGTTCCATGTCGGGCAGGCCTTCGTTAAAGATGACACCTGCCATGTTGTCATAGAGAGGTTGCCATTCCCAATAGCAGCAAATTATCTCCTCCGCTACCGGGTCGACCATATCACCCAGATGTGTGCACAAAAACGGTACAGCTAGTTTTATCGTGTTGAAGGGACATAACGCTATTTTCCAACTGTTTAATATTACCCCCCCCCCCCCTGAAGGAATGTTTTCTCTTGGGCCCTTGGGTAGATATTGTCAGTCTCAAACAGCTAGTTTTATCGTGTTGAAGGGACATAACGCTATTTTCCAACTGTTTAATATTACCCCCCCCCCCCCCCCCAAAAAAAAAAATAATTTTTACTTTTAATTTTAAAAAAAATCTTAGACAAAGTTAACCGCCATCTTGTGGACAATGATCACTGCCAACTCCACATCCAACTTTCCACCACATTCCTCTCTGCAAATAATGTGGATAATTAGCGGCCTTACCTACTAGGGTAGCCGATGTTGTTTTTAACGATCGGTAAGTTATGATCTGCCTATCCAAGCGTGCCAAGACTAATGTCGCCAGATCAGTTCAACGGACAAGATGGCGAAACTAGCAAAGCGATGTGTAGCCCAAAGAGCATGGCGAGGCACGTAGAACGCCCTGGTCATCCACTGCACCTAGACATATCTTCAGTGGTCCTGACTCTGTCTTGCCACTGGACCCAGAAATGACTTAGGCGAGAGTGTGTGGTCGACGACATGGCACCTAGACATTTCTTCAGTCGTCCTGACTCTGTCTTGCCACTGGACCCAGAAATGACTTAGGCGAGAGTGTGTGGTCGACGACATGGCACCTAGACATTTCTTCAGTCGTCCTGACTCTGTCTTGCCACTGGACCCAGAAATGACTCAGGCGGGAGAGTGTGGTCGACGACATGGCACCTAGACATTTTTTCAGTCGTCCTGACTCTGTCTTGCCACTGGACCCAGAAATGACTCAGGCGGGAGAGTGTGGTCGACGACATGGCACCTAGACATTTCTTCAGTCGTCCTGACTCTGTCTTGCCACTGGACCCAGAAATGACTTAGGCGAGAGAGTGAGGTCGACGACACTGAGCAACTCTTCCTTACTGTAATCCAAGTCACAGCGAAAGTCACCATCTCAAATATGCTCACCTCTTCAAGCCCAGTGGCGATGGGCGAGCAGTCAAGCGGCAGGCGTGGGTACGTTGAAAGCCGTAGTTGCGGACCTGCACACTGGCAGCTATGACCATAGGATCGCTTTCCACTGACCGAAGCAGGGGTATGAGAAAGGAGCTAGAAAAGGTGTCCTAAACATTTTCTGCTACTTCACTAGCTTACCGAGGCTGGTGGTCAAAACACAAAAATATTCAAGAAAACTAAACTGTTGTCCCTAAAATTCGGAACCTGGAACATACGCAGGTTGCCCGACAGGGAAGAGGCCAATGGCCCAGAGACTCTAAATGGGAGAGAACTTAGCAGCCACAAGTGAAACCTAGTTTGCAGGTGAAGGTGAAATCCGTGAACTGGGTGCCGGCTACACATTCTTCTGGAGTGGTAGAAAACCCGAAGAAAAACGCTGGTGTTGGTTTTGCCAAGACAACCTTGGTTGGCCGTTAATGACAGGCTTATGACCATCAGAATTCCTCTGCAACAGGGAAAGAAATATGCAACCATCATAAGGGCTCATGCTGCAACAATGACCAATTCTGAGGAGGTGATTTAAAAAATGAACTTCTGCATGAGATCGTAACAACTATCCCTACAGCTGACTAACTGATAATCCTAGGTAATTGTAATGCTAGAGTTGACAGCCTCATGGAACGGCATTATTGGCACATACAGAGTAGGCAGCTGTAACAACAATGGACTCCTCCTCCTTCAAACATGTGCCGGACATGAACTCCTAATCACAAACACAATATTTCGTCTCGACTCAAAATAGGACATCCTGGATACATCCGCGCTCAAAACAATGGCACCTCACTGACTATGTCATAGACAGAAGGAAAGATAAACAAAATGTTTGGGTTACCAAATCTGTGTGTGGCGCTGAATGTTGGACTGACCATCGTCTCAGTGTCCAAAATGAACATCCGCATTCAACCGCCAAGGCGCCCTCAAGGAGTGAAAATGTCTAAAAAGATAAATGTCAGCAGTCTTAAAATCAATGAAGTAAAAAACTAGTCCTTTGTGGATACTTTGGAGGACCATCTCGAGTCCACACCTTCATTAGGTAAGAACTTGGAAACTGATTTTACCACTCTGAAAGACTCTATCTACACAACTGCTAGGGAAATCCTGGGCCAATCCACAAGACCTCACAGAGACTGGTTTGATGAGAACACAGAAGACATTAAAAAACCCCAGGTCATCGTCAAAGAAAGATGCTTTCAACAACATACGAAGGGTCATACATTGGAAGCTTCGCCAAATGCGGGATTCCTGGCTGAGCAACAAAGTTGGCGAGATCTAAAACTTTTCCGATAGACGTGATATGAAAAACCTTTACAGGATCTTAAGGACGCTGTAATAATTTACCTGTACCAACGTAAGGGAAACCGTCAGTCCTGTGATAATCACCGAGGTGTCTCACAGCTTTCAGTTGCCAGAAAGATTCTTACCAGGATTCTCCTGGGTCGTCTTAAACCTCATCTTGACAGTCAGTGTGGTTTTAGAAAAGATCGTTGATATGATTTCGCTGCTAGACAGCTACAAGAGAAAAGCCAAGAACATAATTTGAACATGTTTTCCACCTTTATTGATCTTACGAGAGCGTTTGACACAGTAAATCGAGAGGGGCTGTGGAGGATTATGGAAAAATTTAAGATCGTTGATATGATTTCGCTGCTAGACAGCTACAAAAGCCAAGAACATAATTTGAACATGTTTTCCACCTTTATTGATCATACGAAAGCGTTCGACAGAGTAAATCGACAGGGGCTGTGGAGGATTATGGAGAAATTTGGTTGCCCACACAAGTTCATTCAGATAGTGCGTCAGTTTCATGATGACATGCAAGCAAGAGTGCAGGATAATGGCGAACTGTCCGAGTCCTTTCCAGTCACAGAGTCAAATAAAGCTGTCTGCTTGCATCGTCACTGTTCAGTCTGTTACTTTCAGCCATGCTGACTGATGCCTTTGTAAATGATCACACTGGAATCGATATAAATCACCGCATGGATGGAAATCAGTTCAACCTCAGGAGGCTGATAGCAAAAAGAAAAACTCAATCAGACACAGGGAGCTCCTGTTTGCCGACGATTGTGCCCTTAATGCCAACACATAAGCGTATTTGCAGCACAACATCAACAAATTCAGTGATGCCTGTACCAACTTTGGGCTCACCACTAACAAAGATAAAACTGTAGCCACGCACCAGGGCAAAGATACATCGAGCCCAATATCACTGTGAATGGCCACAGATTAAATGTTGTCAGGAAACTTACGTATCTAGGCAGCACCCTTTCACAGAGCGCCAATGATGACGAAGTAAATGCGAGGATCTCTAGAGCTAGCGTTGCCTTTGGCAGATTGTACAAAAATGTTTGGAACAGAAGTGGCATAATCCTGCAGACAAAGCTTAAAGTATACAGAGCAGTTGTATTAACTTCACTGGACTGTATACCAGCAAGTTAAACCACTTTCACACAGTCTGTCTTAGGAAACTAATGCAGATCAGATGGCAAGACAAAGTACCTGATACCATAGTCCTTGAGAAAGCATCCATGCCCAGCATCCACACTCTACTGATGCAGTATCAAATTCGCTGGGCTGGTCATGTGGCACTCATGCCAGATCACAGGTTCTTAAAAGAAAAAAACTCTTCTATGGTGAGCTGCAAAATGGGAAACGTTCCCAAGGCGGCCAAAATAAATGCTTTTCGGACCCTTTGAAGTCTTCACTTAAAGCATTTGGGATAAATGAAACCAATTGGTAGGCTGCCTCTCAAGACCAAAATGCATGGCGTGCAACATGTGAAGTAAACAGCAAGACATTAGGAAAAGTTTGGACAGAGAGGCGACTGATGCAGTATTATGTAACAACCCTGAGTCTTGTGGCATGCCCGACAGGATACCATGTCAGTATTATGTAACAATGCTGAGTCTTGTGGCATGCCCAGTAGGATTCAATGTCAGTATTAGCAATATCGTGATGAGTACTACAGCTATACAAGAGCAGCTTATTGTGACCCACAACCCCCCCCCCCCCCCCTCTGCTGCTTGTCCCTGCAGCTGCTGGAGAAATATTTATTCCTGCAGAGATGGCCAGTTTTGTGATTACAGCTGCCTAAACACCAACGTGTTCGTTGCAATCCCTACAACGGATTGCAACGAACCCCCATGCATGGAGAGTCATGACCTCTGCCCCATGTGCGCACTCGACACAAGAGGAAAGACTAACTAAACACCAACGTGTGTTTCCCAGCCCAGATCTGCAGTCACACGAACATTTGCTGGCAAGTCAACAACAAATCACAGCTGCTGTAACAAAACTAGAAACCTGTTTTAATTCTAGAAACTATTTCAGTGAGAAAGTCTGTCAGAAACACTCACAGTACTCACACAATTACCCACCTATCTTCACTCACTGACACAATTTATTTTTAAAATTAACACACTTAACTAAAGTAATAATAACAACAAAAGAAAACACTAATTCTGAGGAGACAAACCTTTACAAACGCATCAGACAAGCAAACATGACAAAAACAATAACAACAATCTATGAGCTAACAATGTCAACAATCCAGGAGAGGGACAAAGTGGCAACAGGGGTCAACTGACTATAGTCTGCACAAGGTCTTGGAAACTCAGTCCATCAACAGTTGCAAAGTCATACACACAAGCAACCACTGACTACACATTACATTCACAGTTTCCTGATGAAACAAATACTGAAGACATGTCAGGTGCATATACACACGACACACCTACGTGCATCTCTCAGTACATCCCACCTCATGTATCCCCCAGCTCACCTAATGTGTCTCTACCAACTGTTCTGTAAGAGAACTACTGTGCAGCAATTTGGTGTCCATGTACAAATTATGTCTGGCAGTTTGGCGTCTGTGTCTACGTCATGTCTGGCAGTTTGGTGTATGTGTCTACGTCATGTCTGGCAGTTTGGCGTCTGTGTCTACATCATGTGTGACAGTTTGGTGTATGTGTCTACGTCATGTCTGGCAGTTTGGTGTCCATGTATACGTCATGTCTGTCAGTTTGGTGTATGTGTTTACGTCATGTGTGGCAGACATTAGGTGTCTGCTGACCATCAAGATGTCCATCACTTGACCACTATTGTCCCAAACATCAGCTAGAAACACAAGTTGGGACGGTAGACAGTGACAGAATAAAAATTGTACAGAAGTCAAGAATAGTGTCAACAACACAACAGACTAGCAGCAAGCACCAGATGACAGCATCAGTGACAGACGTCAAGCATCGGTGACAGAAATCAAATATTCACCAACAGATGATGACAGCATCAGTGACAGAAGTCAAATATTCACCAACAGATGATGACATCCCCATGACCGTAGAGATTGTCCCCCCACCCCCCAAAAAAAATTTGCTGTCAGAAGACAAACATTCATATGGCTGTACAGCAGTCCCAGACATAGACAAACATTCATATGGCTGTACAGCAGTCCCAGACATAGACAAACATTCATTTGGCTGTACAGCAGTCCCAGACATAGACAAACATTCATATGGCTGTACAGCAGTCCCAGACATAGACAAACATTCATATGGCTGTACAGCAGTCCCAGACATAGACAAACATTCATATGGCTGTACAGCAGTCCCAGACATAGACAAACATTCATATGGCTGTACAGCAGTCCCACACATAGACAAACATTCATATGGCTGTACAGCAGTCCCACACATAAAGGGATGCACAGAGTGCAGATGCAACAAATGATCCTACACACCAGCTCTAACATCTGCGGCGGTCAATATGTAGCAAATTTTCCTCAAATAATTATTCTGCACCTTTCTTGTCTTTAAATAACATATTATAATTTTGTTAAAAGCCTATCTATCATGCAAACAGCATGCTTGCTTACTTCCGCACGCAGCAATCATCGTGTATGAACACACCTGCAACAGTTGACATCCACCCATCTCTGATACCAGTTTCTCTTTCCTAGACATTAACATTCTAAAACCAAAAACTATGGTAATTTATGGAAAAGAACAACCAAGAGTGATCAACACAGTCAATGAAGAGATATTAGAACAAGTAACCAGTTTTTGCTAGCTAGGTGATGGAAGAAGCTAAACAGAAATCAGAGAGAATAGGAATGGCTAAAGGGTCTGTAATAAGATGTTCTAGTTACTGACAGCTAGAGAGATAAACAACACATTAAAGATACAAATCTTCAAATGCCATGTATACTCCGTTCTGCTGCGTGGTGCAGAAACTTGGACAATGAACAAGCAACTAGACAATCCAAATGAGTCTCTGGCTATACAGAAGAATATATCGCATTTCATGGACACAAAAAGTCCAATACAGAGATTCTGGGAAGACTTCAAATGAAACGATAACTACTGAAAGATTTTTGTTTTAAAGTGAAATAATTTGGTCACATTAAAAGACATATAGCTTCTTCTTTTCTGTACTCCTTAAATGCTTCGCCGCACGCATCAGGACAGGAAGAGATCTCTGGAACCGGCCTTTCCATCAACTTCGTATAAAATACTTTTCAGTATCTGTGATATTTCAGCAGTCCATGTTCTGCGTGGTCGTCCTCTGGGTCTGTATAATGTTGCTCAGTAGTGTCCTGTCAGATGCCAATCTTGGTGCATGGCCAAACCATTTGAATTGTCGCCAAAAAAAAATTCAGCTTGACACAATTCACTTTTAAAAACCATAAGAAGGATAAGCCGATGGCAAGGCAGCAAGAGTAAGACCAGGATACAAGTGGGAGGAAAACATCAAGATATGGATGGACAGGAGTTTGACAGCGTGTTAGAGATATACTGCAGCTACTTTCACTGTGAAGACAGTACCTGACTGATCGATTATGTGAGGTTATTGATAGGCCAGCAGGAAGCAGCACTTGCAATGATGCATCATGACCACTAGAGGTCCTGACATGAGCAGTCAACAAAGATACAATACAGTGGCATGTCTCACTGAACTGCCAGAACAAGCACACAACATTCAAACAGGTGACATGTCATGGCTCAAGTAGCCCCCACCACACAAAGTAATGGCCCATACATGGACAAATATTCCACACACAGAGAAGTATGTCACACATAAATCTTCCACCTTTCTTGGATTGAGTGGATTGCTGCCTGGTACACAACGAAGCAATCACTGCAGGACATCCCACTGAATTCATCATCAGCTGTGGCTCTGGCAGGGACACACTGATGGGGACAGAGTAAGTCCACCACAGGGGCACTAGGTCAAGCCGTACTTGCCATTCTGACCAGCAAGACTAAGCACTGTGGGTTATATCTTTGCAGGCAGTGATGTCTGTTCTAGGTCAAGGAAGCCGAGTGAAGGACCAATCAAGTCTGCCATCTGGAACATGGCCAACAGCCTCAGTTACAGCCCGCCTATCAGAAAAACGGAGAGGAGTATGAGTCAACACGCGGCATGCTTCACTGGGGCTCTATCTGCTTGAGGTCTATGCTAAATATGACATTGTCTGGGAGGTCCAGGTGAAACTTGGAGATGTGGGCCTTCAGTCGGGAGGTCCTGGTGCAGGAGAACTCACAGAAGCCACAATTGTAAGCTTTTGGCATGGATACTCCTATTCTGCGACTGATGGGCCTCTCTTCTGTGTGCACCAGCATGTGCGCCTTAAGTCGCGACTGGCGAATGCAGGAGTAGGAGCACTGTGGACACTGCAGAGGCTTGGAGGCTGAGTGGGTCAGCATGTGCCTACGGAAATCTGCTGAACGGTTGCCAGCATAGTTGCACAAACTGCAAGCAAATTTTTTTATGTTCTGGTGAGACATCTGGTGAATCTTCAGGCTCTCCTCCTTCTTGTAGGTTGCGCTACACAGGTTGCAGCAAAATGGATGCTGGAATTTGTGCTGCAACAAGTGGTTGGTCAACTGTTTTTTCTGAATGCACTTGTAATCACAAAACTGACACTGTAGCGGCTTCTCCCCGTGAATAAATTTATGTTTCTTTAGCAGATAAGCCGACGAGCAGCCCTGGCCGCAGATATCACATGTGTAAGGTTTCACGCCGTAATGTTTAGACATATGGGACTTGAGGCCTTCAGCGGACCGACAAGTATAGTCACAATCCTTACAACGGTAGGGCTTCTCTCCTGTGTGTATCTTCATGTGGTCTTTTAGGCCCATCTTGCGCTTGCAAGAAAAGTCACACAGCTCACAAGTGAACATCTTCTCCGTAGTGTGGCACAACAGATGGTCCTTCATCCGGGATGTGTCATTGCACATGTAGTCACAGTGTGCACATTTGTATTTCTTCACGGATGAGTGCTTTTTGAGATGAGCAGTAAAGGTCGATTTGTAATCACAAGAAAACTCACATTGGTTGCAGTGGAACCTTTTAGACTTTGAATGATTTTTGGGTGGTTTGTTGAGCGGAGCAGCTTCTGCAGCCATCCAGGCATCTAGCTTGGAAGGGCTGGGCTTGATGTCTGGGAGTATGTCTTCCAACATCTGGTCTGACTCTTGCAGTGTCTCTATTTGTTGCACCTGTTCAAAGTGAGCCTGCGCTAGCTGTTGCGCCAGGTGTTCTGGGGCAGCTTCAGTGTGAATGATAAAGGTCTGTCCACCGTCCGAGGTGGTGATGGTGTACGTCTCACCCACCTGTTTGCCGGCGAAGGCAGCAAATGCCTGGAACTGCTCTTCGTCCATGTGCTCAGGGCCCCAGTCTGCCTCCAGGTCTAGGGACTGATTGGCCGGGATGCTGACATAGGTGGTCTGATCAGGCTGGTTGGTGATATAAGCTGTCTGGCTGCTAGGAGAGCCTACATCATCTGCCTGCTGCACCTGCTCTCCATCGGCGTCGGCCTGCTCCAACTCCATCTTCTGCTGGTAGGCTGGTGGGAATGTGGTGCCCGTATAGGTTTTCTGAATCGTGTGGGTCTTGGTATGTCTTCTCATACGGGAAGGCTGGGTACACACATAGTTGCACAGCTCACACTTGATGACTCCCTCGTGAGAATGAGAAGCCTTGTGGTCTTTCAGCCGAGGACCGCTCAGACAAGTAAACTCACACACATCACATTTCAGCAGCGGCTTGTCTTGTAAGTGAATTTTCTGGTGAGCTTTCAGCCGCCACTGACGAATACAGGTGTAGCTACACACAGAACATTTCAGTGGCTTGTCTGTGGAATGTGTCAGCATGTGTCTCTTGAAGTCTCCAAAACGATTGCCAGCATAGTTGCAATGGGTGCAACGGAACCTGGTGACATTTTCATGGCCTAGCATGTGCACCTTTAAACTTTCCTCTTTCTTGTAAGTGGCATTGCAGATCTTGCAGACGAACGGTGTGTCTGTCTCGTGCTGTATCACATGGGCTTTCATCTGGAAGTTTTGTGTGCACGAGTAGCCACACTGAGAGCACAGAATGGGCTTGCTCTCAGAGTGTGTGAACATGTGACGCTTTAAATGGCTGGCCGTATGGCAGGCATAGTGACACCTCTTGCAGGTGAACTTCTTCTCCGAGTGAATGATCATGTGTTGTCTCAGCAAGGTCCTGCTAGCTGCCCTATAACTGCACACATTGCACCCAAAAATTTTGGAGCCCTGGGGACCCGTCAGTTTTTGTTTTTTCAACTGCTCATAATCAATAACACTGGGGCACCTCTCTTCTTTCTTGATGTCAGGACTCCTACTTCTCTTGTCAGGGCTGACCATACTAGAGACTTCTGCTTGGTGGCTGTGACAAGCTTCAGTGACCAGGTCTGTCTGTGACATGTCCACTTTGATGTCAACCAGTGACAGATTGGTTTTCTTGTCTCTAGCTGTATCCAGGTGTTTGGTCTGTGCTGTGATGCTGACACTTCTCTCTGGGAGTGCACTCTCGCTGACCTGCAGCACAGGAAGCAGGCCAGTTTCCTGCTGAGCAACCATGTTGCTGTCAACTAAAGATGCAATGTTGGCAACCTGCACAGGCATTAAGACAGCCTCCTGTGTGGGCATGATGTCTGAGCCCTGCAGGTGAATCACTGCCTCGTCATGGACAGCACTCAATGAGTCCACCAGCATGGCTGGGTCAATCTTCTCCTGGAAGAAAGCATCCTGACTGACAGGCTCAAAGATGAATTGTTGCTCTAGATCACTATCTTGCTCTTTCACATATAATATAATCTCCCCTTCCTGGCCGAATACCTGGTGGGAGTTCTGGCAGGCAGCCTCGACCACGCTCCTCAAGTTCTCTGCATTAATCTCAGAGAGGCTCAGTGAGGGAGGCAGACAGATGGTGATGCTGTTGGAGGCTGCTGGATTCATGGTCACAGCTGCTCTCTTTAATAGTTCTGTCTACAGTCTCCACCTGCAATCACCAAGCATTGCACATTTGTTATTTTCAAATTTACAATCCCAACTGATATATTCATCAATGAAATACCATTTTTATAAAATCCCAAGCGTGAAGATAATTTTGGCAGTCTCTTCATGTGTGGTTATTTTGAATCTATCTTTCTTACAGCTCATACACTGAAATGTTTTCAACTCACAGGAAGGCTAATGCCAGAGATTGATCCTGGAGAGTAAAACGCTGATAATTTATATTTGATGTTGCCCCAGAAATATTGTTATCATTCTGGGTGCGCACATTATTTCAGGTGTTATTTCCAGAACTTGTTCTGTTAAAACAAATGTTATTTTGAGTCTGCATGAGAGATGACATCAGACATAGAGCATGTGAGTACAGGAAGGCAGGAAATGTAACCAAAAAAAAATGTGAGACGAAGTCCTTCCAGGCTGGACAGGAGAAAATCAGAATACGAGAGAGAGGTGAAATGTTTTTATTAGAATAGGCATTTTTTGTGTAAGTCTAGATACTATACATATATGCTTGTTTCTTTATTACAGTTGACACATTGGGAAGGGATTAGTGGACATCCATTCTTTGTAGATAGTCTGAGTGCAATGACCTGCTTGAAGCAGTGAGGACGACAAACTGGAAAAGGATAGTCAGGGTCTAGAATTAGAAACTGCCGGAGGTGTATTTTTAGGAAATATAAGTTGTTTTTGTGACTGCTGACACAATGGCAGGAGACAATGTTTCAATGTACTGCAGCGTCCCCAGTAAGGGTTTACTGACATACTTCTATCTTTACCCTGTAACCTGTCCATGTTACAATTATTTATACTATTAATAATTATTTCAATAACAGACAGATAATTATCTCTGTTCTCCTGGTCTTAGTGCATCTGGAATAAGGGGCATTCAGTATGCCTTCTCTACACTTCTTTCATTTCATCTCATGTGTACAACCAAGAGTTTCTTGATGCAGGACTTCTGGGTGCTGTCAACCCATTCAAGCTCTGAAAGTCTGGTCAAGTTTGCAGATTCACAATCAACATGTAATTTGTTCAACTGCCCGTCTTCACTAAGATCCACCTAGTATCAGTCAGTCAGTACATGAGCCAAGTATCAGTCAGTACATGAGCCAAGTATCAGTCAGTACTCTGCTATCATCAATGATGAACTGCATTTCTAATGTTGGACTGTTTGTGTTAGCACTTCGAATGGCTACCGTATGCTTTAATGCGAGTGTATGCTAGATATGCTGAGATAGCAGTCTGTCAATCTTTCCACAAGGGACTGTGATAAACATTCTGGGTGTTTTTCGTTGGCACAGGAGCGGAGCAAAGATGGGGCTACCCGTTGCTATGAAGCTGAAACTAAGACTACCAGACTTACCACCAGTCAGTACATGAGCCTAGTATCAGTCAGTACATGAGCCAAGTATCAGTCTGTACATGAACCAAGTATCAGTCAGTACATGGGCCAAGTATCAGTCTGTACATGAACCAAGTATCAGTCAGTACATGGGCCAAGTATCAGTCTGTACATGGGCCAAGTATCAGTCAGTACACGAGCCAAGTATCAGTCAGTACACGAGCCAAGTATCAGTCTGTACATGGGCCAAGTATCAGTCAGTACACGAGCCAAGTATCAGTCAGTACATGGGCCAAGTATCAGTCAGTACATGGGCCAAGTATCAGTCAGTACATGGGCCAAGTATCAGTCAGTCAGTACATGAGCCAAGTATCAGTCAGTACATGGGCCAAGTATCAGTCAGTACACGAGCCAAGTATCAGTCAGTACACAAGCCAAGTATCAGTCTGTACATGGGCCAAGTATCAGTCAGTACATGGGCCAAGTATCAGTCAGTCAGTACATGGGCCAAGTATCAGTCAGTACACGAGCCAAGTATCAGTCAGTACATGGGCCAAGTATCAGTCAGTACATGAGCCAAGGATCAGTCAGTACATGAGCCAAGTATCAGTCAGTACACGAGCCAAGTATCAGTCAGTACATGGGCCAAGTATCAGTCAGTACACGAGCCAAGTATCAGTCAGTACATGAGCCAAGTATCAGTCAGTACATGAGCCAAGTATCAGTCAGTCAGTACATGAGCCAAGTATCAGTCTGTACATGAGCCAAGTATCAGTCATTCAGTACATGAGCCAAGTATCAGTCAGTCAGTACATAAGCCAAGTATCAGTCAGTCAGTACATGAGCCAAGTAGCAGTCAGTCAGTACACCAGGCAAGTTTATTGTTTGCTCACTGTTTATTCAACAGACCAACATCATGGCACACGGGTGAAACCTATAAGTGCTCCGTTCTACTTCTAACTCAAGCCTGAGTCTGAAGATTCTTAGCGCAGTGCACAAACTCTGTTGTACCGGCGAGGGTCCTGAAATACTGTGGGTAGATTTGTAACTCCAAATTTTTGTTAGGCCAGAGCCATCAGGCTACTCTTTCCAATTTCCAACTGCCAAGGTTTTTTTTACGTGCGCAACAATATACACGGGCATTCAACCTTATTATCCGGAGACCCTGGTACATTACTTGAGGGTCCACGTGAACAAATCCCAGCCTTCAATGGGGCTTGAACCCGGGACCACTAGCACTCAAGGCGGAGCCCATATCTCGAGATTACTCTGCCCCCTCCCCCCCCCCCCCTGAGTCGAGTATCAGCCAGTACATCAGTCAAGTATTGGCTGGGTCTGTTGGTCTTGTCTATTGCCAGAAGTGCACCTGTCCACAAATTAGACTTTTGCAAAACCAGAAATATGTATCAGGGCAACAAAAGATACAGTTCATCAATCAGGCTTCTATGGTAAACAAAGCAACAGGATTATGAAGAACACATCTAAATGCAAGTAATAGAGATTTTAATTGTATGTCAATGGGTCAGCTGGATCTGACTTTGGGTTATGTGTATTACCATATCACCCCTGAGAATTACGATTCCTAGAAGTCTGTAAGGAAGGTGGAAACTATCTTTTCATCCATAGCAGTTAGGGCACATAAAACAAAGGTGCAAAAATGTGTCCTCGGCAGTCTATATTGCAAGCATATAATTATGTCCATAGCAGTGAAATGGTTAACAGGGCATTAGTGACTAAAAGACTGTTTTAGACATAAATCAACACTGTCAATGACCAACGTCTACCTCTCCATTAACACATGTGTCCTCTGGCTCACTAACTGACCTTGCCCCACGTTGCCAAGTAAACTGGTTGTTTCTTGGTGGAAATCCCTGATATTTGGTGCCTATTTGATGGTAAATGTTCCTGTGTGTGCTGAACTACATTTGCTATTCAAGTGTGCCAGAGGTAAGAGATGTGATCGCCTATGACAGTCATAAAGACACTGGCTGATGGTGACAGAGACCAGTGCAAAAGGTCCACACTACTTAGATATTTTAAGAACTGTTTCTAGAGAATCACAGGTAACTGGCTCCACAGGCATTGTGAGACCCAAGTATGACCTACCTCTAAAGGTAAACCTGTGTCCAAGTCCCCACCTCTCTGTCAGTGAGATGGTAGGGACGTGTGTGACTTTTATTACCTTTATTTATAATTATGTGTGCTATTTTATTCAGTTGGAGAATTGGACTGTTCTGTGGAATTTGGTGTATTATTTGGAATGCTGCAAATGAGTGGAGTTATTGGAGACAAGCCAGTGACATTCCGACACTTTATCTGACTACTGTGTTATTTGACTGATTATTTTTCGCAGTGTGTGTCAGTGCCAATGGCTGTTATATTTAACCTTACGGGTTATATATACCTTGCTTTTGATAGCAGTACTCTTTATTTGCTTCCCCCCCCCCCTATGTTAGCCTGGCAGTTATAGGATATATGCTAAAGGTGTTGTGGACTCAAGCCAAGTCGAGGCTAGGTGTCACCTTGGGAGTTTGCCAGTGTGTAAAATTTAGTCAGGTCAGGACTTGTCAGATATGACTGAGCCACTGTATAACAGTAGCCTGTACCACCTATCTTCTGTTACGCCAAATGTTAAGTGGCGTATACTAACACAATTTTTCATATTGTACCAACAGCTTCAGGCAGAGGAGCGCATTAGGGAGGATACTAGCCTTATCCAAGGAAGAGGAAATGCAACCTGAAAACTTATTGTTGTTAACGCAGGGCAGACCAGGGCCTTCGCCTTGGCTGGCAGCTGGTCTAGGAGGGACGCTCCGACAGACGGACAGATAGAGCAATGCTCTTCTGATCCGGCAGCCTCTGCAGCCTGCCTTGTTCCAAACGAAGCAGTTTTACCTTTCCTTTGGAGTAAACAAGGCAGTTCAAGAGAAGGATCATTATGCATGGGCAACATATGGTCTCTACAATACTGCCCAGGCTTTGTGCTATAGAGAGGAGGTACTTCATCCCTGGCATTAATCGGCCTCTGAAACAAGTCGATTGAGAACCGATCTACCACTGAATTATATTTTCCTTACAGCAGTTGCAGGAAAAATGCTGCGAACAAAATCAACCACTGTAAGTTGCTTTTATCGATCTTACCAAGGCATTTGATTTGGTTAGTCGAAAAGGTCTGCTGAAAGCGGTGAAGAAGATTGGGTGTCCACCTACTCTACTAAGCAATACTGAGTCATTCCACACAGGTATGAAAGGTACAATCAACTTTGATGGTGTAACATCAGAGGAATTTGTAATCAAAAATGAGTGAAGCAGGGGTGTGTACTTGCTCCTACTCTCTTTGGAATATACTTTTCACTTCTTTTGATACATGCCTTTTGAGATCAGGAGGGTGGTATATCCATTCATTCATTCTCGATCTGACAGCAGCCTTTACAAAGCTCGCAGGCTGAAGGCCAAAACCAGGATAAGAAAAGTGCTTATCAGAGAGCTGCTGTTTCCAGATGATGCCACAATAACCAACCGCTCAGAGGAGCTGCTGCAATGTTTACTATCTGCCTTTACTAATACATGCTGTGAATTTGGACTAACAGTCAGCAATAAGAGGACAAAGGTTATGATCCAAGGTGTTAATGAGAGGCCTACAGTTTACATTGACAATCTTGAGGCAGTAGACCGTCTTACCTATCTGGGGTATTCTACGGTCTGGTCCTTTCCCCCATTGAATACGCTCTGGCCATCCTCACTGTCAGTGCTACCCAGATTGAACGACTCGAAAAGGTGCAAAATGAAGCCATGCTCATTATTTTGGGATGTACAAGAGACACATCCTGTGGAGCAATGAGGTATGTACTTGACTTTCCAACAATGAACCAAAGGATCAGGATGTGGAGGGCTCGGGCATACCTTAAAATATGTGCTGATAAGAAACACCCACTGCATCAAGCTCTTTTTAGTGAAAAGGGTGACAGACTGAAGAGGGGAAAATCGTGGCTAGGTCGGACAGAAGATGTTATTAGGCCAATATGCAGCCTAACCGACATCATACCTGGTGCAGAATGGATACCTGTGCCTCAGGCGTTTATTTGTACATTTTCCTGTATTGTCACACTCAACAGGCGATGTAGAGAAGAGAATCCTGTTGCTGTTAATGCAGAGAAGAGAATCCTGTTGCTGTTAATGCAGATGTCAACGCTCTCATCGGTGAAAATTCAGACGAAGCAGATGCACTAATCTATACAGATGGATCCGTTATACGTCAAAAAAAAAAGCACATGGGCATTCACAGCACGCTCAGTGGGCAGAACAGTCAAAGGAGCCAATGGCGCCTTCTCCATGACAACCATCAGCATGACGATGGAGGTGATGGCAGTGACGCAAGCGTTTGCCTGGCTTGAAACACAAAAATACACCCGCTTATGTATAGACAGTGATTCAATGAGTATGATCCGGAGGGTTCAGGCAGGTTCAGTGTGAAGACAATGGCTTGAATCATTACAGAAGTCCACTGTGCGTGCAGTCACCTTTATTTTTGTTTTGGGACATGCAGGCGTCGATGGGAATGAAAGAGCTGACCGGCTGGCTGGATCCGCTATCACTACCGACGGTCAGCCTATGGATCATGCTGATATTATCAATGGCCTTAGAGAAATGGGAAGAATTGAGGACTTTGGTGGCAGTGAATCCACATCGCTCGCCAGAATGGCAGACTTGGGAATTAAGATCGGCACAGCAAAAAACGAGGCGCACACCAGACACGCCAGAAGACTTGTTAATCAACATAGAACTGGTACTATAAGCCATCAGACGTTGGGGATTATAGTGGGGTGTGGGGGGATCTGAGCACCTATGGACATGTCCGGAGTGCAATGATGATAACCCAACTAACTAACTAACCTATCTGGGTTCCACATTGAATAGTAAACTATCGCTGGACCAGCAAATCAACATCAGGATAGCAAAGGCAGCAACAACGATGAGCAGACTGACAAAGAGAGTTTGGGAGAACAAAAAGCTCACAATTAAAACAAAAACCCTTGTCTATCAGGCTTGTGTTCTCAGCACTCTGCTATATGGCAGTGAAACTTGGTCAACCTATTTGCACTAGGAGAGACTGCTAAATTAAATAGCTTTCACATATGATACCTAAGAAGAATACTTGGCATTAAGTAAATTGCAGGACAAAATCGCAAACACTGATGTCCTAGAAAGAGCAGGTACTACAACAGTCTCAGTCTTTTCCATGCTCAGTCTATGAAGGGCTCAGGTGGCTGGGTCACACCTCAAGAATGGAGGATGGCAGAGTCCCTAAGGCATCTATGGTGGAAAGACGGAAAGGTGCCAATCAAATACTTGACAGAATGTCAGTAGAAGACTGACAGTATTCATCAACCACCAATTCTCTGTAGCAATGTGTTTGTCCCCAATAAAGAGTGATACACCAGTATAGATGATTTTGGCTCTCCTCCGAACTTCTACCCCCACATCATGGCGGCCTCAAATATCCGTTCGGGGCTCAGTCCAATAAAAAATGTGCACTTTCTGCCAAGGAACAAATCGCGGCAAAACTAGGATTACTTGACAATTGACGCAACACTGCAGACAATACTAGCAGACGATGAAAGGGATATGGCGGATAGACCACGCGCTCCCACGCAGATTAGCAATACTGTTCTTCCGATTGAGGATTTAGCAGAGGTAGATGTCAGACTTGTCGGCATGCACAAAACGCGATTAAACTCACAGCCGAGTGTATCCCCCGTGCCGCTACGCACAGCGCGGATGGGGGGCTAAACTGGGTGCCTGGGGCTCACGAGCAAAGTAACTGGAGGAAGTTACAGGAGATGCGGTAGCTGCTGCTCCTGAGTCCCAGCCATCTAGTATAGCTCCTATCCATGTCGCGCGTAGCGGCGCGGGGGATATGGTCGGCAGTGAGGCATAGTCACAGAAACAGGTCTGCAAGTAACATATCGCTGAGACCCTGTTGGAGCATTTGTTTTGTTTTTCTGAGCCGATCCTAGATTTGCAGCCATTTGTTCATCGGCAGAAAGTCCGACAAGTCCCCATTTTACATATTTGTTCCTCGGCAGAAAGTCTGACAATGGACAGTGTCAACAGTCGCTATTATCGTCTGCAGTGTTGCGTCTCTTAGTATTGTCAGGTAATCAGAAACAGGTCCGCAAGTAACATATCACTGAGACCCTGCTAGAGCATTTGTTTCGTTATAAGGAGCCGGCATATTTTTAATAGAACTGAGCCTCGAACGGATATTTCAGGCCGCCATAATGCAGGGGTAGAAGTTCGAAGGAGAGCCATGACTTTTAATCTATTGGAGTTGACATTGTTTTTCTAATATCAACTACGGAACTTTTGTAAATATGAGTGAAGCATGATCTACTTATAATAACGGTTCTGAATTATCGAGGCTAAAAAAATACCTTAACAGGGCCTCAATGTTAGTGACTGTGCTGCCAGTAAAACTCCATTAAATATGCAGTAAACAAGGTGTGGCTAGTCCCGCCTTGGTAACGCCATGCCCGCAAAGGTTCCATGCATAACCCTTTAACTCAATTGCTAGTGTCGTGACAGATTTTGGTGGCGGTTTCGTAACTGCAATACTCCTTGCCTAAAGAATAAACCTAGAACCCAGAAGAGAAGTTAAACTAAACCTAGGACCCAGAAGAGAAGGTAAACCTAGAACCCAGAAGAGAAGTTAAACCTAGGACCAAGTGTCGGTGCTGATTGTTTGCCTGCCATATTTGCAGAAATAAATCATAATTTTACATATCATTGACGCCCTGTTAGTAGTGAAAGTGTTGTTAGCGACTACGATTTTGGCAATTTGCTGCCTCTTCGGCAATTTCCGTTACCCGGAAACTGTTCGAAACTAAGTGAAACTTCTTTCGCAAATGTCGGCTGGGGTTTCGGGATGGATCCTAATCTCTCATGAAATTTTGCGATTGGTGTGATTTTCACCCACTCTAAATAGCTGAAAACGGCGGGAAGGAAATCGATTAACAGCGCATGTCTACGACAGCCGGACGTCCTCTGTTTTTCTGTTACATCAGTTTGATTGAAAATAGCTATAAGAATTCAGGGTTGGCTTTAGGCTTTAAAAATTACTCGTACTGGTAATGCTAGTTATAATTGAATTCTCCGTCCAATTTTACATTTACAAATTTCTTTCTGTACAGTGGCTTTCTAAATTTACAGTAACATTTTTTAGGCAATCGGTATGTGGCTGTGTCTCATTGTCTGCCATCTTGTCCAGTGACAGTCCAATGTCAACAAAGCCAAAACAGAAAGTGTGCATGCGCAGAGAAAACCTTGTTTCTGGGTCACAAGTTTTAGCAGCTGCTTTCTACATCTCATCTCCACAAAAACCTACATATCTCAGCTCAGAAATGACATACAAGCCTAAATGAGGTATCATTGGAAAGAGCTTGTTTACAGCTATCTAACTGTGCTGGTTTTATTGGTGTAGAGGGCATTTTAAAAATTTGACTGAAGTAGCTAGTGTTGTGTCAGGGTAGGATGTTGACAACCTCGATGATTTGGGACTGTTATTCGGAGTGCTTCGGAAAGAAATCCGCAATTTACATATGAATATGTATCTGAATTACATAGATTTTACACTTAATACAAACAGACAACAACAATGGATACTTGTCACTTTACTTTCACTCGATTATCTATCAGGATAATCCAGGTTATGATCATTATGATGTGAAAGAGGATCATGGGTTACAAGTTACATAAATCAGTTATCGGTTAAAAAGGGAATGTGCCTGACTAAAATATATTCTCAAATGATATGACGTAAATTGAATTATAAAATTCTATAATAAATTAAATTAGTCAATTACATACCACTGTCACTGACAGCTCTTTGGCTGGAAAAAAAAAGCCTATCGATAATAGGTTCCGACTTGCCTCATTCATCTCCCAAAGGGCAACTTGCAAGAAGATCCTAAATGAATGTTTTAATCACAGGTTATAATCCCCCAAAAAACAAACAGGCGATGTAGAAAGAAAGAAAACACTGTGTCCGGATGACCAGGATCGAGAGGACGGGACTGAAGGCACAGGTTTGTTTACCTTATCCAGGATCTGGCTCCAATTTTCAGATCAAATATGGACGACACAGAGCAGACGATTTGCGCCTCACCGGAACTGCGGCCAGCCACGTGTCACCGACTCACGGCAAATAAATGTCTGGTTCATTCGCATCAAGCTCTAGAATCGTAGGTTGGGTCTAATAACAATGTCATAATTTTACATTATGGGATACATGTACACATGTTAGGAGTTTATTCACAAACAAGACTTGCAAGCAAATTTAATTAACTACGTTTTTGAAAAACAAAATACAGAATTAACTGGCATTTAGTTCGCTTAGAAGTGCGCATGCGCAAAACGATGCCAGCGTCAAGTCGGAGGCGGCGAGCCAAAAATTGGACAGTGAGATTTCCAGATGGCAAACGGGCCTGGCTGGCGGTAGTACAACCTAGGCAGTGTTGCCACTTTGGATGTTTTACATCAAGATCTAGATGTTTTCCCTTGCATCTAGATAGTGTTTTTGACGTCTAGATAGTAGATGTAATTCTAGATGTTTTTCATTTGGAGTTAGATATTTTATAGATTTTTTTCTTTCACTGTCAGTTTAATAATTACTGTATAAATATTTATCAAACAATTTTTGTATTGGGCTGAGCACGTACATTGTAGTAACTGCGATTACTTAAACTTTGAACTCACTGGGGTTAACGCTCAACAATCTGGTAGCCCCTGTACTGATTTAAGAGCGCGCGTAAATCTTTCTTTTTTTGAAGTGTATTGTGAATTAAAGCTGTGATGCTGACTTTATAGTTCTTTTTCATGTGATTTTTTTTTTTTGTTTTTTGTTTTTGATAATTGCTCACCTTTAAATGTGTCTTCCACTTTGAAAAAACTGTTTAACATAATAAAGTAAAGCAGTATAAGCAAAAATTTCGGAAATAATGGTTGTATGATGACATCATTAAAGATTGGGTCATGGCAGTTTCTAATGTTGACAACTAAGGCTCGTTGTAAGTACTGCAAGTGTGAAATTAAAACGAAAATACCAGACTTAAAAGATTCATGTAGAGACTTAAAAGCATAAAACTGCATTTCCATTCAAAGATATTACACCGCTGACATCTGTTTTCAGAACTACACCTCTTAATAAATCATTGAAAGTTGAAGGATCTGTTGCAATGTTTTAAGTTGTCATGTGCAATTTTAATGTGTTGGGAAATGAGCAGATAGACTGGCCGGTTCTTTACCACTTGGTTGTGAACTGATTTATGACAAGCTGGATGTTGTGCGGGCTCTTTGGGAGCGAGTGAACAGTGCCGAGGCATATATAGATCATTACGGTCTGAGGAGAATGGCACTGCGAAGAGTTACCAGGGGATCTGGCTGACGCTCGACATTCATTATTATATGTTTGTGAGAGGTGTTGTAGTATAGTCAACAAGCAGCAACATCATCATCAGTGTTGCCACTTTGGATGTTTTACAAGATGTTTCCTTGCATTTAGATGGCGTTTTTGACGTTTAGATGGTAAATGTTTTCCATTTGGAGTGAATTTATCAAATCTAACCTAAGAAACAGGATGAAATTTGACCTCTTAAATGCTAACTTGACAATAAAATTCGGCCTGATAAGAGTAGGAAAAGGCTGTTCCACTTATCAGCTCCTTGATTGTATATTAAGAGAAATTGGAACATTTAAAGCATACCAAAGTCATTTTAGGTCTGAAGCTTCAACTTCATCATTCAAGCTAAGTTTATCCTGTGGATCTTGTGATACGGATATCATTGAAGATAAGAACATAATTATATAGGGTAAGTCATATCAATAGCTATGTAATTTGTGAATGTTTCATTTGGATGTTTTTTTTTCTTCTAGATGTTACAAATCTAGATATTTCTAGATATTTTTAACACATTTCTAGATGTTTTATGTCAAAGAAAGTGGCAACACTGTACCTAAGGCTAGGATCAACCACAGGATGAGGACCATCACAGGGAGAGTCCATCCACAGGCTGGGGTGTATCTAAACATTTATATGGATACTGGGAGCCACAATTTGGACAGTGTAACCCCCGGGTGGCAACAGGTCCTGGCTGCTAGTAGTACAACCATAGGTTGGAGTTCAACCACCGCCGTAGTCCCAGCAAAGACTTTCAGATAGATAGATTCTGGGTATCAGTTGCTGGACATGAGACTTCAGTTGGCAACCTGGACCTAGTTGGCGGCGTTCCAACCGTATGGTGCAGACCGTACAACCAAACAGGCGGTCCATATACGGGCTATGGATGTGTGGCCTGTAGTAATATCTAGATAAAGTTTTTTCCAAGTGCGCCCCCCACCCCCTTTTTTTCTTCTCTTTTCTCTCTCTGCATGGATCGGACCGAGTGTGGTTGTAACCATGGATGAGGCAGGGAAAGTTGGAATACTCTGGAATTTAAACTGAGATTATAAAGTCAAAAATATGGTGCTGCCCGCACAGTGAAGTGTGCTGTAAAATATCCATTTGTCGCTCGTAATATTCTCCTGTCTCTTGCACGGGCATCTCCTCTAGCGCTGTCTTCAAGCTGCCAGAACTGTATTTGTCGAACCCGCCACGACAGCGATCTAACCTTGATAGACGTCGAAAACTGTATAGTCGCATTTCTGTTCTAGTCTTGTTCTGTCTTTCAGCCTCATGCTTTGACAGGGCATCGGGTGCTAACCTTGGTGTGTGCTACATATCTGCCGGTGTGTGCTACATATCTTGGTGTGTGCTACATATCTTGGTGTGTGCTACATATCTTGGTGTGTGCTACATATCTGCCGGTGTGTGCTACATATCTTGGTGTGTGCTACATATCTTAGTGTGTGCTACATATCTTGGTGTGTGCTACTTATCTTGGTGTGTGCTACATATCTGCCGGTGTGTGCTACATATCTGCCGGTGTGTGCTACATATCTGCCGGTGTGTGCTACATATCTTGGTGTGTGCTACATATCTTGGTGTGTGCTATATATCTGCCGGTGTGTGCTACATATCTTGGTGTGTGCTACAGATCTGCCGGTGTGTGCTATATATCTGCCGGTGTGTGCTACATATCTGCCGGTGTGTGCTACA
>CAJHNH020005457.1:860607-933107 GCA_905116865.2 Candidula unifasciata
AGCACTGTCTAAAGCTTGCATGGTGCGGCATGAAGTTGTTTTCACTTTCCAAGTACCACTGGAGTCTGAGGTTGACAATGCGTTCCACTGTTTTACAGAGGAAGCTGGTAAGGCTGACTGGTCTATAGCTGGAGGCATCGAAACTGTCATTTCTTGATTTAAATAGAGGTATCGCGATTGCTTCTCTCCATATCTGGGGAACTTTGCCACTGGTCCAACAATGATTAAAGATTTGTAGCAGCCTTTTTTTTTTTTTTTTTTTTTTTTGCAGTTGTTCCAAGGTTTTTGATCATTTTGTTGGTTATTCCATCAATTCCAGATGACTTTCCCACTCTCAGCTTTGATATTGCTAACTCTAGCTCGCTAGATGTGAGTGCTGCCACATGTGCCTAGGGAATTATATCATTTTGTCTTGTACGTTGCTGGTTCTCTCGAACCTCTCAGTGTTTCTCTGGGCTGACATCAATGTTGCTGTCTTTGGCAACAGAATCTGCAAAGTGGTAAGCTGCCTGTGTTTGTTTTGTTAGGATAATTCCTTCTTTGCATAGTGCATTTCTCCCTGAACTCTCATCATAAATTTGTTTTACTAACCTCCACAATTTCCTTGTGTCTCAGAGTTTAGAGCCGTTGTTTCCCGCCCCCCTTTCGTTAAACTACTGATTTAAGGAGGGAATACTTGCTTGCCTTTCAGCGTAAATCAGACAGCGATCACAAGAACTCACCTTTCAGCGTAAATATGAGAAAGATCACACACACACACACACACACACAAAATCGCTATTCAGTTTGTGGTTCACAGTCTATTAGTTCTCGACTCCAGGGAAATTGTTAAGAACAAAACCACGACCTCACAAAGGCCTTTGATACAGAACGGCCGACTCTATTTCTAGAGAAGGCGGTGGATACAGTCAGTAGAGGAGGATTGTGGCAAATCATGGCTAAATGTTGCTCATCTCAGAAGTTTATCAGGATTGTACAGCAGTTGAAGGTATGCACGCCAGAGTGCTGGAAAAGGCAAAATGATCAGACCCTTCCCCTTGTCTTAACTGTCAACACTGATAAAGCTGTGGTTATCTATCAACCGGCTGCCAGGAAAAAAAAATTTACTGTCATCCCATTATCACCGTAGGAATAAACTCACAGGGAGCAAGTACAGCAGGGATCTACCAGTCGTCAGTAGAAATTATCCTCGTCGACACGCGTTTCGGCCCACGATTCCTAGACGTATTCGGAGGTGAGCCCACCTGAGTTCATGAAGCTCAGGGCTGGTTCAATGCTGCACGAAATTACCGGATGGTATTTTACTTTCGGCCAGAGACAAGACGACTTGGTGGTTTGCAGAAGGTACTGTGAGATAAGAAATCGCCGCGGCAGCCTAATTAGAACAGTCAGCGTGCCTGGACGACCGAGCGACAAGCTTACGATTGGTTTACCGGACACATGTTGGACTTTGTTAGCAGGTGGCAGAGGAACACTGGCAGACAATTCGGACACGATGGACTTTCAAGGGGTGAGAAACCCTTTTCCACTAGACACCCGGACCAGCTCACCGAGGCCCGTCCCCTACGTTGTTGCGTTGCGTCCAAAGCCAGCTAGAGGCCCTTTCGGCTGCCTCTCCCAGTTTTTTTGAGTGTTCGTTTCCGTTCATTACCGCGCAATCCTAGTTCTTTAACCACATTGTAGAGCGAAGTGGAAACGAGGCCTCTCGCTCCCACTTCGACGGCAAAGACCCGTACTGTGTACGACTCGTTTCTCCTCAGACTGGCTGCTGAATCACTGTATTTCTCGAGCTTGTACAAGTGATTCTCCTCCATACGCGACTCAAACGGGACGGTCAACTCAATCAGGATGAGCTGCCGTTTTTGCGCAGAATTGAGAACTATATCCGGTCGCAGGCCTGTCTTACGGATCAATTCGGGGTACCTTTCATGGCCCGGCAGATCAACCGCCAGTAACCAGTCCCTCGCAGAGTCTAGCACAGATGGAGCGAATGCGTTTTGGTTGACCTTACCTTTTGGAACCTGCCCAGCCTTGAGGAAACGAATGGGGACGATACTAGAACTGGCTCTGGCGTTAACCCTCATTCTAGCCTGGTCGACAACGGCTGCTAACTCTTTTAGCACCTTGTTGTGTCGCCAGGTATATCGGCCTTGACCTAGGGCTTTCCTGCACGCGGACAGGACGTGCTCAAGAGTTTGCTTTGATTTACACAACGGGCAAGTCGGATCGTTGGTCGCAGACCATTTAACCATGTTAACACAGGACGGTAATACATCGTACGCCGAACGAACGATAAAGCTCAGTCGCAGCGGGGTCATCCGCCAGATCTCACCCCATGTGAGTACTCTTGGCAATGCGCTCTCCAGGCTGACCCAATGGCCCTGCTGCGACTGCTGGGCTGCTTTCTGGACCCGAACCTCGTTTTCGTTGCCCCTCACCGTTTGTATTACCATGTCTCGGCGCTCTTTGGCTGAGGCCTTTGACCACCAATTGACCTTCCCGTGCCCTAGGCCCCGACGGTCGGTTTGAGTGTATCCCATTATCTCTTTCAATTGTAGTGCATTCTGGGCAGATTCTATCGCATCGAGGACACTCCACTTCCGGCCAGTCTTGAGAGCGGGCTGGACAGCGATGACATTTGGGTCTGAAGACTCGCGCAAAAGCATGGCGAGTCTTACCTTGCCGACTTTAAACTCTTCGGTTATCGACTTGAACGGAAGTACCAGCTTAGCCTGCTTGCAATACAGAGCCACGTCGGTCAGACAAGCGGTGCACCAATCCACTTTCTCAAGGCTGTGTTGATTTTCTTCTCCATGGTTTCCACTGCAGTCATCGTCACCTCGTAGACTAACAGTGGCCATAGGAGCTTTGGAATCAACATGAATTGGAGACACCATACCTTGAATTTCCCGATCAGCCTGCATCGCTCGATCGCGAGCAGGCCTGTAGCTAGTGACTCGTGTATTCGCCGGACTTCCGCTCTGTCAGATAACTTCGAATCGTAAACGCGAGCGAGACTCTTCACCGGTTCATCCAGAACCGTAGGGATCTTGTTCCTTGCCACCGTAAAACTGGTTGCCACCACCCGACCCTTAAGGATAGACAGACTCGACTTCTGCGGTTTGAACTGCATACCGCTCCATTGAACCACCGCGTCCAATCTTTCCAGGATCGTGCGGGCAGACTCCTCGCTGCCCGTTATAATAGTCGTGTCATCCATAAAGGCACGTAGTGGCGGCAACCAGTGATCCCCTATTTGAAGGCCCAGTCCGTAGCCGGCCGCCCCGTCTAACATGATCTGCATTGCCATGACAAACAGTATAGGTGAGATCGTACACCCCATAGCCTTCCCAATCTGCAACTCAGTCCACCTCGTGGTAAACGTCGAGGTAGAGAAGCGCAAAGCGAACAGATAAATATTGCTCGATCATTTGATTGATCTGTGCCGGTACGTGAAACATGCGAAGGGCTCGCCACAGTAGCCTATGGGGGACTGCCCCGTAGGCGTTGGCTAAGTCCAATCATATAACGTGCAATTCGGTTCTCTCATGCTTGGCTCTCTGGATAGCCTCCCAAATCATGGTCGCGTGTTCAAGGCACCCAGGAACGCCTGAATACCACCCTTCTGAACACTAGTATCTATGTACTTGTTAGTCATTAGATACTGTGTGAGCCGGCGAGCCGTAAATAATCAAAAGCTAAATATAGTCGATAAATTCACTTATCCTGGCAGTATCATACCTCAGAAAGTTAACACTGACAAGATCAATGTTAGAATCTCAAAGGCAAGCATCAGTTTCTGTAGCCTTTTTACCAGTTTTTGGAATAGAAGTCTCCTGTCTGACCAAGCTAAAGGTTTACAGAGCTGTAATTCTTCCAGTACTGCTCTGCGCTTGCGAAACGTGGACTGTGTGTCATCGCTATGCTCAAAATCAAATGACAAGAAAGGATCCCAAACACTGTGGTTTTTGAAGGGCAAACCTGCCTAGCATTCACAAGACACTGAAGAATTATCAGCCGTATTCTATTGCGAGCTCCAGCAAGGGAAGAGGTCGGATTGAGGACAGAAAAAGCACTATAAGGTCACTCTAAAAACTGCTCTCAATTCTTTTGGCATCAACACAGCGACATGGGAGGGTGCTGTACATTACTGTTCTGGATTGCATACATCCCTCAGGCATGGTGCATCAGCCTAACCAGGCAGCGGAAGTTGCACAGGCAAAGAAACCAAATTATACTAGAAAGACCCGTATCGCTAATCTCACACATATTGCAGCTTTAACCAGTCGTCCACATTGCTCCAGAACTTTTCAGGCCCATATTGAACTAATCAGCCACTTTTGTACCCATACTCATTATTACTTTGGATGAAAACGTCTTCATAACTCATGATGGAAGAACAACGAGGGATTATGGACTGCTGACCTTGTCTAAGACAGCTGTTGACAGACACTTGAAAACATACAGAATAAGGTTACCTGTTGTGTGCTAAATGAGTTACTACTAGTCAGCACACTACCAAGTGTCTAGTAGGTATCCTTAAGCTTCCTCTCTTAGAAATAGAACTCGACGACGATGACACCGTCATACATGTTTATTTAACAGTATACAGGACACAAATGCAGAGACGTAGTTATTGATCACAGTTGACATTCGCACATTTGTCCTCACTCGCTCTCTCTGTTTGTAGCGGCCTCTCCTTGACTACTACAGCTCCAAGGACTAAACAGCGTCCCACACTCTGGATGCGCCGTACAGCTGAACAGGGCGAATTCTCCCATTCCTTAGACCTTGATATTATTTCAGCACATAACACGGCTGACTGGAGACGGACTTTTCTGGCCGTACTCCGAAAACACACAGCTGTCGTCAGCTTGTCACAGGACTTCGACCGTAAGTTCCCTCTAGCATACAGCTCTCGTCGGTACCACTTCCCTCTGTTCTGTTTCAGTAGTGGTCCTCCTACGTCGCCACCCAGAACAGGTACTACTGGAGCCTTCCGTCCCCTGGACTGACTTTGCCAGCGGGACCAATACGGACCCTGACTTGGTCTCTGACTCTCGATTTCTCTCTTCTCGCGCGACCGCTTCTCGATTGCCTTCGAGTGGCTACTCAGCCCTCCAATTTATCCCCCTCAAATCCGTGTAGGTGGATGTTGTCTACACGAAAGGCACGTCCGTATGGGCGTTCTCGTGAATCATGATTCTGTGGGTGTTCTCGACTCACGCTCATGTGGGCGTTCTCGAGGATCACACTTATGCGGGTGGCTGATGTTACATGAGGATCACGCTGTCAATTCATTTATCTCATTAGCCATGTTTTCAGCCCCCACATAGTAACCCACGCGTCCACTTTCTCTCGTGCGTGCACGCCTTGTTAATAAATAGACATTCTCACTGGTCTACTCTCAATACTCGGACCATGTTGACACTATTCTCCTCCCCCCCCCCCCCCCCGTGAACTTACATAAAGTACTGGCATACCACTGTCCCTTCACCCAAATCAGCATTACCCCAGGATCAACAAGAGAGACCCCAAAATTAAGTATGCGATACAAGCTGACTGTGTGGAGCGCTGTCCGAATGGTTACAACACTAGGCTCTCAAGCGGCAGACCTAGGCTCAATTAAGTCCTCGGTAAGGCTTAGGGATTTTTTCTGTTGGGGCAAAATCAAAACCTTACCTGCGCCGTAGTGGCGACAGCACTGGCCATACATCCTTTAGCTCAAAGACGGCCCTACCTACACCTCAAAAGTGGTAAAATTAAGGCAGTAATTGGCAGTTTTTGACTGCTGACTGTTTCAGACTCACCGCTGCGAGCCCCTCGCGTATGGAGCCCTAGATCAGTGTTTCCCAAAACTGTACTACCACGCTGTGTTCAACTCTGTGGTACCGATAAACTAAGGCAGTCATGATTCCCATCATATGCGATCAGTAGTTTCACAGATCAGCACAGCGCTACAGTCCGTCCAATCGCACGTGGTCAAGCCATCAAGTTATATATCTCATTGCCTTCGACCTGCACTCTTTACATCAATTTTTCCTTAAAATATGAACAGACAGAAAGATGCAGTGACAAATTTTCTTGTTTTTTTCCATCTCTAGATCTTACAACATAGTCCCACCAGCGGAGCAAACCAAAAAATTCTAAGCTCTACCCCAGGCGGCTTCATCAGACAAGAATGCTTTGTCTCTTCACAACCGGCTCGTCTAACCAGCAGCCTTGTGCCGGGCCATGCAGGTGTTGACGGCAATAAGCCTGCTGATTATCTGGCAGACAATGAGGCTGTTATAACTGCTGTGGTGCTGGCATGTCATCAGTACCACACACGAGGTATAGACAGGAAAGACAATTACAGTGATCTGCACAATACTTGATTTTATTCAATGCAGAAGGGATGGAATCAGCAATTCTAGAGGAGACTGGAGCAACAATGAATCTGGAATGCTGTGATGATAGTCTCCACTGATCACAAGATCATCAAGAATATGTTGTAAATAGAACATCTCAAAATGTACAACAGCAACATTTACATCACACACAGACAGAATGAACACAGCAGACTGTAAACACTGAACACGTTCAAGACCACCCAGTCGACATCAGTACAATGTTAGTTCCTGCAGCATCTATTTATCTGAGTCTTCAGTTAGCATACATTTTTTAAACACAACTTCTTGATTTTCTTTTTAGTCAGTGAAATTCGTATTAAAGACACTGCGCAGCCTTTCCAGCTCAATGGTAATTCTAGCCACTGGCTGGTACAAGAAGTCTCTTATCCAGGAATACACTGAGGTTTGAGGTTTATCAACATCATGGCACAAGGGTAGTAACCCATAAGTGCTCCGTTCTACTTCTCCCTCAAGTCTGAGTCTGAACAATCTCAGCACAGTGCACAAACTCCGTAGCACCGACGAGGATCATGAAATACTTTGGATAGATTTGTAACTCCAGATTTAGTCCAGGCAGCGCTGTTAGGCTACTCTTTTCAATTTCCAACTGCCAAGGGACTTTTTTCATGTGCAACAATACACACGGGCATCTGATCTCACTACCCAGAGACTAGGGGATAATACTAGAAGTCCACACACACAGGGCTGAAGTGATCTACACCCCCCCCCCCCCCAAATACTGCTGTTTTTTTAATAAATTTCTGGAGTTATTTAAACAATGAAGTAAATACTAAGTTTTTAATCTGTTACACAACATTGAAACAATAACAAAAAATTATAGTTTTTCTTCTACCCCCCCCCCCCAATTTGACTTAATTTTATTCATGCTGCACACCGCACCTGATATCAATGCCCTCAACGAATCAAACACTTCCCACATTGAATGGAAGCAGCTACCTAACTGCCTCATACTGCGTGTTGACTTTGTTACACAACACTGAAACTAGTCAATGGCTACTACTTAGTTCAACAAACACAAGCATTTGATAGCACCATATTTAGTTCAAGAATGGAGGTAGAGGCAGTCAAAGTTGCTTCCCACTAGCTTGAGAATAAGCTGCATACACACTTGGTTTAATAGATTCATAAAGAATATGAGAAAGATGGAGACAGGCAAGTTCCATGCAGAGTCTGTGAGCACTTTGTGTACAACAATGTAATGTAATAAGCTGTCCAACTATTGTTATGTATGGCAACAAGTGTGATGAGTTATCAAACTATTTCATGTATGGCAACAAGTGTGATGAGTTGTTCAACTATTTCATGTATGGCAACAAGATTGATGAGTTGTCCAGTCTAACAGTTTGTAAATCTATATCAAGCATGGCAACCACTGTGCTTTGCGGAAAGTGAACAAGGCTGTGCAAGGAACATGTTCTGACCCAACAGTCACACACTGCCACAGTCACACACTGCCAGTCTACAAGGGAGCATGTTTCAACCTACCAGCTAGACAATGACAGTTCTGTCACTTACATTCTCAAATAATCAAGGCAAGATTTAGGACCCAGAATGAAAAACATGTAACCTTAATTGCCCACAAAAATATCATCTCAAACAGGGATATCACATTTCAATATTTGAACAAACAGGCGGACACACTTACACATGGACACACTGTAATAGATGGTGTACACACACAAGACACACACGTGGACACACTGTAACAGATGGTGTACACACACACACAAACAGCTGCACACACTTCTTGGCACTGAGAAAAATCAACAAGGCTTGCAAGAGCATAATTATATCAAGTGTCCACTCAGCAGACTCCCACCAAACAACTGTTCCTCACACACTACCCCCATTTTCACAGTACACAAATAAATACCCCCCCCCTACTGTCCACACATACTTAGCACCCACACACTGGCTGCCCCCACCCCCCAAATAAGCTACGAGCGAAGATATCGGGAAGATCTCCGCGTGCCAGTCGACTGCTGTGGCTTGTTGCCCTCAGTGCTCCTCCTCTTGGATCTAGTTTCATAGGTGACCCCCAGTTTGCTCATTGGACTCAGTTTTCTGCATCTGCGCACATAAGGTGTGGGAGGCTTCCCAAACTGGCACATGCTGAGGAAAGAAACAAGGTATCAGTGATGGTTACCTCTTGTACCCACAGTCAATCTCAATCAAGTGTTCATTTTACAGCAAAGTATCTCAGTCAATCAGCGAAAAAGGAGGCTCCATCAATCAAGTATTCATTCAACAGTTGGTCAACAGTAGCTTACATTAATAAAGTATTCATTCAACAGTTGGTCAATGGTAGCCTACATCAATCAAGTATTCATTCAACAGTTGGTTAACGGTAGCCTACATCAATCAAGTATTCATTCAACAGTTGGTCAACGATAGCCTACATCAACCAAGTATTCATTCAACAGTTGGTCAACGGTAGCCTACATCAATCAAGTATTCATTCAACAGTTGGTCAACGGTAGCCTACATCAATCAAGTATTCATTCAACAGTTGGTCAACGATAGCCTACATCAACCAAGTATTCATTCAACAGTTGGTCAACGGTAGCCTACATCAATCAAGTATTTATTCAACAGTTGGTCAACAGCCTACCTCTATCAAATATTCATTCAACAGTTGGTCAACAGCAGCTTATTTTAATCAAATATTTATTCTTTAGCAGCTTATTTCAATCAAATATTTATTCTACAGCGACCTATCTCAATCAAATATTTATTCTACAGCAGCCTATCACAATCAAATATTTATTCTTTAGCAGCCATGTAAACACACACACAGAAACATTTTTTTTTAAATCAATATGTACAAATGTGCAGACATCTATAAAACACAGAATGTGTACAACACACAAATATGTGCAAGCTCAAATCACACCATAAACCGGCAGGTGTGTACAAGCAAACGTACCCAAGCCGTGCATACAACCAGACGATTACTTATGCATACAACCACACAATGACACATGCATACAACCACACAATGACACATGCATACAACCACACAATGACATATGCATACAACCACACAATGAGATATGCATACAACCACACATGCATACAACCACACAATGACACATGCATACAACCACACAATGAGATATGCATACAACCACACAATGAGATATGCATACAACCACACAATGAGATATGCATACACCCACACAATAACACATGCATACAACCACACAATGAGATATGCATACAACCACACAATGACACATGCATACAACCACACAATGAGATATGCATACAACCACACAATGACACATGCATACAACCACACAATGACACATGCATACAACCACACAATGAGATATGCATACACCCACACAATGACACATGCATACAACCACACAATGAGATATGCATACAAATACACAATGAGATATGCATACAACCACACAATGAGATATGCATACAATCACACAATGAGATATGCATACAACCACACAATGAGATATGCATACAATCACACAATGAGATATGCATACAACCACACAATGACACCTGCATACAACCACACAATGACACATGCATACAAGCACACAATGAGATATGCATACAACTACACAATGAGATATGCACTGACAAAAGCTACCTGCAGTGATCATCCAACTCCCAGTCCCACATCTGGAACTTGCAACCTCTATCTTTGTTTGGACACTCCTTTACACCCAGGTATCTTTGCATCTCAATAAGGTCCTCAGGAATAGTGGGCCTACAGACAAGATAGGATATGATGTAGTGCTAGACAAGATAGGATATGAGAGTGCCAGACAAGATACGATATGATGTAGTGCCAGACAAGATAGGATATGATGTAGTGCCAGACAAGATAGGATATGATGCAGCGCCAGACAAGATAGGATATGATGTAGTGCCAGACAAGATAGGATATGATGTAGTGCCAGACAAGATAGGATATGAGGTCACGCCAGACAAGATAGGATATGAGGTAGTGCCAGACAAGATAGGATATGATGCAGCGCCAGACAAGATAGGATATGATGTAGTGGCAGACAAGATAGGATATGATGTAGTGCCAGACAAGATAGGATATGATGTAGTGGCAGACAAGATAGGATATGATGTAGTGCCAGACAAGATAGGATATGATGTAGTGCCAGACAAGATAGGATATGATGTAGCGCCAGACAAGATAGGATATGATGTAGTGCCAGACAAGATAGGATATGATGCAGCGCCAGACAAGACAGGATATGATGTAGTGCCAGACAAGATAGGATATGATGTAGTGCCAGACAAGATAGTATATTATTATTATATCGAACACTGGCTGTGAATTCCAGTGGAAGGTCCCGGTTAATCGTCCGCTTGGACTTTTGGCTTTCACCTGGACCTGATTTTTGCGCGTACAACCGTTTTTCATTTCCCTGCCTCATGGGCAGCTGTACTCCGACTTCGAGGGAGGACGTCAGGCCTATTTCTAGGGTGACTGTGGCCATTGTTTTGTGTGGGTCAAGACGTTGCCTGATTTGTGTGGTGTCCACTTCTCCGCAGGTATTGCCCCCTGAGCATCCCTTTGGGGCAGCCCTCTGTGGAACAGTTAGCCCTCAAGGGAAGGCAGGGGCAGATCATGGGCATTCCCCGCCATCCAAGGAGGCTTCCATTTATGCAGAGCCGGCACATGGCGCTCTGGTTCTGGGCTCACCCAAGGAATCGTCACGTCCTGCACATGCCTGCTTAACCTCACAACCGTATCAGGCCTCCCGCTCGACAGGGGCTGCTCCCTCTGGAAGTCAGCGGGGAGCAGCCCGTAAGTTTTGGACTTTTGTGACCACACAGTAGGTACATTCTTTTTTTTTTCTTCGCACGTTAGATTTCTTTGACGAGTCGTTAGCCCGATAGAATTTTACATCCTGCGTCAGGCATATCGTTATGAGTTTTGTCCCAACACTCGGGCGAGTGGGGTCTTTGGGTGTGGGCATTTGGTCTTTTTCCGTTCAATACAAATTGTGATGGTCAGATTTTGATCCGTATGATCCAGTTTTGTCGGACATTTAGGCTTAGCCATCTGATGGATGGTTGCTGTTGTGGTGTACCTTAGCGCGGTGACGACGACACTGAGGGTTAACCGAGGATGTACATGTATGGCCAGCCTATGGATGGTTGCTGTTGTGGTGTACCTCAGCGCGGTGACGACGACACTGAGGGTTAACCGAGGATGTGCAGTGAGCAATGATCTCTTTACTCCGCAGTCTTTTAACCAAGGGTTGTAATTTTGGCTGTACGTTTGGCGAACCTGCTCATGTTCCTAATGAGTTTTGATAACTTTTTTCACCCAAGCGTTTGGGGGCGGGCTGATGAGAGCCACAAGGACACATCACCTCTGGGGGCCGCCGAACTCCGAGATCCCCTGACAGCTCTGTTTATGCTCATTTGAGACATTATCCGTGGCGCACGACGAGGACGTGCTGCAGGGGTCTTGCATGAGGTTCCGTATAACCAGGATAGTGAAGGACTGGCGCCCAAGTGACGTACGGAGTATCTCCTTATACACATCATGTTGGACTTAACTTCCCCTCACGCCTGTGACATAAATCACCGCGCCACAAGATAGGATATGATGTAGCGCCAGACAAGACAGGATATGATGTAGCGCCAGACAAGACATGATGTAGTGCCAGACAAGATAGGATATGATGTAGTGCCAGACAAGATAGGATATGATGTAGTGCCAGACAAGACAGGATATGATGTAGTGCCAGACAAGACAGGATATGATGTAGTGCCAGACAAGATAGGATATGATGTAGTGCCAGACAAGACAGGATATGATGTAGTGCCAGACAAGATAGGATATGATGTAGTGCCAGACAAGATAGGATATGATGTAGTGCCAAACAAGATAGGATATGATGTAGTGCCAAACAAGATAGGATATGATGTAGTGCCAGACAAGATAGGATATGATGTAGTGCCAGACAAGACAGGATATGATGCAGCGCCAGACAAGACAGGATATGATGTAGCGCCAGACAAGACAGGATATGATGTAGCGCCAGACAAGACATGATGTAGTGCCAGACAAGATAGGATATGATGCAGCGCCAGACAAGATAGGATATGATGTAGTGCCAGACAAGATAGGATATGATGCAGCGCCAGACAAGATAGGATATGATGTAGCGCCAGACAAGACAGGATATGATGCAGTGCCAGACAAGACAGGATATGATGTAGTGCCAGACAAGATAGGATATGATGCAGCGCCAGACAAGATAGGATATGATGTAGTGCCAGACAAGATAGGATATGATGCAGCGCCAGACAAGATAGGATATGATGTAGTGCCAGACAAGATAGGATATGATGCAGCGCCAGACAAGACAGGATATGATGCAGTGCCAGACAAGACAGGATATGATGTAGTGCCAGACAAGATAGGATATGATGCAGCGCCAGACAAGATAGGATATGATGTAGTGCCAGACAAGATAGGATATGATGCAGCGCCAGACAAGATAGGATATGATGTAGTGCCAGACAAGATAGGATATGATGCAGCGCCAGACAAGACAGGATATGATGTAGTGCCAGACAAGACATGATATGATGTAGCGCCAGACAAGATAGGATATGATGTAGCGCCAGACAAGATAGGATATGATGTAGTGCCAGACAAGATAGGATATGATGCAGCGCCAGACAAGATAGGATATGATGTAGTGCCAGGCAAGATAGGATATGATGCAGTGCCAGACAAGATAGGATATGATGTAGTGCCAGACAAGATAGGATATGATGTAGTGCCAGACAAGACAGGATATGATGTAGTGCCAGACAAGATAGGATATGATGTAGTGCCAGACAAGATAGGATATGATGCAGCGCCAGACAAGAGGAGAATATGAGGTCACGCCAGACAAGAGGAGATTTGAGGTCACGCCACACAAGAGGAGATTTGAGGTCACGCCAGACAAGATGTGATATGTTGTCATGCCAGAGACAAGATATGTCACATCAGATAATATGAGATATGATGTCACATCAGACAAGATGACACTATGTGGTTATATTCAGAATCATACCCGTTGAGCGAAAAAAAAAATGTTATAAATTAATGTAAAATATGATAATGCGTTCCATGTCGAAAATAAATACTCACAAAATGCTACGTATACCGTTTATTTAAAGAAAATTATTTACATATTGTTAAGGAGAGGGAATCTCCATCATCATCTTTTCTTCAAATGCGGAATGAACCCACCTGTAATGCGAATTCGATTTGCACAAAGAAAAAAAAAGTAGAAATAATTATGATAAATAGCTAATTATTTTTTTTTACTAGAAAGATGTCATGAGACATTTGTTGACGTTTTAAAATGTGGCAAAAATGCAACACAGCATTATCATTAAATAAATATGCAGTGAGCACAGCCACTTCCTTATTAGGGTGATGCTTCTCAATGTAAGATGCAACAGTTTCCCATGCTTTCAGCATTTCTCTTATTTAGCCAGAAGATTGTTGCTTTCCTGTTACCTCCTCCTTTGACAAACTTTACTCCAAAACTTCTTGCTGTGAAACACAATGCAACTCTATAAGCTCTTCGGTGGCCAGCTCTTGGCTGTGCTCTTCGATATCAATGTTATCCACCTACAATCCCATGATAGTGGTCAAAGACAATCTCATTGACTACAGGTTCCACAGGTACACTCGAACCCCTCAAAGTCACAAAATCGACAACACTCTCCGGCCAAAGCTTCTTCCAAGCAGAAGTTAGGGTTCTCTTGGTAACCCCTCTCCCGCCTTGTCGATCATCTTGAGGCAGGCAACGATGTGGAAGTGATGTTTGCAAAACTCTTTGAGAGTGAGGTTGGTCCCTTCAGTCACCTGAAAACAATGCTCGAAGAGTGCTTTAGTGTAGAGCTTCCTAAAGTTAGAAATAACTTGCTGGTCCATGGGCTGGAGTAACGGAGTGGTGTTGGGAGGTAGAAACTGGATCTTGATGAACTTAAATTATAAAATGACAGTAGGAGGTTATCACATTATTAAATGACAGTAGGAGGTTATCTCATTATAAAATGACAGTAGGAGGTTATCTCATTATAAAATGACAGTAGGAGGTTATCTCATTATAAAATGACAGTAGGAGGTTATCTCATTATAAATTGACAGTAGGAGTTATCACATTATAAAATGACAGTAGGTGGTTATCATAAAAATAAAACTCAAAGATCTGATGGTGAGGCCCCCAGGCCAGACAGATCAAACACGAACTGGGGAAGAGAACGATGGCAGAGCAAGTAAGGGTAGTTGTGACGACGGCCTTAAGCCCGCAGTGCTACAGCAGAGAAAGGAAAAGAGTGGTTTGAGAGTGGTGGGTTTTCTGATGACAAGAAAAAGTTTCTTCTATCACTTCTTAGATATAATTCGATCAGCGACAGAATTCTTACTGTCAGACTTAAGTCAAGGAAAAGGAACATCACAATTATTCAACATTTTTAGAGTAGTTTAGAAGATATGTTAAAACGGGTAGAAAAAAAAAGAGATATCATAATCATCATGGGGGATTTTAATGCAAAAATTGGTAGAGGTAGAATAGAGAAAGAGGAAATAGTCAGAGGCCCATTCGGCATAGGAGACAGAAACAAGAGGTGGGAGAGACTGATCGAATTCTGTATAGAAAAGAATATGTATTACCAACACACTATTGAAACAACACCCAAGAAGGCTCTACACCTGGACTTCACCAGATGGAAATAGCAGGAGCCAGATTGATTATATTTTAATACAAAAATAGAGGAAATTTATAACCTCTCCAAAAGACACTTCCTGGAGCTGACGGTGACACTGATCACAAACTTCTTGTGCAGAATTTAAACTAAAACTGAAAAAAGTGTTGAATGGGACAAAGCCAATACGTTTTGATTTAAGTAATTTACCAAATGATTACAGCATTGAGGTTAAAAACAAATTTGAGGCACTCATGACAGTTCAGGAGGATGACACCTGATGAGTTGGCTGATGAAACAAGAAACATCATTATCACAACAGCTCAGAACATGATTCCTAAAAAAGGACACAAGAAACAGATTAACATTATAGAAAAAAACTTTCAAGCTGATAGAAGAAAGAAGAAATTTAAAGCAAGTAGGGACAGAAACAAAAAGCCATGCATATAGGAACTACACCAAAGAAATCAGAAGAGCTTTCAGAGAAGATAAGAAACAGTTTATTATGAATATCTGTAAAAGAATTGAACAACTCCAGATGCAAGGAAGAGACAGAGACATGTCTAGAGAAATAGAAACACTGAAAAGCGAATTCAGGCCTTCTTTTCCTGTAGTAAGTGATAAAAAACAAAGGTAACACTTTAACGGAAACTAAAGACATTAGAAAGAATACTGTAGAGAAATGTATCAGGATCTGACAAGTAATTCAAAAACAACTTATGAAAAGGAACCAGAGCTTTTACTGGATGAGGTACGATCAGCAATACGCAGCCTGAAGAAAGGAAAGTCACCAGGTCATGACGAAATACCAGCAGAACTAATTCAAGCAAAAAAAAGAGGCAAACGTCTGAATTTACCATGCACTGTGCATGAAGATCTGGAACAGTGGCATTTGGCCTCAAGTATGGGAAAAAAGTCTATATCCCTCTCCCAAAGAAAGGAAATCTGAAACTATGCTCCAACTACCGTACCATCGTATTAGTAAGTCATGCTAGCAAAATCTTCTTACAAATTATCATTAAGAAGATTGAAAGGAAATTACAATATAAGCTACATGAAGCACAAGCGGGTTTCAGTCAGGGTATAGGAACTAGGGATTAAATCTTTAATATGAGAATAATTTTTGAAACATTTAGAGAATACAACGTAGATCTTCGTGCTTGTTTGATTGATTATAGCAAGGCACTTGATTGTGTCCAACACCACAAACTGTGGACTATTATGAGAAGTATGGGGTTTCTAGAACACTTGGCGCATTTAACAGAAAATCTTTATCAAGAACAATAAACAGCCATCAGAGCAGCTGGTGAAACATCAGATTGGTTTGAGGTGCAAATGGGAGTGAGGCAGGGGTGCATTCTCTCACCATACCTATTCAATATATAAGCAGAAAATATAATTAGAAATGTCAAAAATGACCAGACTTGTGACAGTTATGATCCGCTCAAAATTGGTGGCAACCCCTTCCGGAACTTTGCTATGTAGATGACACAGCCCTCCTTTTGAACAGCGTAAAGGAAATAGAAAATTTAATATTGTCCGTCCAAAAGCACAGTGAAGATCAAAATCTGTTCTTGAATTTAAAGAAAACGAAAATAATGTCTACAGATAAAACTCAAAAATAATAATAAATGGTGAAGAAATTGAAAATGTCACAAACTTTGAATATCTAGGCTCTATAATAAACAGCAATGGAGACTTTTTGATAGAAATTAAAAGGAGGATGGCCTATAGCAACGCAAAGACTGAACAGCCTTAAAAGTCTATGGTTAAGCACCAGCAAGGAGATAATTATAATTTTGAGAGCATGCATCTTCCTTGTGGCTACATACGGATGTGGGTCGTGGACTATCTCTCAGTCCTTAAGAAAGAGAAAAGGGGCTTTAGAACTGAAATGCTATAGAAAGATTCTCAGAATATCTTGAGACGAAAAAGAGGAGAAATACTGACACTCTTGAAAGATCTGAAGATCAAGGAAGATATAAGTGACTCCTTGAGTATGCAAGTGCATGAGGAGGGAGAGCTGTCAAGAGAACGAGTTTCTTTCAGGCAGACCGTGATGAGAACGATGTTCTGCAAAGGACCTGCTACATGATGATGATGAGGAGGTTATCTCACTATTAAATAATAGTATGAGGCTATCTCACTATTAAATAATAGTATTAGGCTATCTCACTATTAAATAATAGTATGAGGCTATCTCATTATAAAATGATAGGGGGAGGTTACCTCATTATAAAATGATTGGAGGAGGTTACCTCATTATAAAATGATAGGAGGAGGTTACCTCATTATAAAATGATAGGAGGTTACCTCATTATAAAATGACAGTAACTGGTTATTTCAATATACAATGATAGTAGCTGGTTATCTCATTACAAAAATACAGTAGCTGGTTATCTCATTATAAAAATACAGTAGCTGGTTATCTCATTACAAAAATACAGTAGCTGGTTATCTCACTACAAAATAACAGTATGTAGTTATCTCATTAAAAAATGGCAGCCAGTAATCTCACTATAAATTGAAAGCTAGCTATCTCACTATAGCTTGATTTCTCACATAGTGTAGACACATAAAACACTGTCTGTGAGAGGTTAAACATTTCCCCCCATAGTTTTGACATTAAAAGAACTTTGCGGGATGGTTGAACATTTCCTCTTATAAAACACTCACCGTTTCTGTGGAAAGGCTAAGTATTTGCCACACACTGGACATTTATGCATGTCAGGTTTCAGGCAACCGTTGTCCAGATACAAGCAGCAGGAACACAGTCGATGCTGGCAGCTGCCTGACACCATCTCCAGTTTGGCTTCCATGCACACAATACAATTGTACCTGTGAGATAACACTGACAGTTGTATCTGTGATAACATGGACCCAGTCATAGATGTGAGATAACATGGACCCAGGCATATCTGTGAGATAACATGGACACAGTCATAGCTGTGAGATAACATGGACACAATTATATCTGTGAGATAACATGGACCCAGTCATATGTTGAGATAACATGGACCCAGTCATATCTTGAGATAACATGGACCCAGTCATATCTGTGAGATAACATGGACCCAGTCATATGTTGAGATAACATGGACACAGTCATATCTGTGAGATAACATGGACCCAGTCATATCTATGAGATAACATGGACCCAGTCATATCTTGAGATAACATGGACCCAGTCATATCTTGAGATAACATGGACCCACTCATATCTTGAGATAACATGGACCCAGTCATATCTTGAGATAACATGGACCCAGTCATATCTGTGACATAACATGGACCCAGTCATTTCTATGAGATAACATGGACCCAGGCATATCTGTGAGATAACTTGGACCCAGGCATATCTATGAGATAACATGGACCCAGGCATATCTTGAGATAACATGGACAAAGTTATCTGAGATAACATGGACAATTATATCTGAGATAACATGGACATAATTATCTGAGGTAACATGGACCCAGCTATGTCTGGAAGATGGCAATTCAATGGTGGTAAGGCTGTGACTTGTTGAAATGGACGATGGTGAATTAAAATGGTATAATGCAATACGCATTTGCAGATAATGTCAATACCTGCAAAATTAAATTCTGTAATGAATCACAATGGTTTAATATACTTTGATATATTAGAAAGGTTTTTATGTTTGTTGACATTCATTCACCAGGAAAAAGCCTTCGACAAAATGGACAGGAATATGTTGTGGGAATGTATAGGGAAAAGGGGAATCAGCAATCATCTCATTAATATTTGCAAAAGCCTGTACACACATAGTATAGCTGCATAAGATCAGAGGCGGGATTGTCAAGAACTTTATAGTGTGCCTCAGGGCTGTGTACCAACACCACTTCTTTTTATAACATACATGAATACTATAAGTAAGAAAGCAACTTTTAATCATAAAGAAGATATTACAGAATTACCAATTGCCAACGACCATGTACTCATAGCAGAAAGTATGGAATGCCTACAGAAGCATCTAAATCAAATTAATAACAAAGGGGAGGACTATAATATGAAAATATACACTACGAAGACAGAGACAATGGGGATAGGAAGACAGAAAGATAATTTAGAAATAAAAATAAAAAAACAACGCCTTTAGACAAACCCAGGAATTCCAGTATTTAGGAGCAATTTTCACATCTGATGGAAAACTGGACAGAGAAATTAGCTCAAAATGTGGCAAAGCTAATCAAGTAATTAGGCAACTATCTCCCCTGTTGACACACAAGCAGATACCCCGGAGTACTAAAGAATCTTATCAGAACTATTTTTTGGCCAACACTATGCTATCAGTGCCAAATGTGGACACTTACATCCTCTAATGAACGTAAAATTGTGATTGTGACAGGAGAGAGGAAATGCCCTAGAAGAGCTACAGAAGTTTCAAGGAAAGACAATATGAAATCAGACGAATGCTAGTAATAAAGTCAGTTTTCAGGTCATCAAAGAACAACAAATGAAGTGGTTTGGACACCTACCAGGAATGCCCTGGTACTATCTGCCACAGTGAGTCTCACTGAAACTTGACAACAGGTATAGAGCGGGTGGAAGACTTTGGAAAATATGGAGTGATGGCATTAAGCAGCCTTACAAAAATGAACATCAATTTTAATAGTGCTCTTGACAGAGCTCATCCACCAATGTCTCACCTTCCCCGACACTTTGCTGAGGTACAAAATGGAAGAGAAGAAGAAAAGTTGATAAAACCATCCTCACCAAAGAAACAGAAGGAAGCCACTGATGAGTTTTTGGTGTCAACCATTTAATGGAAGACGATATTCATACCAGCCACACGTGAGTATCATGTAAAACCTAACATTTGATAAACAATTGTCATGTGATAATAAACATTTTGTGGCCTCAAATAATGGCTCCTTCTCACTCTTGACCCATGTCTCGGCATTTTTGCAATTTAGATGGGTTTTTTTTGGTTTTTTTTTAAATACTAGGTTTTAAAAAAAAAAAACTTTTTGTATGGATTAACTGATTTTCTGTAAGATGTAATAAAAAAACTGGGTATCTAGAACCAGTCAGGAACACATTAAGTTTGTAAATCAAGCCACCGCCATAAATAATATTTTTTGTTTCAGCTGTAAATAATTGTATAGTCAGTTAGGTCTTGTCACGAACATAATGATATAGGGTTGCTAAGGTATATATTTAAAAAAAAAAAAAAAGTTGGCACTGCTCTGAATAACGGTCCCAAATTATTGAGGTTAGAAACTTACCCTGATAGGGCCTGAAACATTGCAGGACTATTCCCGCCTTGGTAATGCTTTCATTTCAGTTGCATCCATAACCCTTCAATTGTTTGGCCATAATCCTTTAACTGTTTGACCATAATCCTCCAAATGTTTGGGCCAACCTTAACACTGTCATGAGAATCTTTCACAACAGTCCAACCGCGAACTAACGACATTGGAAATATGCAACCGGAACATTCTACTGTGTTTTGTATTAATCTGTGTGTAGCAAGCTATTCCAACCACTGTAGTTTATTATTCATTAACTCTTTCAGCACCATGGATTTTGACAAGACTTGGCCCACATTAATTTGCCTTTACAAAAATGGCAGAGGGGCGGGTGTACAAGAAAGGCTACAGAGAATGTAATATACTTCTAATCCCTATAAAAGTATATATTTTAAAAAGAGAAATGAGTGTACATTTTGAATCTGATGATAAGTGTTTGTTTAATTTTGTTATAGTTAGTAGGAAAGAAGAATTCAGCAGGTAATAATTTCACAAGGACAACATTTCACAAACAAATTCTTCTCTTACCATGGTTTTGCAGCCACAAGAGTAATAAATATCCAAATTTGAGAACAAAACTTCAAAGTCTGTTCAATTTCCTAACAAATTCCAAAGTTATGATAACTTTCTGGGTTAGCTTAGCACTAAGGAGCTCTTAGTTCTCAAAGAGTGCTGAGCAAAATTTCAGAGGAAAATGGCAGAAAAATGAGCCATTACACACACTATTTAATGTTTACTTTGTACAGTTATTTACAGACTGCAGCTGCGATGATTTCAATGTAGCTTAGCCATAGTATAGTACAATCTATTTATTTAGAGCACTTTCCTTCTCTTACACCATAAATACGGTAGCATGGGACATTGTCTGTGTAATAAACTCATCAGAATCGCTAGATTACGAACTGCTGATCGCTCAGCTTCGCCGTCCGAATCACTCTTTCAAAAATCTAAATTTGTATTATCATTATCACAATTAAAAACATCTGAATGAAACAATTTCAGAGCTTCTGCCGCAGAAAGACGCATTCTGCGACCTGTACTTGTGGTTGGAACATTGGTATTTATGGCACTCAAAAACGAACTTAGAAAATTCACTGTTGAAAAATATTTCGCTGTTAGTTCTATCAAAATACGCATGTGTTTGGATTAAGCTAGGAAATGAAACTAAAAGGATTTCGGCAGAGTTACTTTCCCTGAATAGTTTAATCGTACCTCTGAACATTAGAAACTAGTTAGGGGGCGTGTGCGAAGCAAAATGTACGGGACACACGACCAACGATGACACCGTTGTTTGGGCAAAACAGAACTTCTCAAACAACGCTCACACAGTTGCTTGGGCCTTAAAGAGTTGTTATATATTTATCATCATCATCATCAGGTGCCTTGCCGACTGGCGTGGGTGATCATGGGTCTCCATAATCTGCGATCTCCTGCAGTATGTATCAGTTCGTGTGCCGACACACCTCCATGCCATGCAACAAGACTGTCAAGCATCTTCTCTCGTTGTCTTCCTCTATCTCTCCTTCCACATATCTTTCCAGTGGTCACAACATGTTCTATTTTCCCTCTTCTCATAACATGGCCGAAAAATGATGACTGTCTCCTTCTGATGTCTGTGATAAGTTGTTTTCGGGCTCCCGCCTTTTTCAAAACCTCTTGGTTGCTCTTTTTGGCTGTCCAAGGTATTCTAAGCATTCTTCTGTAAAACCACATCTCTGAGGCCTCCATAAATTGTTTGGCCTGCCTACCGATTGTCCAGGATTCACAGCCATATGTTAAAACTGGATGTATGTAGCAAGCAAGAATTTTTTTTTTAACTCTCAATGACAAGGATATATTGCACAAGATGTTTTTCATTTTATAAAATTCAGTTTTGCCTGTGCTATTCTATTTCTTATCTCATATATGCATCTCCCATCTGATGTTATCCATATGCCCAGATACTTAAATTTCTGTACTTTTCCTAAAATAACACCATATACATATATATATATATATATATATATATATAAATAAAAATGTTAATTTTCCCTTGTCGTTACCTAGAGACTGCTAAACTACTGAACTGATTGTTTTCAAAATTTCACACAACGTTTGACTCAATGTGTGTTTTCTGTCAGAAAATCGCACAACACACGAACGCCGTAGTTCTAGCAATGGTCAAATCATTATTTCAGACATGATCCGTCTCTGACATTTCTTTACTGATCGCTTTCAAATTTTCACACAACGTTACCTTAGACTCTGCACGTGTTTTTATGTATGAGTGTTGCACAAGCTATGAACGATGTAGCTCCAGCAACGATCATTTCATTAGTTATTTCTGTGCCTGCCCGGATTTGTTTTTAGTTGATTGGCCACATTTGGTTGTGTAACACTCAACTTCTCATTATTATTATATAAATTCATTTCTACTAAATGCTTGAGTATATGGTAGCATAGTTGTAAGCATTCCGCCTTTCAAGCAGTTAATCGGCGTTCGATTCCCCCCGCTGGATGAAATTTAAAAAATTTTTGAGGGGGGATCTAACTGGGTGGCTGCCACGTTTTGTTGTGGTTTATAGCTAGGCTGCGATATTTACGCTTTTTTTGCTCGGTTTTGGGGTTTACAGCTAGCCAGCGATAGCGGTGACATGATGCTCACTGGTAATATTTGTTCGCCCTTAAGAGGGTGGATGGTACGTTGTGTTGTGGTTTACAGCTAGGCTGCGATATCTGACCTAAAGTCTTTAGTCTTCGGTAGTATATTTGTAAGTATTCAGCACTTCACTTGGGTGTCCGGTGTTCGATTCTGCGCTGGATGATATTTTTTTTTGAGGTGCCCCTAACTGGGTGGCTGCCATGTTTTGTTGTGGTTTATAGCTAGGCTGCGATATTTACGCCTTTTTTGCTCAGTTTCGGGGTTTACAGCTAGCCAGCAATAGCGGTGACGTGATGCTCACTGGTCATGTCACAGGTAATATTTGTTCACCTTTGAGAGGGCGGTTGGCACGTTTTGTTGTGGTTTACAGCTAGGCTGCGATATCTGACCTAGTCTTCAGTCTTCGGTAGTATAGTTGTAAGTATTCAGCCCTTCACGCAGGTGACCGGTGTTCAATTCCCCACTGTGAGCTAATTTTTCCTTTTTCCCTTAAAGGGGTGTTTGGCACATTGTGTTGTGGTTTATTGCTAGGTTGCGATATCTGCGCCTTATGCCTAAAGACATCAGATTTCAGTTAAGTCCCAATTAGCCTCAATCCGACGCTTCACTCGATCAAAACTATTCATTGATGACAGAAACTGTTAACTTAGAGGACTAAGCGTCCAGTTTGGTTTCGGTCAACACAGATGCCAAGGTTAATTAAAAATAGTCCTTTTGGAGAGGGAGATGGCGGGTGCGGGTTTTTATTTCCGCTGTTTGAGAGTACAGTGTACTTTTTTCAATCATGGAATATTACTGTGGGTTCCATCACTGGTTAGGTGATGGAGTTTTTTAACAGTTTTTTTTTAAATGTCCGTGGCGACAGCATGCGGCGCTAACACCTCTGGCTACAACGACCTGCACAGACAGTAGTGACCGTTTTGTGTTGCTGCTGTTGTTGTGACGGTGGTGATGGTAGTGGTAGCAGTAGCACTGCTACTCGATGGGTTATGTGGTAGCTATTACACTGGCCACATTTACTTCTCAGTACAGATTAATGCTACCCATTTTAGTCTGGGTGGACACGGATGCCAAGCTCAATTTAACAACAATATTTCGTCAGGCCATGACATGATTGTCGGGGGAGGGGGGTTAATGCCAGACACTGTTAACTGAGAGAGCTTAAAACATTATTTTAGTTCTCATTTCTCAATTTTCTCTATTTTAACCCTCTTAGCACGGACTGGCCGATTATCGGCCGTCGGATGTCTGGCCAAAAACACGGAACGGCCAATCATGTTTCGCCACGGAACGCTCTAAGAAATCTCCTATTTTGAAACACTGAAAGTGATTCTTTTATATTCACTGCTGTATTAGCTTTACACATGGCACTTTTTAGTGTTTGGTATCAAAGTGAAAATTGTTGTTGAATTTTTTAGATAGTGACCTGAACCGCTAAAAGTATGTTTCTGCCCCTAAACTTGATGTTGATAAAACATTTGAATCAAGTGATGACACTAATTCTATTGATACTGATGCAGGATCTAGTGTTAGTAGTAATAGTGGGGAATCAGATGAGGACGCTGTTGTGTTCAGACCACAGCCCAACCATGGCTCAGGGTATATCCACCCGAAGGTGTTGACACTCCGGCACATCCATTTCTTGTGCTGACTGATGGTCAAAAACACATGTCACCTAAAAATATTATTGCTGCTTTTATACATATATATACATATATATGCATATACATATATACACATATATATACATATACATATATACATATATATATACATATATACACATATATATACAAATATACACATATATATACATATACATATATACACATATATCAGGGTTCATAGCCAAATTTACCAATCAATTTCAAGGCTTTTCAAGGTCTTTTTCAAGGTCTCCTTAGTTTTTTTCAAGGTTGTCTCGGTGTAATACTGAAACAAGATTTTTGCCTTGTTCAAGGGTGTACTGAGCACACAAGGTACTTCATTTGTGCCACATGTGTTGGTATACCAGCACAGATATCATCATCATGTAGCATTTCCTTTGTCCTGACAAAAAAAACTCGGTCTCTCACCAGCTCTCCCGCCTCATGTACTTTTTTATACTCAAGGAGTCACTTATATCCTGTGCCCATCTTCGTGTTGGTCGGCCCCTGAGCTTGATATAGTGTTTGAAATTTTTTTTTAGGGCTTGGTGGTAGAGGGCAGCAAACTGAAGTCCTGTCTGTTCTGGACCTGGTACCTGGGAGGGTTAGGGGAGAGAGAGAGAGTCATGAAGAGAGAGGAAGACACATGCTGAGGTAGGCTGGGAGAGACAGTGTAAAGATGGACAGATGGAGGTAGAGAAAAGAAGGAAAAGAAGTCTGGGGAAGGAGGAAAAAATGAGAGGGAGGGATGGAGACATGATGAGGAAAAGTGGGGGAAGGGACAGCGAAAGACAGAGAGGGAGACAAATACAGAAAGAGGGAATGCAGATACAGAGATGGGCATATGAAAAGAGAAGGAAAAAGGGAACGAAACAGAGATATGGAAGGAGGAAAATATGACAAAGAGTTGAAAGAAGGGAGACAGAGGGAGAGAGAACGGACAGGGTGAGAAGCAGATGCAAGCAGAGAGAGATGTAGACATAAAGGAGAGAGAGACAAAGGGACAGCACAGAGAGGCAAGCAGACAGAGGGAGAGAACCAAAGAAAGAGAAAAAAGGCAGAACAGGAGAATGGGAGGGAGGTATACAAAGAGGAAGTGATGAAGGGAGGCAAACAGACATAAAGCAAGAGAGAGAGAGAGAGAGAGAGAGGTGGGTAAGGAAGGCAGTGACAAACACAGATTAAGAGAGAGGGGCAGGAAGGGAGACAAGATACATCAAAGAAAAAAAAACAGCCACCTACCCCCCCCCTCCCCCCCCCCCCCCCCCCACAATTTCAAGTGTAGTGGACACAACCACTAGGAAAAGAGTTATGGGGCAAAAAAATACGTAGATGAACCAGTAAAAAATAGGGGGGGGGGGGGGGGAGAATGAGAGAGGGGAGCGGGTAAGGAAATCTAGAGAAAATGAAAAGACAGGATGGAGAGGAGACAAAGAAGAGATGGGACAGGAGAAAGGGCAAGGAAAGGAAGAGAGGAAGAATGGAGAGAGAAAGGAGAATAGTAGAAGATCAAAGGAAAGAGAAGTGGTGAGAGAAGAAAGGTAAGACACGGTTGTGGGGGTGGGGGTGGGGGGGGGGGGTGTAAGAACAATGAGTGCCAAAAATAGAATTAGGAAATCTCTAAGTGAGGCCACTTTTCCGGTTCCTACCATCTCCCAATGTGAATGTGGCCGTGGTCCAAAAACAACAGTGCTAACCCCTACTGCCCCTTGCTTGTCCTATCTGTGTGTGACAACAATAATTCAATTTCTTACACTTAAGGCTGGTGACCTGAGAGCCAAGGTCATTTTATAAAGAAAAAAAAAGTCCAGGGGATCCCAACCCACCACTGGTAGAAAACAGAGAAGTTTACCCACACATATAAATAGGTCAGACACATAAATAGGTCAGGGCAGCAGTGGACTTCGTTTTATTTCTGGTTTTCTAATTACAGAAAGGAGGGGAGAGAGGAGGTGGTGGAAAGTGGTGTAGAAGGCTGAGGTGGTAAGGGTGAGACAGAGGAGGTGAGAGAATAAAGTTTAAGAAAATAAAGTGGGAATGAGACAGGGAGAGAAAGAAGGGAGTAAGAAATAAGATGAGATATAGAGGGAAGAAGGTAGCAGGAAGGGGTGCACTCCCCCCCCCCCCCCTAGGTGTCATCAATGTGGGAGGAGAAAAAAAAAAGGGGGGGGGGGGGTGACGGCAAATGTGTTTTTAAAAGTACACATATATTTAATGTGTGGGAGGGGGGAATGGTGGACATGAAATGTTCTGCACTAGGTAACACATAACCTTCTACACCAACTGAAGGTATGGAGAAAGAAAGAGAGAGATATATTATATATACATATACATATATACACAAATAAATACATATACATATATACACAAATAAATACATATACATATATACACAAATAAATACATATACATATATACACAAATAAATACATATACAAATATATACAAATATACACAAATAAATACATATATATATATACATATATATATATATATCTTCTTCTTTTGTCAAAATCTGCTTGTGCCGCTAGGCGTCGCAGTCTATCAGATGATCGGCAACCGAGCCAGGGCGCGCTTAGTCGCTTCATATGCCGTGATGTTATGAAGTCTCAAGTTGTCCGTGACTCCTTCAATCCATCTTCTTCTTGGTCTTCCCCTGCCTCTTGTTGTTTCGATTTTCATGTTGTATGCTCTTGATGCTGGCATCGTTGGTTCCATTCTCATTAGGTGACCAAACCATTTCATTCTTTGCTTCTCAATAAATTTAACGATGGGTATGGTTCCAATAGTTCTTGTGATCACATCGTTTCTCACTCGATCTCTTCTGGTTTTATTCGCAGCCATTCTCAAACATCTCATTTCACAGGTGGTTAGTCTTCTCTCATGTTCTTTTGTTAATGTCCAAGTCTGACATTGATAACCTAATGTCGGTATAAAGATTGTATTCATAATTTGTCTTTTTATCTCAGCTGGGACAGCAGGGTGTTTTAAAATTGGGGCAAGCTGGTATGCGACATTGTTGGCTTGTTGGATTCTTGCTTCAATCTCTCTATTTTACCATTGGATGTAAAGATACTTCCCAGGTATTTAAATTCTTGCACTTGTTTTAGGCTGTGATCTAGAATCTTTATGTCGATGGTCTGTTGCTCTCTACTTATGCTCATGACTTCTGTCTTTTCAGTATTGATCTTCATATGATGCTTGAGGCAACTGTCGTGTAGTAGGTATATATATATATATATATATATATATATATATATATATATATATATATATATATATATATATATATATATATATATATATATATATATATATATATATATATATATATATATATATATATATATATATATATATACACACATGTTTTTGACTATTGAATTGCTTACATTTGTAAAAAGGCCAAAGATCAATAAAAAGATTTCAAATAAAATATTTTTTTTTTTTGGTTTTTAGTTATGTGTTTCATGCATTGAAGTTGAAAATTCACATTCTAATTTTCTATTTTTAGATATGCAAATGAGATAATTTGCATATACATCAAATAATTTTAATGATATCGTGAAAATCATGAACTTCAATTTATATCCTTCAAATCAATCTACTATTTCATGAAGGTCAGAAAAACAGAAATGTGTCAAAAAAATTAAATAAAGTAATAACCAAATTTACTGAAAAAATGCTCCGTGTTTTTAGCTAAACATCTGAAAAACTTCCCGTGCTAAAAGGGTTAACAATGTCGCCGGGTGATTATGTTTCAATCATTAGGAGAGGGAGATATTATTGGGAAAGGGGAGGGGGGGATAATGACAGACACTGTTAGCTCAGAGAGCTTATAACTTTATTTTACAGTTCTCATTTCTTAAATATTTATATTTTAATACTGCTTCCTCTGCTATTCTTATTTTTTTTTTTTGGTGTGTGTGCCAGTTTGTTGGTCAGTTAGATGTATAGCAGTCAGCTTTTCTTTCATCCGTTTAAGCACAAAAGATGCTTTAGCCTGCGATAAACAAATATTTTCTTCTTTCTCTAACAGTGCACTTTATTCGACCACTATTATCGACATTCACTGATTTGTTACATGTTCTAGCGTTGGCATATCAGACTATCTCTGTAGCTGTGCAATGACTGATATCATATCTCCCTCTCCGAAGGACTGAAAAATCCTTCATGCCAAAATTATTAAAATAGAAATAGTTAAGAAATGAGAACTTTAAAATAATATTTTAAGCCCTCTTAGCTAACTGTGTCTGGTATAAAAGACCCCCCCCCCCCCCCCAATCATATTTCCCTCTCCGAAGGATTGAAAAATCATCAACTCGCGAAATTATTAAAACAGAAATAGTTAAGAAATGAGAACATTAAAATAATATATTAAGCTCTCTCAGCTAACTGTGGCATCCCCCCCCCCACCCCCCCCCCCCATAACCCCCCCCCCCCCCCCCCCCCAATCATGTCATCCTCTCCGAAGGATGGGAAAGTCACCATGTGATGAAATATTATAACTAAATTGAGCTTGGCATCCGTGTCCACCTAAACTTAAATAGGTAGCAGTAACTTGTACTGAGAAGTAAATGTGGCCAGTGTAACAGCTACCACATCTCCCATCCAGTACGAGTACTAGTACTACTGCAACCACCACAACAACAACAAAAACTGTCACTACAGTCTGTGTAGGTCAGTGTAAAAAAGGAGTTAGAGCTGCATGCTGTCCCCATAGACTATTTAGTTTAATGTTGTCCCCGACATAGAAAAGAAAAAAAAAACGTAACCAGTGTGGAACCCACAGTAAAATGTACACTAAACTCACAAATAGCGGAGAAAAATACCCCGCACTAGTGTCCTCTCCATCTCTGAAGGAACGGATTTTTAACTGACCTTGGCATCCGTGTCCACCCAAACTAAACTGGACTGTAAGCAGTCTAAGTTAACAGTTTCTGTCATCGCCTAACAGTTTCTGATCGAGAAGCGTCGCGGGGAGGCTAACTGGGACTTTACTGAAATAGGATGTCTTTGGGCGAAAGGCGTAGATATCGCAACCTAGCTGTAACCCATAACACAACGTGGCAACCACCCTTTTAAGTGAAAAAGAACAATTATCACCCAGTGAGGAATCGAACACCGGTCACCCGCGTGAAGGAAGGAATTCTACAACTATACTACAGAAGACTGAAGAGTTTAGGTCAGATTTCGCAGCATAGCTGTAAACCACAACACAATGTGCCAACGCACTCTCAAGGGCGAACAAAGGTTACCCGTGATGTCACCATTGAGCATCACGTCGCCGCTGTCGCAGGCTAGCTGTAAACCAAAGAAAAAAAAACTAAAAAAGGCGTAGATATCGCAGCCTAGCCATAAACCACAACACAACGTGCCAGCTGCTCAGTTAAGAGCTACACAAAATTTATATCACCTAGCTGGGAATCGAGCGCGGGTCACCCGCATGATAGGCAGAATAGCTACCAACTACGCTACTAAACACTCAAGCAGATAGTGGAAATGAAATTATATAACAATGCAAAGTTTAATAAGAGCTCAGCAGTCAAATATAGCCAATTAACTAAACACACAAATCCGGGCCACAAACGAAACAAATAATGATTTGACCGTTGCTGGAGTTAAGTCATTCGTGGTTTGTGCGATTTTCTGAAGAAAAAAAATCATACTGGAGTCAAAGGCAAGGTTGTGTGCAAATTTGAAAGGAATCGTTTCAGTAGTTTCCGAGTTTTTAGCTAACAACATCAGAAAATTAAGATTTATATATATATATATATGCTGGCAGGTCTAACAACTACAGCTGAAAGTTTACCAATTTGGTAGAACAGTATTGCTAATCTGTGTCGAAGCTATGGATGGTCTACCTGCCACATTTGCCTGAATAAATCCATCCTAATCTTACCTATCATTAAGGCCCTTTAAGGGTATGATTCTGATTCAAAAAGTGTTTTAAAAAGCATTTTCCCCCTCATACTACTACTACTAGTAGTACTTACCCTATGTTCCAATGAGAACAGTTATTAAAAACGAAAGTAGAGATCGCTTAGTTACAAGATGGCGTCGGTGGTCCACGAAAAATGGCTTCTTTGCCTATCAGTTACTTTGAAATCCTATCGCTCAATACTGGCTGCTCAGAATCGAATACGTGGGCTCAAAGTTATTCAGAAGAGGATGCTCAACCAAACGACACCTAACTTACATAGCGATCTTTGTTCAGCCAAATAAATTTCACTATTTGCTATGCGGGAATTAAATTTCTTTAATATCTCCTTTTTAAAGTGAATTTATATACTTTTAGTTGACATTTTTGGATTCTGTGTCCATTTTTACATAAATATGGGTAGTTTTGCTGGAATCTGTACATCATAGAATATAAAATTTAAACTTCTTCCCGGTCACTTCTTGACAGCTAAATCAGCGATTTCTCAAAATGGTTACCGCGTGGCCTAAACGAACTGTTTATCTCAGATTAATTAATCTAGGTTTTTATTAAAACAGTTCAAAAATAAGGCAATTTTTATCGTATTTATAATTTACCTTTCTTTAACTTTAATTTCACATGAGTTTTAATAATTTTAAATACTTGAAAATAATGTTTTAGCACGTTTTTAACATAGACTATTTTCTAGGGTATTTTGCGTTGAAAATGGACACAGACATTGGTTTGAACATTTTTAAATATACTTTAAAATCACATTATTGTAGTTTTTAAATCATTTTGGGAATCTTTAGCCATTATAGCATTTTTTAAGCCATAACCTATCATTTGGCATGAATATGTTCCTGTTTAAAGCCTTTTTACCTGTTCCCCCTCATCAAACCTAGACTGACATTTTAAAAAATGTCTGCCACACATTTCTGCACTGATTTTGTGGTGCATTTTTATTGTCTTAGATAGTATGAATAACAGTTACTATTTATGACTGATACTATTAGTTTTAAAATTATAGTATTAGTATTGACTTATAGATGCTTATTTAGAAAATTGACGATTAATAAAATTAATAATAAATTATAATTTGTTTAACTGTGCATAAGTTTACTTACTTACAGCCAAGGCTAGTTACAACTTATGATTATTAATATTTAATAATTATTTTCTAAATATACTAATATATACTAGCTAGCAAACAGATCACATGGGACATAGATACGTTAATAAAATATATATAATGTTCTTTTTCCTCTTACCTTATGAAATGCTGCTCCATGAAAACACAACATAAATCCAAAGCGAATCACAAAGGAGCTTATTTAATAATTTTACTCCATGAAAACATAGCACTGAATCACAAATCAGGTATGAGCAGTTACCTTAGATTATTTTGAACTAGTAAATAAAATATCCAGCAGTGTTAGTTAAGAAGAAGAGGGAAACACTGTGGTAAAATGCGCTCATCATCAATAAAATTAAAGAATAACTCGCAAAGACTGAAGAAGGGATTATGTTAAATCAGTAAAAAGGGTGCATATTTTCACTTGGTTATCAAACAATATTGGGGGTCTCTGTAGAAAAGTGGTCAAGCCATTAACCTCGTGCTCGGAAGGTTGCGGTGAGTTTATTTTACCACTGCTTTGTTCATCTCAAAAATACATTTTGTTTGGGTTAACAGGGACCCCAGGAGGCTGTTGCTGGAGCTATGGTATTCAGGCTTACTGCTAAGGTCTCAGCATGCGGCTAGTCGTTCATGGTTATGTGGAGAAAGACCAAGGCATATGAAACCAGTAACGATGCAGTGAAGTCAATCCACTCGCTATTGAACATTTTTTAACAGTGGAATAGAGCAAATTTCGGTCAGATGTATACACACTACACACACACACACACAATTGAGAGTGCAAGAAAAAGCATTTTTAAACAAATAGGAAGAGATGCATCATAACAAGAAGAATAGTTACAAAAGTATGCATATTACAGTATATGTCTTGGAAGACTCGCTGGATAATAATCATTAATTTAATTCATAAATAAGGTTATCAATCCTGATAAACAAACTCATTTTTATGTTATTTAGGTTTGCATCACATCATTTTTTTTTAAAGGCAACAACTTTAGTCAGAGCCTGCTGTCCTGAAAGCAATGACATATGGTTGCTAAGGGGTTCAGCAAAAAACTTGAGAGTTATTGACATTAAACATGATAAATTTAGGTCCAGTTTTCACTTGGGAACACGCCGCCATCTTGTTTCTGTGTTTTCCATTATAAATTTTTGAGGCAACTTTCCGTCACTGAAATGTGAATATCTCCGCTTAGAATTGACATACAGACTTCATTGAGGTACCGTTGGACTCGGGTTTTCAACCTCTATTCAGCTGTCTTGGTTTAAAAGTAAAAAACCTAATTTTTACATTTTGACTAAAATCCCTAATAATTCAGTTAAGAACACACCTTGTATGGGAACAGACCTGGTGTACAGGTTTGAATGAGGTATTGTTGGATTTCATTTTCCAGGCAGAATAAAAAAAAATATGCTAGTTGCATTATATGTAAAATATGTAGAAAATGTGACCAAATCAATGACAAAAGCCACCCGAGAAGCGCAAGACAGGCACAGAAAACCACGATACTGGGCTACATCCATGGTATCAGTGAGACGACAAAAAACAGAAGACTACACAATCACAAAACAAATCACATGCCGTTGGATCCTCCCTAAGAGTAAGTGAACTGTTCATTCCATTATTCATCTTCATCGCAACACTAGTTTTAACTTTCCATCCATAATCATGATCATCATTCCATTCATCTTATCTACTTCATCGCAACCCTAGTTTTAACTAAAAGACAGAAAATGTTCCTGTACCTTTTTTCGTGATTATTTTGTGCGGCTAAGAGGGATTCCATCATACCGGACGACATGGTGTGGACCAACAGAATGATGAAGAGAACTCCGTGGAGAATCCAACAATCAAACCAAAATGCGAAAGCCGAGACTCTTGAACAGACGACAAGGGGCCCGCTCAGTTGCAGCTACGTCACGTGACTTCCGCCGCTGTCGCCGGCAGTGTTGCCACTTTTCTTTGACACAAAACATCCAAAACGGAGTAAAAAATATCTACAAACATTTAAATTTGCGTGGAAAATAGTAGAAAAAAACATCCAAATGGAAAGAGTCACAAATTACATAGCAATTAATATGACTTACCCTATAGAATCATGTCCTCATCTCTACTGAAATCTGCCTCACAAGATCCACAGGATAAATTTAGCTTGGATGATGAAGTTGAAGCTTCTGATCCAAAATGACTCTGGTATGCTTTAGCTGTTCCAATTTTTTTAAATACCCAATCAGGGAGCTGATAAGTGGAACAGCCTTTTCTTACTCTTATCAAGCCCAATTTTATTGTCAAGATAGCATTAAGAGGTCAAATTTCATCCTGTTTCTTAGGTTAGATTTGATAAATTCACTCTAAATGGAAAACATCTAGAAAAACCTCTACAATATAAACGTTAAAAATGCCGTCAAAATGCAAGGGAAACATCTAAATCTGGATGTAAAACATCCAAAGTGGCAACACTAATGACGATGGTGTTGCTGCTTGTTGACTATACAAACTTCTTTTGTCAAAATCTGCTTGTGCCGCTAGGCGTCGCAGTCTATCAGATGTTCGGCAACCGAGCCAGGGCGCGCTCAGTCGCTTCATATGCCGTGATGTTATGAAGTCTCAAGTTGTCAGTGACTCCTTCAATCCATCTTCTTCTTGGTCTTCCCCTGCCTCTTGGTGTTTCGATTTTCATGTTATATGCTCTTGATGCTGGCATTGTTGGTTCCATTCTCATTAGGTGACCAAACCATTTCATTCTTTGCTTCTCAATAAATTTAACGATTGGTATGGTTCCAATAGTTCTTGTAATCACATCGTTTCTCACTCGATCTTTTCTGCTTTTATTCGCAGCCATTCTCAAACATCTCATTTCACGGGTGGTTAGTCTTCTCTTCTTTTGTCAATGTCCAAGTCTGACATTGATAACCTAATGTCGGTATAAAGATTGTATTTATAATTGACTATACAACACCTCTCACAAACATATAATAGAAGCAGTGTTGTCACTTTGGATCTTTTATATCCAAATTCAGATCTTTTTCATTGCATTTAGATACTGTTTTTGACGTTTAGATCGTAAATATCATTCTAGAAGCTTTTCATATAGAGTTGGATATTTTATAGATTGTTTTTCTTTCATTGTCAATATAATAATTACTGTGTAAAATATTTACTATAATATTTTTGTTTTGGTCTGGCACGTACATTGTGACAACTGCCATTACTTGAATTTTGAACTCTCACTTGGGTCAATGCACAAATATCTGGCAGCCCCGGTACTGATTAATAATAAAAACGCGCGTAAATCATACTAACTTTATATCAACCGTATCCTTACTGTGCTGACTTTGCGTTTCTTTTTCATGTGATAAAAAAAATATAATTGCTCTCCTTCTTATGTGGCTTTCACTTTGAAAAAACCTTTCAACATGCCAAAAGTAAAGTATGAGCAAAAAATTTGGAAAGAGTGGTTGCATGATGACAAAATTAAAACTGGGGATATGAACAAAGCTTGTTGTAAGTACTGCAAGTGTGAAATTAAAGCGAAAATACAAAACTCAAAGAGTCATGCAGAGACTAAAAAAGCATAAAACTGCAGTTTCATTTAAAGATATTACACTGCTGACATCTGTTTTCAGAACTATACTGATAAATGAATCATCAAAAGTTGAAGTATCAGTCGCAATGTTTTTAACTTGTCACTGCGCAATTTCAAACTGTGACCATTTGATCGATTTGTAAAAAATCTTGGACTAGTTCAATTTGAAAAGTGTGGTGTAGAAAGTATAGTTTAGGAACTGAAGGACCTTTTAATCGGCAAAGAGTTAGACTTGAGGAATTTGGCTGTAATTGGTACTGATAATGCCTCGGTGATGGTTGGTATAAACAATGGCGTTTATGCCAAGTTGAAGGAAGCTAACCCATCGTTAATACATATAAAATGTGTGTGTCATTCATTTCAGCCAGCAATTATCACATGCTTCATCTAAATATTTACCAAGGAATTTGGAATACCTTATTGCTGAAACACTTTACTGGTTTTCCAAATCATTTGTCAGACAACAGCAATACAATACATTATATACAGCCTTGAATGATGGTTCCACACCACCGAAAATTCTGTCAGATTGCAAAACCAGATGGTTATCAATTTAACCAGCTTTTGAAAGAATTATGAAGCAATGGCTGAAGTTTAAGACACACTTTGATATAACAAGACAAAGTGAAAAGTGCTACACAGCTGAAATACTATATGGAATGTACAGTGATGAAAAAAATGTGTCATTCATTCTCTTTTTGTAACCTATTCTAATGGAAGTGCAAAAAGTTAATAAACTGTTCGAATCTAAACTTGTTGATAAAGTTAAATTACTTGATGATCTCACCTTGCTATTTCACTCGGTAAAAGACTGGTGTTGCCAACTTCTAAAGCTGATTTGCTCAATTGCACTATAGAGAGCTATTTGGCTCCTAAGCCACACTTTGGATATTAAATCGAATCAAAAATTGATGATTTAAAAACAAAAGGACTGTTAACAGAGAATGAAGAGAACAACTTAAGAAAACGCTGTCAATATTTCATCATCTCATTATTGATGCAATTGAAGCAGATACTTCCTGAAAATCTAGATGTTTTGAAAAATATTTCACTTTTTTCTGTGAGCAACATACTTCAGCCAATAAAGGACATACCTAAATAGTGTAAAGTTATGAAATTTTTAGGGGCTACTGATAATAGTGTCGCGGAAGCAGAATATCAGTTTACCAAAATAAAGTTAACTGAATGGACAAACAAAACAGAAACTAAAGCGTTTTGGAGTGAAGTGAGACAATTTAAAAATGCCTCATCAAAAAGTTTATTCTGTAAGCTCTTTAAAGTACCATGTCTGCCATGATACTACCCCACTCAAATGCTGACATAGAAAGAGTTTTCAGTGCTAGGAATTATATCAAATCTAACCTAAAAAACAGGATGAAATTTGACCTCTTAAATGCTATCGTGCCATTAAAATTCGGCATGATGAGACTAGAGAAAAAAGCCTACTGTTCCACTTATAAAGAAATTTGAACAGCTAAAGCATACCAGGGTCATTTTGGATCTGAAGCTTCAACTTCAGTATCCAAGCTAAGTTTATCCTGCGGATCTTGTGAGGCAGACATCAGTGAAGGTGAGGACATGATTATGTAGGGTAAGTCATAACAAAAGCTATGTAATTTTTGACTTTTTCAATTTTGAAGTTTTTTCTAGATCTTTTCCACGCAGATTTAGATCTTTTTAGATATTTTTTGACACCGTTTTTGGATATTTTTTGTTAAAGAAAAGTGGCAACACTGAATAGAAGAAGACATTAGTTTAACCAAGTGCATCTGAGATGCAAGGAACCAGCCGTCAGCATATAACTTTGCCCCCTTCATACTTTCTAAAGATACTAACGACCAAAAAATAACAATAGAAAGAAACTGAAATGTAAAATCGAAGTACAGGATTGTCGGTTACTGTTTCCCAAGGAATGTCTCGAAACAGGATTATTCCCACATCGGTACTTCAAATCTCTGAGAACTGACAAGATTTGCCCAACATCTAGAAACTTGAAGAGATGAATCAAGAACAAGATCGAAGAAACGCAAGGTAAACTTTGTAACCTACAACGTGTACACAGTTCCGCATACAGGATTACTGATGAATTGAGTGTTTGGCTACCTGAGGTTCACTAGATTCTGCATTGAAACATTAAACAGAACCAAAATAAAAGAAAACGCCAGACTCAAGAAATCACTGAGCACCGAGAAAACCAGTACCCATATATTAGACAACCCAGAGAAATATGTGAAAAATCTATCATCACATACACTCAACAAAATTCAAACAGAGGCCCCTGCTTATGGATTAAAGTTCTGTGTTAAGCAGATATGTAAACCAAATCGAGTCTAAAGCTCAGTTTGAAATGTTGTTCGACCAGATGTCAACGCTACAACCTACGCCTACTGAGTCGATCGGGTGGCTGAAGGCTAAGCTTGTGGACTTAGAACACCGGTACCACATAACGAAGATGGCAGTATCCAAAGATTAGTGTACCGAAAAGAAACATGGAACGGCCAGTAGCTAAACTTTTACAGTTTTGTGACTATGCAGTACAAACGCGGCGTCGCCAGAAGCTTGTTCGGCCGGGCCAGAAGGATTTGCACCGAAGACACACTGGCTGCAGAAGTTAAAACTCAATTCAACTTTACTATTGAATGGGTACCTCAAAAGTTTCATCAGACGTCACTGCACCCAACCCAACCCTACCCCGAACGAAATTACAGTATGACTGACTGACTTTCTACCCCTCCAGGACATCACACAAGCGATAAACACCCGATGACACAATGTGCCACCATGTGGACGAGGACCACCGTGGAGAGGTCCCAGAAACTGCGTTGAGCCAATTGGCCATATTTATGGCCTGCCTATATTGCGGCCCCTGGCAAGAGCCAGGGTGGGGCTTCAAATAAGGAAAAATTTCATCCTAAAAAGGACAGGAAGATTGAATTACAGTAACCAAACTAGGAGTATTTTTCCAAATGACTTATCGAGGTGATGACGTCATGCAGCGTCTGCAAAACCGACTGAAAACAGCAGTTGGCCAAACATTCTTTTCGGCTATTCCAGTAGTGAGGTACAAGACAACTCCTATCCCAACCCCACCTATTAAACAGCTCGTTTCTCCGTACACCAAACCTAATTGTATATACAAATTTACATGTAAGTGCCAGCTGACTTACATTGGTGGAAGGGAGAGACAGCTTGGAAATAGAGTGGCAGAGCACATACCAAAATGGCTACATACAAAGTTCAGTGATTCTTCAAGGGTGTTAAGTAGGGCTGTACCGAATAATGATTTTCACTATTCTGCCTAATACGAATAACGGGACCAACTATTCGGCCGAATACGAATAGTCATCATCATCATCATCATCATCATAAACCACTTCTGCCGTTAAGCGGCGTGGGGAGGAATAATTTGCGTTCCAGTGCACGTTGGCTGCCACCGGCTATTGTCATGCCGTGAAGGCGTAGAGTGTCTTTAATGTTGTCGATCCATGTTTTCCGCGTCAGTCCTCTTGCTCTTGTAGTTGGTCTTCTGAGATGTAGTGCTTGTGATGGTATTTGATCTTGCTGTATTCTAAAGAGATGGCCAAACCACTTGATCTGCTGTTTCTCGATGAATCTAGTACAAGGTGTCGTTCCCACAATTTGCCTGATAGTTTCATTATTGACTCGATCTCGTATGGTTAGGTTGGCTGCTTTTCTCAGGCACCTCATCTCGCAGGTGGTAATTTTGCGTATATGGGCTTTAGAAAGTGTCCATGTTTGGCACTGGTAGCTTAATATTGGAATAAATATGCTATTAATAATCTGTCTCTTTGCACTCATAGTTATGCTTGGATGTCTTAATAATGGTGACAATTGGTATATAAGTGTACTTGCTTTCTGACATCTGGTTTCTATTTCTCTGTCAATTCTACCATCTTCTGTGATCATACTTCCTAGATATTTAAACTCTCTAACTTGATTCAGGGCAGAACCATTCAGCTGTATGTGTAGTGGGGCAGAATGTCTACTAACTTGCATTGTTTCGGTTTTGTTTACATTGATCTTCATGTTGTATTTACTACATGCTGAGTTTAACCTGTTAATGTGATCTTGCAGTCTATGTTCTTCAGGGTAGAACAAGCACTGGTCGTCAGCAAACAGTAGTTCGTTTAACGTGGGTGAATCGATTACTTCTCCTGATGTGTGTACTTCATCGTGATTATAAAGGTCTATGTTGTCTGTATCATTACTTGCGAATAGTGTATAGTGTAAATATGTTTCGGTTTTTGCCAATGGTTAGGGTAATTTCGCTGGGCGTATGGTGTCATCATATTTCACTGTTAGCTGGAGATGATGATTGCTTTAGATTCTGGTGGAGCACGTTGGTTGTTGTTAACGTCGTTATTTGTGGACCACGCTGATGTTATGCTGAGTAAAATCTCTCTCTTCTTCTGTTTTTCCCCCTGTTTTTGTTGTTTTTGTTCTAATCACAATTTTCTCCTTTTTATCTCTCTCTCTCTCTCTCTCTCTCTCTCTCTCTCTCTCTCTCTCTCTCTCTCTCTCTCTCTCTTCTTCTGTTTTCCCCCTTCTTTCTTCCTGCTAGCACAGAAAGTAAACAGCCTGACAGATTGGCTGGCTCTGGACATCTTGGTGGAATACTGATGCATGATAAAGAAGAAAAAACCCATCATAAAGCCTTTAAAACACTGTAAATAAGACAAAGAAGAAAGAAACCCACCACAAGGCCTTTTAACCATTGTAATAGAGACAAAGAAGACAGAAACCTACCATAAAACCTTTAAAACATTGCAAAAGAGGCAACGAGAAAACAACCCAACCATAAAACCTTTGAATCATTGTAACAGAGATAAAGAAGAAAGAAACCCACCATGAACCCTTTAAACAACTGTAATAGAAACAAAGTAGAAAAAACCTACCACAAAGCCTTTAAAACATTGTAATTGGGACCACACCCACATACACACACACACACACACACAAAACCCATTGAGTATCAAATACACCAATGTCGGCTTGCTAAGCCTGTCGTGTGGCGAGGCAGAAACAAATCTAACCTGGTTGGAACCCGTCTCCTTTAGGGAGTCATTGCCCCGTTAACGGCTTCAGTTTTCCGGCGTGCACCACGAGGAGGTGGGTTTGACCTAGAGTTCTACGCGTCATTTGCAGGCTACTTAAATTTCACTCCAACACCCAACCTCAACACTGCTGGCTGCAGTGCCAAGCACCCGAGCACGCCCTTACACGATTCCTCTCACTATTGCTGTTCATTACTTACGTGGATAGAATAACACAGGAGGCAAATACAGACACGAAAGAAATAAATGTCTAATACACCACCAAGAACAGAATATACAACACCATATTGACTCTTTAAAGTTTGCATGCACAAAGTATGTTAGGTTAGTTGCGTGTCCCTTTACAGGACGTTGCAGAACCAACCCCAGCAGCCCTTGGCTGTTGTGTGGTTTCTCTAGGCAAATTTACGTCCAGTAGTTTGCCATTGCTCCTGGACGGTCGGCTCCATGATACCACTGTCGAAACAAACACTTCATTGCCCGCGGCTGGGATCGAACCTGGCATTACGAAGCGTTCGCATCGACTTAGCCACAGAGCCGACGCACAAAGTATGACATGAGAATAAACACCGCGAAACTGAGGTAATAAAGATAGAGATGCGATATAATACCACGAACGTTCATGTTAACGGTATTACAATCAAACAAGTACGAGAATTCAAATATCTCATCAATCAGCAACTCCTTTACAGAACGTCGCTCTCTTAACAGCATGCCTGAAAATATCCCTTTCCCTAGCTAGCTTTCTGGCCTCATGTGCTTTATATGTATTTTTAATGTCCTGTATCCATCTTCGCGGTGGTCGACCCCTGCCTCGCTTTTCTTGATTTATGGTATTCTAAGACTTTTGTTATAACATTTCAATTCAGAATCTTTAATATGTTTCCTCAGTGACTGAGAGTCCAGGACTCACAACCGTAAGCTGCCACAGAAAAAAATGCATGATCTCGAGATTTTTAGATTGAGAAATGTGAGAGGAAGACCAAGAAAGAGATGGATGAATGTGTAGCTAAAACGTACACAGAGTTGAACAAATCCTTCACTCAAGCCACCCGAGAAGCGTAGGACAAATGCAGAAAACCACGACACTGGGCTACATCCTAGTATCAGTGAAACGACAAAAGAAAGAAGAAATTGTTCATGTTTTCAGATGCCACAGTGTTATTTCCATGGCACAGGAACGCACTAATTGCTGCGACCACTCTTTTGTTGTTGGATGCTTCTTTACCACAATGAAATATGAAGGTATTAGGGCCTATATTTATCGGCACGGCACACAGTGATGTTAAGCATATTTACAGTAAAACTAACCGACACTTGTGTTGATTGCAGGAACGCCGACAGCTACCTGCTGCTGGTGGCAAGAAGAGGCTGACTTGATTCCACAGAGTTATATCCACATCATCAGTCACTTAAACGATTGTCGAAGCTCGACTACTAGACGTCGTCGTCGCCCACACCTGCAGCTGGAGGAACTACAACCGTTGCTACAGCCAGACAACTGGAACTACACAGGGAGTAGAACCACCGCTAGAACTAGTTTAGTTGCAACGAGAACTACAACTAGTACAACCGTTGCTACAGCCAGACAACTGGAACCACCTAGGGAGTAAAGAGAGAACCACCACTAGAACCGTTGCTACAGCCAGACAACTGGAACCACCCAGGGAGTAGAACCACCACTAGAACTAAACTACTAGTTCAGCTAGTTTAGTTGCAACTACAACGCCTATTACTATTATATTACAACTCTAGGTACTTTAAACAGATTTTGAAAATTATTTTTAATTAATTAATAATCAATTTATTTATGTTGAATTAAGAATCAATCTTAGACTTAGAACATCTTAGAACTTCCCTACTATAACCATAAGCCTAGCACTCCTTCAGCAAGCAAAGAGTTCCAGTTCCGATCCTATGTACCAGTAACTGTCTTCTTGTATATCAGTTCCACTTGAATTAAATAATACTTGATACTGTAGATACTTTGGTCAGTGTTTATTAACCCTTTTAGTAGCGATAACAATCTCCAATGTAAACAAAGCCAAAACAAAAGTTGCGCAATTTGGTTGCGCAGAGGGATCCGCGGACCCGTGAAAATGTTTTGTTTCATAACGAATTATAAATTAATTTTTTTGATTGCGATTCTAGCAGTTCAGAAGTGATGACATGCGCTCTTGGTCATTCAGAAGAGGCCACTCTATCGAACGACGCCTAAATTAGATAGCGATCTTTACTGAGCGTAATAAATTTCACTATTTGTCATGCGGTAACTAAATTTCATTAATATCTCCTTTTTAAAGTGAATATATATACTATTAAGTGTCATTTTTGGATTCTGTGTCCATTTTTACATAAAGATGTGCAGTTTTGCTGGAATCTGTATATCACAAAATTTACAGTTTAAATTTCTTCCCGGTCACTTCTTTGACAGCTAAATCGGCGATTTTTCAAAATGGCTACCGCATGGCCTAAACGAACTGTTTATTTCAGATTAATTAATCTAGTTATTTATAGAAACAGTTGAAAAATAATGCAAGTTTTGTTTGTATTTATAATTTACCTTCATTTAACTTTAATTTCACATGAGTTTTAATAATTTTAGATACCTGAAAATAATGTTTTAACACGTTTTTAACATAGACTATTTTCTAGGGTATTTTGCGTTAAAAATGGACATAGACAGTGGTTTTAACATTTTATAATAATAGTTTAAAATAAATATATAGTAGTTATTTAATCATTTTTTTAATCTTTAGCCATTATAGCATTTTTTAAGCCATAACCTATCATTGGGCATGAACAACATTTTTTGTTTAAAGCATTTTTACCCGTTGACCCCCACTCCCCGCACCCAGACTGACATTTTGGACGCAGACAGTGGTTTAAACATTTTATAATATACTTTTAAATGAATATATGGTAGTTATTTAATCATTTTTTTAATCTTTAGCCATTGTAGCATTTTTTAAGCCATAACTTATCATTAGGCATGAATAACATTTCCTGTTTGAAGCCTTTTTACCTGTTGACCCCCCACTCTCCGCACCCAGACTGACATTTAAAAAAATGTCTGCCACACATTTCTGCACTATGATTTTGTGGTGCATTTCACCTGGAAAAAAGAAATCCATTCTAGCTTATTCAATGCAGAGATTTTAATTTTTTTAGCTTATTTATAAATAATAACAGTTATTATTTATGACTGATACTGTTTTAAAATTGTAGTATTGACTTATAGATGATGATTTAGATTTAAAAAGTTGATTAATAAAATTAAAAATAATATATTATATTTTCAACTGAATAAATTCACTTACTTACAATTTATGATTAATAATATTTAATCACAGATCACGTAGGACATAGATACGTTAATAAAATATAATGTTATTTTTCCTCTTACCTTATGAAATGCTGCTCCATGAAAACACAACATAAATCCAAAGCGAATCACAAAGGAGCTTATTTAATAATTTTACTCCATAAAAAACATAGCACTGAGTCAGAAATCGGGCATGAGCGGTTACCTTAGATTTTTTTGAACAAGTAAATAAAATATCGAGCAGTGACTAGTTAAGAAGAAGAGGGGAACACTGTGGTGAAATGTCTCATCATCAATAAAATGAAAGAATAACTCGCAAAGATTAAAAAAGAGATTATGTTAAATCAGTAAGAGGGGCGCTCATTTTCACCTGGTTATAAAACAATATATAGGGGTCTTCGTAGCTAAGTGGTCAAGCCGTTAACCTCGCGCTCAGAAGATTATAGTACGTTAATTTACAACTGCGTTGTTCGACTCAAAAATTCATTTTTTTGGTTAGCGGAGACCTCTGAGGGCTGTTGCTGGAGCTACGGTATTCAGGCTTCGTGCTAAGCTCTCGGCATGCGCTAGCTGTTTAGTTATGTGGAGAAAGACAAAGCCATATAAAACCAGTAACGATGCAATGAAGTCAATCCACTCGCTATTGAACATTTTTTATTTAAACAATGGAATAAAGCAAATTTCGGTCAGATGTATGCACACGCACACACTCACACACACACAAGTGAGAGTGCGAGAAAAAGCATTTTTCAACAAATAGAAAAAGATGCATCATAACAGGAAGAATAGATACAAAAGTATATATGTGGCACAGTCGTGCCTATACATCCCACAAGAAATAGATGTGCCTAAGTCGGCCAAGTGGAATGAATATAGTTCGTATCTCTCTTCAATCGTACTCAAGAACAAGGCCAGTGATGTAACAATTACACAAGAGCTGGTTATTTTACAAAATAATCCAGTCATAGAGGCTTCATAAATTCAATAGTATATGAACACTGTATTATCTGGATACAGGCTATTCGTATGACTCTCTACGAGTTCCTTAACCACTGTTCTAGCTAAACTCCAAGTTTAACATATACCTTCTAACGAAGTACAGCACTAGTTTTCTCCTAACCGGTTTCTCTAGCGGTCTAGCCCTCACTGTCTTCTCATGGCGGTTCCGGGGCTAACTGTCCTCTCCAGCGGTTCCGGGACTAACTAACCTCTCAAGCGGTCCCGGGGCTAACTGTCTTCTCAAGCCCCTGGCTCTGACTTTTTCCCGCTTTCCCGTCCCTGGCGTACCTTCTCCATCACTTCTCTGTCACCTGTCTTTGGTGGTCACGTCTGGATGAACGTATCTCATCCGCTGGTCACAGTTCACGGGCACTCGTCGAATGTTTCATCCCTCACTGTCAGATGTCATGGCGGTGTGTTCTGCATAGCTGGCTAGGCCATGGCTTTCTAATCACCTATTTCTGTCATTTCACACAGTGATGGATTAGTACGCCGTGTGGTGGTCTGAAATGTATGCTTGTTCATTTAACCCCCTTTCTGCCTATATTTCATTACATTCGCCCTTCACACTTTTTAACAAAATTGTTTCCTATCTTCAATTTTATAAAAACTACTCTAATTATACCCGCTACCTAACTAAACCTTATGTGAACATCTAGCCACGTAATGAAAGCATACAACATAACATGTAACATCATAAAATTCATGCAGTATAATGAAAACGTGACATGCATACAATAACTAATAGTCAATAATTCTAAAGACATAAAAAAAAAACGATACAACTCCCTCGTTGTATTAGCATAACAACCTCTTATTCACTGGTATCCCTAATGAATGTGCGGAGTTGTCTGAAGTATAAAGGAATAGTATCTGTATTCCTCCTTTATAAACTCAAACCTGAAAACATTGTATACAAGAAATGACATGCCATGTATCCCCAGTTATCAATAAAATAAAACTCGAAAATGTCATCTCCCCAAGAAAGGATGAAAATAGAATCTCTGAGAAAGTCAACATAGATTGAATAATAAGGTATAACCTTTACAGAGTATAAATAATTCTTATACCGTTAGGTATATTAATTGGAGAGAAATTTATCAGAAACAATCGTAGCATTTCCTCAAGTCGAATGTACAATGCCACCACCTGTATTTACAGGCATTTATCTACTGTGATAATCCACAGCGTTTATTGTTGCTTCCCTAAGAGGTTGCTTCCTCTGTTTAATGCATATCGCATCTTCTGTTAAGAAATAGCCGGCCTATATTCAGTTACCAATCATGTCATGCTTTGGACTGGCTAATCGCCAAGTACGTTTCTAACTGTGTACCTCAGTAAAGTCTGGTTAAACTCAAATCAGTCATCATTCTGACAGAATGTATAAGAGAGGTTTTGTGGCCAGTAACTCTCTTAGCGAACATAAAACATGTAGGTATTGTAATCTTCACCCACAACCGAACGTGTGGATTTTCACTTGTCCGGGAGAGTACCACACGACACAAAAAAAAAAAAAAACGTTCATAGTGCAAAACCAAATGTAAATATTAAATGGTAAGGACAAAACAACAGATATATATTTAATCTTGTCGGACAAATGACATGTAGACACAACAACAGAATATGTGTAGCGAGCGCGGTACCTCTGTACACGGCAATATAGCGTACGTAAATTGTAATTAAATAAAACTAATTACTTGTTATACACCCTACAATCCCACATTTATTGAACCATTTTACGAACGATCCCATTTCAGTCAGTCATGAAAGGGGGGGGGGGGGGGGGGGGGGAACTGTAATTAATGTATGGTTTACTCAGGGTATAAATTCAGTCTACCCCCTGGTGATTCTGGCCTACTAACTGTAGTGGATGCTAACTGTTCTAGTTCTATTTCTTCTTCTGTCTTATTAGTGATCTGTGTTTTTTCTTTTGTTAAATGAAAAGTTAGCAATACATCGGAACATCTTATTAATTTTGCTATATTTGTTAGATGTGACTTTATTACGCCTCTTCTGGCTGCTTTTATTTCTGCGTAACTGTCCTTCTAATATATTAACTTTGCTTGTGTCTATGGTTCCCTGTAGACATTCTTGCTTCGTCAAATCGGTATGACCTGTATTAATAGTACTAATGCTGTCCCAGTCCTCGCTTTTTGTTATGAAAACTGTTGTCTGTGTTCTCTCTGTTTTCCGTATGTCTATTTTTACAGCGTACCTGTACCGCGTTCAATCGTGCCTCTCTCTTTCTTTGCGGAGGGTTGCAGTCATCCTGACTGGATGATGTATGCCCTCGGTTTCTCTTTCCTCTTCTGGGCTCGGCCATGTCCTGATCTGTTTCATAATCGCCTGCGTTTCCACAACTATCTGTGTCGCTTCTCATCTCCTCTGAGCTTTCTGACGCTTCAGTAGACTCTGCCTCTAGTAATAGTGCCCTACGTTCTCTCTCTGACATAATTTTCTGTCTTTCAAAAATCGGCACATTTCCTTCGCTAGATGAAGCGGAGCGTTCTTTACACGCTCGCCTAATTTCCTTTTCTTCTTCTATGTTAATGTTTCTTTTCGTTGCTGCTCTAGTATGCCTAAACGGGGCGTCTGTAAAATCGGCGATATCTGACTCATTAACTGTTGAACCCTCCTCACTCTCCGACCCGTTCGTCGGTGCCGGTTCTACCTCTGCAGTCGTTACGTGTCCCTCTGTGCATGTTCCCTTGTTTGCTATGTCACTTTCGTTTTCGGTACTCATTTGACTGTCAGTGTCAGTCTCTGGCGGACATGCTAAAGTAGTTCTCCTGTGTGTATCCTGTTCTACCTGTTGCGGACACTCTGTGTTTAGCGTGTCATTGTATTTAAGATGACCGACATGAACTCGGGCGGTGTGTCCTGTTAGTTGGTTTTTAATAAGGTAGGTTACCGGCCCTAGACGTTCTAACACGAAGTATCCGGCCGTCCACCGGTTGTCAAACTTAGATTCTCTGACGTGTTTTTTGAAAAATACGTTATCTCCGACATTAAACTCTGCTAACACAACATTTTTTTGTCTGCGTACTGTTTACGTTTGTCAAACGCCTTTTTAACATTCCTCCGTACTTTCACGTGAGCCTTATGCATTTCCTGTAATACTATCTCATGAAAATCTTCACCCATGTACTTTCTTCGGGGTTTAAGCAAGTTATCAAGTGGTAGTAATGGCTGTCGACCGTGCAGTAAAAAATATGGTGAATGTTTAGTGCTCTCATTTATATTTGTTCGTATGGCTCCTAACGCTTGATTTAAATAAAGATCCCAGTCTCTCTTGTTGTCATCTACGTGTTTTGCAATAATATCATAAATGGTGCGATGTTGGCGTTCATTCTTGCCATTACTATTTGGGTGGTAGATTGAAGTTTTAATATGTTTAATATTCATCTCCTTCATTACTCTCTCAAATTTGTGAGAAGCAAATTCACCGCCATTGTCTGAGATTAGCACTTGACAAGTACCAAATCGCGACACGAATTCCTGAAGAAAGAGTCTTATTACGGTATCTGTTGTCTTATCCGGTATTGGGTACGCCTCTGGCCAGGAACTATAGTAGTCGACAATGTGTAGAATATACCTATTACCAGATAAGGTTCTAGGGTGTGGTCCTGAAATATCTAAGCTAATCTTTTGCATGGGGAACAGGGACTGGTCTGGTTCCTGCATGGGACATTTAATGGCCTTCATATTCCTTAGTTTGCAAGTTTCACAATTACTCACATGTTCGTATACCCTGCGGTATAGATCTGGAAAATAATATTTCGTTCTAATAGCATCGTAAGTGCGATCTATTCCCAAGTGGCCATTGTCATTATGATACTGGTTCAGTACTCTCAAGTATAGATGCCTGGGGATATATTTCCTTAAAATCGGGTCATCTTCCTTATTTGTTATATAATATAACTGTCCATCCTCTGGTAGGATCAGACAGTTTTTATTTTTCTTATACGGTTTGTTTGTTTTTTAATGCCTCAATTATACTTCTTATATCTTCGTCTTTTTCCTGTTCAATTTTCATGTCAAAACCCATAAGGTCACTCACTGTCTCCTCATGGATTTCTCCTGTTTCGTCCTGTTCGTCTCTAATACCTAGTCCCTCTAATCTGTTTGTATTGATAGCATGTATTTCCCACGTGTGGTCGTTTATGTCTGGATCTCCAACATCCGTCTCATCTGGACTGTCCTTGTAGGGAACTCTTGATAATAAATCAGCTATAGTATTCGTTGTTCCTGGAATGTACTCAATCCTAGCGTTATACGCTTGTATATTGAGCGCCCACGTTTGTATTTTCCTGTTTTGTATGGGAGACTCTAGCAAACCTTTAAGTGGCATGTGATCAGTTTTGATCACAAAACGGGCATTGTGTAAGTAATAGTTAAGCTTTTCCAGGGCATAGTGGATAGCGAACGCCTCTTTTACAATAACGGGCCATTTCCTCTGGCTTTTGCTAAGCTTATGGGATAGAAAATAAATAGGTTTTTCATTCTTTATTCCTGGTATAATCTCAGCCTCCCCTTCACTCATCGGTATTGTTAGGCAGGCCCCTATAGCAATGTCCGAGGCGTCTGTATACAAGACCATCTCCTTATCTGTGTCTGGGTGAGCTAGAAGGGGTATTACTTTTAAGCTTTCTTTAAGAAAGTCAAAGGCGGCCTGGCATTCATCTGTCCACCTAAATCTAGCGTATTTTTGGGTGAGGTTAATCATCGGTTCCGCTATCTGTGAGAAATTTGGTATGAATCGTCTGTAGTATCCGCACATTCCAATAAATCCTCGTACTTCCTTTACGTTTGTGGGGTGTGGTAACTCCTGTATTGCTTTCACTTTTTCTTGATCGGGTTGTATCCCTTGTCTATTAATTACGAAGCCAAGATACTTGGTCTCGGTCTTGAGAAAGTTGCATTTGTTGAGCTTTAGTTTGACGTCGTGTTCCCTAAGCCTGTCAAAACACCCGTTCAACATGTTCTAAGTGGTCTTCGACGGATCCTGATGAAAATACTAATATGTCGTCGACGTATGCTAATGCGAATTTTTGTAGACCGTTAAGTACCTGATCTACGAGCCGCATGTACACTGGAGGGCTATTGCGTAGACCAAATGGCATTCGGAGCCAGCGGAAACTTCCCAGATGAGTGCTAAAAGTGCTCTTGTCGCTGGCATCCTCGGACATAGGAATGCTCCAAAAACCCGACCTCGCGTCTAGGGTCGTAAAATATGTCGACTTGTTCAGCAGCCCTAAAATATCATCCACGACTGGCATGGGGTACGAAATATTCTTAGTTATTTTATTTAGTGCTCGGTAGTCGCAGCAGAATCTGTGTGTGCCGTCCTTTTTCTTTACTATAACTATTGGCGAGGACCATGAGGACAACGATCGTTCAATAATGCCAGCCTGCAGCATTTCATGTATAGCTTTTTTCCACTATTTCTCTATCTTTGAGCGGTGTTCTATACGGTCTTAAACAAATGGGTTTATGCTCCCCTGTATCCAGTTCCATCTGCACAGATTGTGTCCTCCCTAACTCTATATCTGTCAGTGCAAAGACGTCTTCGTTTTTAACTATAAACGATTCCAAAATATTTCTGTGTTGGGGTTCTGCCTGTAACTGTTTTAGCACTTCCGCTGTTCTGACCGGATTTGACCTCTTACCTTCATAAACATCTTCTCCCCTACTCATATTCTGGGATCTGTTATCACAGCTATACCGCCGTTCCTGAGATCTGATATTCCGATTATTTTCTAATTTTTGTAACCGCGCAGCTCTGTTAAAATTAATATTTTGCCCACCTCCATTTCGTACACATGACCTCAGTTGACTCTGATTGTCATGGTATGAATTCGGTCTCTGTGGTCTGAAACTCTGCTTATCTATATTGTAGTGTGATCTCTCGTTATCATATCTTCGCCTACCGGAGAAACCGGTAAATCGATTAGCATCGACTTTATGTGTAGTAACAGTTGCTATTTTATAGCTATTCCTTCCTCTCGGTGCCTCTCCCGTTGAACTATTTACCTCTAGAATATCTCTATCTACGTTAGCTACAATATTTCCTTTCTTCAATTTTACGGTTTTCCCTGTCGCGTTTGTGATAAGGACCGGAAAACAAAGTCTTTTACCTAACGTTACAATGCCATCTGTAGTTGATAAGCACGGTTCGTTTAACAGTGCTTCCTGAAGCGCTGTTGTTCGAATAGTTTGACCTGGCAGGAAATATGGGTTTCTTTTTAAACCCGACATCACTACGTTGACTGAATTAGGTTTTAGGATGACTGTTTGTTTAGCACGCACCACCGAAGCAACGTGAATGTCATCTCTAAGATCTACGTACCTATCTCTAATTCTAAGCTTTTTAAGGTCAAAATATAGCCTTATGCCATGTTTAACTAATATGTCCCGTCCTATAATTAAATGACGGTTCATTGTTTTTACTATGATAAAAGGATGTGTCAGATGTATTCCACCGATGGAAAACGGAATCATGGCTTTACCTAAAACTGATAGGCTGGCCCCGGTGACAGACTGTAAGTTCTCTTTTGTGTGATGTAACTCTATACTACCTCTAATCCTCTTAAATACTGAGTAATTTAGAAGTGACAAATCTGCTCCTGAATCCACCAGACTATTAAACTTATTATTATTGATTTCTATTAAACAGCAACAGGGGTTGCCTGATGCATTAATCTGTCTAGGGTTTGTAACTCTCTTCTGCCTTTGTATTTCGTTATCTCTCTTGTGTCTTACTGAACTTTTAGAGGCTATGTCTCGTCCGTCGCTCAGCTGTGCCCCGGTCAGCGAGCGGATTGCGCGTTTCCCGAATAATGGTTTCTCCAGCCGCCGTTATTTTGTGTGTTAAGTCCCTGACTTCTGCGACTGACCTGCCACGACCTTTCACCTCTGAAATCTGTGTTAACGAGCGGTCGGTTTATCGGCTGTGTTGTGGGTCGGTTACCTGCCGGGCAAAATCAGACTTTATGGGGACCTGAACAGTTATAACACGTTAAAGTGTGTTGCACTGCCTGTATGTTAGAGTGTCTGTGTCTCTCATTTGTGTGTCTTTCTCTGTGTGGTCTAAAATGTGATATGTCCATGGGTTCCGTCAACCTAATATCTTCTTCTTCTTCTGTTCTTCGTCCAGTTTGAAGGAACACTTTTCGTCTTAAACTCTCTTCTTTAAGAGTTATGGCCACTGCCTGTTCTAGAGTTGTTGGCCCAGAACGCAATAAACGAAGTTTTTGTGAACAGTCCCTTAAACTGTCACTGAAGACTGAAACTAAAATAAGCTGAGTTTGTTGTGATTGTATCTCTTCTTTAAGAAATGCATCTTGCGCGAGACTCTGTATTCTCTGCGAATAATTCTGTACGCTCTCATCTTTGCCCTGTTTGATCTGTCGTAAGAGGGAAAAGGCCATCTGTCTGTCTGTGACATCGCTGAAATTTTGTGCTAAGTCTCTTTTCAGTTCTTCCCATGTTTCTTCTTCATTCTGCTCTAATCTTCTTCTTATGTGTTCTGAAACCGGGGAAGAACTCATCTGGTATGCTAAACGTTTGATGTCGAAACTTGTCGCACCTGAAAGGAAAGCATACTTTTCTATCTCGTTTACCCACTTTTTAAACTTTTTTGTGTCTCCCCTGAAAGGTTCAATAACCCCTGTTATTCCCTGTCTCCGAACGCTACAATCTAATCTGGAGACAGCCTTGCTGACTTCTCCTAAAACTCTGCTGAACTGGGCTTCTACTGTTCCCTGTTCTGCCATTTTTAAAAAATCTGGGAAATTAATCTAATGCAAGTAAATTAAAATTGAAAAAACAGAAAATGTCAAATTACCTTGTTGAGTGCGGTCTGAAAAAAAAATTCTCTTTTCACAACACACTGTAATTAAAAATCGGCACTGTCCTGGAATTATTTTCTAAGTTAATAGGAAAGGTAGGGAAAGATAAGAAAAGGTTTTCCCTACACCACTGTAAATTGAAAATCACAATATATTTAAACTAATTAATGTTAATGTTCAAGGTTCTTTAAAATCGCGCTTATTTTGCAGTTCCTATTTGTAAAATCGGACAGCTCACAGTTCTTGACTTTCCTATAATCTTCCGAGTGTGTAAAGTTAGGAAAAGTTTATATTATGGCTCCAGACTAGAACGGGCGCGTCCCCCTGATTCTAGTGTAGACGGTTTGCTCCGGGCTAGAACGGGCGTGTCCCCCTGATTCTAGTGTAGACGGTTTGCTCCGGGCTAGAACGGGCGTGTCCCCCTGATTCTAGTGTAGACGGTTGGCCAAAAGGTGTGTCCCCCTGATTCAGTGGCTGTTGGCTCTGGTTTACGTCTCTCCAATCTGATGAAGGGTTTGTCGAATTTTTTTTTTTTTCTCAGCAGGTACTATCATCAACGTGCTTTTAGTTCACGTTTTGTTGCGGTAGCTTATTTGGTATTTTATTACAGCAGTCTTGACTGTTAAAGATGTCGATGTCAACAAGACTGTCGTTGGTCACGGCCACCAAATATCCACATACTTGTGGCACAGTCGTGCCTATACATCCCCCAAGAAATAGATGTGCCTAAGTCGGCCAAGTGGAATGAATATAGTTCGTATCTCTCTTCAATCGTACTCAAGAACAAGGCCAGTGATGTAACAATTACACAAGAGCTGTTTATTTACAATATTCCAGTCATAGAGGCTTCATAAATTCAATAGTATATGAACACTGTATTATCTGGATACAGGCTATTCGTATGACTCTCTACGAGTTCCTTAACCACTGTTCTAGCTAAACTCCAAGTTTAACATATACCTTCTAAACGAAGTAAAGCACTAGTTTTCTCCTAACCGGTTTCTCTAGCGGTCTAGCCCTCACTGTCTTCTCATGGCGGTTCCGGGGCTAAACTGTCCTCTCCAGCGGTTCCGGGACTAACTAACCTCTCAAGCGGTCCCGGGGCTAACTAACTTCTCAAGCCCCTGGCTCTGACTTTATTCCCGCTTTCCAGCTCCTCCTGGCGTACCTTCTCCATCACTTCTCTGTCACCTGTCTTATGTGGTCACGTCTGGATGAACGTATCTCATCCGCTGGTCACAGTTCACGGGCACTCGTCGAATGTTTCATCCCTCACTGTCAGATGTCATGGCGGTGTGTTCTGCATAGCTGGCTAGGCCATGGCTTTCTAATCACCTATTTCTGTCATTTCACACAGTGATGGATTAGTACGCTGTGTGGTGGTCTGAAATGTATGCTTGTTCATTTAACCCCTTTTCTGCCTATATTTCGTTACATATATATATATATATATATATATATATATATATATATATATATATATATATATATATATATATATATATATATATATATATATATATTACAGTATACGTCTTGCAAGACTTACTGGATAATAATAATTAATTCATAAGGTATTTAATTAATACTGATAAATTGACTCATTTTTATGTTATTTAGGGGTAGCATCACATCATATTTTTAAAAAGGCAACAACTTTAGTTAGAGCTTGCTGCCCTGAAAGCAATGACATATGGTTGCTAAGGGGTTCAGCAAAAAACTTAAGAGTTATTGACATTAAACATGATAAATTTAGGTCCAGTTTTCACTTGGGAACACGCCGCCATCTTGTTTCTGTGTTTTCCAATTATAATTTTTTGTGGGCACTTTCCGTCACTGAAATGTGAATATCTCTGCTTAGAATTGACATACAGACTTCATTGAGGTACCGTTGGAATCGGTTTTTCAACCTCTATTCAGCTGTCTTGGTTTAAAAGTAAAAAACCCAATATTTAAATTTTGACTAAAATCCCTACTTTTAGCACGGGAAGTTTTTCAGATGTCTAGCCAAAAACTCAGAGCATTTTTTCAGTAAATTTGGTTATTACTTTATTTAATTTTTTTGACACATTTCTGTTATTCTGACCCCCATGAAATAATAGATTGATTTGAAGGATATAAATTGAAGTTCATGATTTTCACAATATCGTTAAAATTAATTGATGTATATGCAAATTATCTCATTTGCATATCTAAAAATAGAAAATTAGAATGTGAATTTTCAACTTCAATGCATGAAACATATAACTAAAAACAAAAATATTTTGTATTTGAAATCTTTTTATTGATCTCTCACCTTTTTACAAATGTTGTAAGCAATTCAATAGTCAAAAACAGGTATATATATGAAACAGCAATAATATCTTTAGGTGACATGTGTTTTTGACCATCAGTCAGCACAAGAAATGGATGTGCCGGAGTGTCAACACCTTCGGGTGGATATACCCTGAGCCATGGTTGGGCTGTGGTCTGAACACAACAGCGTCCCCATCTGATTCCCCACTATTACTACTAACACTAGATCCTGCATAAGTATCAACAGAATTAGTGTCATCACTTGATTCAAATGTTTTATCAACATCAAGTTTAGGGGCAGAAACATACGAGTCAGACATACTTTTAGCGGTTCAGGTCACTATCTAAAAAATTCAACAACAATTTTCACTTTGATACCAAACACTAAAAAGTGCCATGTGTAAAGCTAATACAGCAGTGAATATAAATGAATCACTTTCAGTTTTTCAAAATAGGAGATTTCTTAGTGGTTCGAGGCGAAACACAATTGGGCCGATGATCAGACATCCGCCGGCCGATAATCGGCCCGTCTGGGCTAAGAGGGTTAATTACTTCTAAATAATATGTAATGCACCAATCTGTTGCATTTCACCTGGAAAAAAGAAATCCATTCTAGCTTATTCAATGCAGAGATTTTAATTTTTTTAGCTTATTTATAAATAATTTTAGCATATAGAGAAAAATACCTTTTCAGCACTTTCAGAAAATATATAAACTTTTTTTGTTTCTGTAAACATCCCTTAACAACTGAACGTAAACTTGCCTAGAAAAACCACAGCAGCCAAAAATTGTTGGGGTTGGTTCTGCAAAGTCCTGTAAAGGATATGCAACTAACTTAATACATACCTTAGCAACCATATTTCAGTATTTTTGTGATAATAAGACCAAACAGAACAAACAGTTATTTCCAGAATAAAAAAATTAAAAAAAAAAGATTTATGACATATTTTGTTACAATTGCCTCATACATTTCAAATTACTGTCAGGTCTTTACTGTACATATTGCAGAGCGGTCTGCTGCCATACGTAAGTATAATAACAATTAGCTATTACTGCACTGCACGATCACGATAAGATTGAAAAGGGAGTTCTTTGCTTTGCTGCTGAAGATGGAGACGGAGCACTTATGAAAGTGTCCCGAATGCTATGACTGAAAGGCACAAATATCACATCCTAGCTGTATTCCGCAACACACTATACAAACTATCCTTTTTAAGGGCAGAGAAACATGGAAGAAGAGGAAATGCACGAAAGAATACATTCTTTCCAGTATGTGTTTATCGGTATGTGTGTGTGTATGAGAGAGGGAGAGAGAGAAAGCGTGCATCGGGGGGGGGGGGGGGGGGGGGCTGCAACAACACTTATAAAAATGAAATGTCAGTGGTCACTTAACATACACAGGTTAGCATTGGACTCTATATATATGCCCGGCTCTCTAGCGGAATTGGCTAAACCGGATTTCGCGGAGACCGGGTGACGTACTCCTTGTGGTCCGGGTTCAATCCCGGGGGTAGGCAGGAAAGCCACATTTTCTCCCAGATTTACGGTATTTACAATGGAATCAAGGCCGAAAGGTTGCGATATCCATAATACCGAGCCTAAGGGTTAACAACTCATGGCTTCTGGATACTAAAACAAACAAACAATATATATATATATATATATATATATATATATATATATATATATATATATATATATATATATATATATATATATATATATATATATATATATATACTAGCTGTACCCGGCCACGCGTTACTGTGGCATAGTTTGGCTAAATGGAAAATAGAGAACATAGAAATCTGTCTTCGCTTCACGCCAGCGATGTACAGTGTAACAGCTAAACCACAGCTAATAATACTTTGAGTGGGTAAGGCAGTTACTGTAACTTAAATCTATCTCAGTAAACAGTTTATTTTAACCACCCATCCCCCAGTTCACCTACTACTTTCTCCCTCATCGAAGTAGTTGGAAAAATTACCCTAGTGAAAAGCAATGAAAACAGGAAAAATACACCATAATTATGAAATGAACACATTTGCTAATTGCTGTAAACTACCCTGCATGCGTTGCTACAGTAGAAATTGAATTGAAAGGAAAATGGCTTTAACAAAATGTAATTATATTGGATCATTGTGCCGATTTCATTTCTTTAGGAAAAAAACAGATAATTTAAAATGACATTGTAATTGTGTTTACTGAAGTGGTTTCGGGTAAACAATGTTCTTTGTTCTTCCGTCTGGCCCGTACACAAATAAATAAGAAGGTTTTCGACGTGTGAACAGGCCACATATAGCTGTCCATGTGAAAAGCATGGATGTTCCAAACGTAGTACACACACTTGTAGCGATTGTCCCTGTGATTTGTTTATGGTCATTGCAAAGGCGAGTCGCACCAGAAACTGCAAGCGTCTGAATTCATATGGCATGTCTGTTGGAATAATTGGGATGCATGGCAATAGTATATGCTCGCCCTTTAATTTCCCATTTAAAATTGTACCTTCGATGATATTGGGCTTCAGCTTTTTCACTGAAAGCCTGGTACCATCGCAAAGACGTGGCAGATTGATGTTTCTGAGAAGAATGATAGGCACGCCAATTTGCCTGGCAAATCAAGTGAATTCAAGAACTCAGTTGGATAATTGACAACTTCATCCTTATTCATTACAGTATCGATAGACTTATACGTTGTCACTCCGCCTGGTAATTTGTCTTGAATGTTCAGATTCATGGCATACACATCCTTGTTTTTAGCTGCTAAGATAGCACATTCACTGAGCCACTGATGATTTATGTAATTCTGTGTGATATTAGGGAAAACTTCGTCCCATATAATGAGTTGACATACTTTGAGTACTTTACCCATTGCAGAATCATTGTTGATATTGCATGTTGGTGTCTCAGTGCATATTTAAAGGCAACTTCAGTGCTGAATGCGCTGTTCGGCCACCATCCAAAAGAGTGCGGGAAATCCAGAAGATGCGATTGCCAGTGCAATATTATTTTGTGACCGCATGGATGCCAAAATAAGCGAAATGAGAAGGTCTTGCCTGTGCCTCCGGGTGCATCTATGAAATACAATCCTCCATGTTGTCTTGTAATGGCATGCATAATTTTGTCATGTTCTGGAACCAATTTTGGAAGATTTATTTTAACAAATGTACCTAATTCGGTGACATCAAAGTGTGTCTCTCGTTGCAACTCACAATCTAAAAGGTTGTTTGCAGATCGTTCTGGTGGAGCCAATCCCAGCTGAACCAGTGCTTTATTAGCTATTGCCAAACATATGTCCTCAATGCAAACCAATGCCTCATTATATACATTTGGTGTGAATTGAAGGTCCTGATCTTGCTTCGTTTCATGCCAGCGATGTAGGATGTCTTCACTCATGTAGTCTTTGTATTTTTCCCAAAGCTCTTTTGGATTGGATGGGAAGCAAGTTGTTAATATTATTGCAAATAATGTGCGTATTTGCTGTGGTCGAGCAGTATTCGAAGCTACAGCGAGTGAAGTGTCCCAATGTGCATCATTTTCAAGAAGATTTAATTCTTGGCAAGCTTCACGGTAAGTAGCACATACTTTATCATAAACTGTTCTCAAGTCCTGGAAGGATGCCGGTCCCCGTTTGTTGATTAAAAGTAATCGCAAGTAAAAGCAATCTGCATTTTTTGGATGAACAGTGTACAGACATCAGTAGAATATAAATTAGGATGTCCGTCAACTGCTTGACCTTGCTTGCAATGTTGAAACTTTTTAGCTGATGCATTCCATGTGTAGTATGTTGGCAGGTCAAGGTAAAGTAGTGTTTTTGCAAACATATCATCTCTACACAATGAGAAAAATCAGTTAACGTGGTTGGCGGTGGTAACAATGCTCGTGCATGTGCATTTTCTGTAGTGAAGTACACGCGCTGCCCATTGTCAAGGTGCACTGCCAAATTAACAACTGCTGGATGTCGTTCATGAATTGGAAATGACAAAATGCGCCATACGGCTTCATTGCTACTAATGTAGCGCCCCAGCTGATATTGCTCGATTTCGTCGATAGATGCAGCTGCATGTCCCACTCCAAAGACTGCCATATCGCTTCCTTTGTTGACATATTTGCAAATGTACTTATGTTTGCCAAGAAATGTGTCGACTGGCCTGTGTCACCTACTACCAATGATGATAATGGTTCGGGTGGTGAATGTAATACTGGCAATTTAACTTTTCCACCAGCTCAGCACATACCCGGCGTGTCATTCTTAAATTTAAAGGCACTGCAATGTACGCACAATTTATCCATTGTGCCAATAAGCGAGAGTGGATGAAGACTGTAATCATAATTGCTGGTATAATGGAATGCACCAAGATTCAAATCAACATGCAATGTTCGTCTGGATAAAGTAGTGCGCATTCGAACGGTGTCCAGTCTTGCTTTCCGTTGCTCGACTGTGTCTGATAAACGGACTTGAGCAGTGAGTACTCTACTGGTTTCCAGTCTTGCTTCTCGATGCTCGTCTGAATGAGACGATCTGGCTTCAGCGGTGCGCACTCGAACGTTTTCTACTCTTGCTTTCCGTTGCTGGTCTGATTGAGATGAACGGGCTTCAGCAGTGCACACTCGAATGGTTTCCAGTCTTACCTCACGTTGCTTGTTTGTTTCTGAAGCAATTAATGCCCTTCTCTTGCGTGTTTTAGGTGTAGATGGGCCAATCGCTTGTCGTTTGGGAGGCATAACTGCAAATTTTGACAAAATAGTGAACAGCGTGTGAATTTAGTGAGCGCTGATCATCAATAGCTTGTTTTTCCTCACGCACTGAATGAAATGTGACTTAAAGTATTGCTGAAATAAATGAAAATATGAGCATGAGATAACAATCTATTTTGACTCAAGAGGAAATGAATAGAAACTGGGCAGCAAATAGTAAGAAAAGGCGGTATATAAGGCAATATGAGAAAGCCAACAGATAATGTGCATACATTTATCATTGTGGGATTTAAGTAGTGGTCCACACATGTATTTGAAGTTAAAAAAATGTACATAATGACTGATGTCACTGAAATAAATGCGCTCACCTGTTGAGATATTTCTAGATTCAAACACTGACCTGAGACGGAATGTCATGTAAATTTATATAATTCTTTTGAATAACAGAAGAAAGCCAACCAAAACTGTTGTACTCATGAGTATGAGAAAGATAACAGATAATGATTAATGATAATGTGTATACATTTATTATTGAGGGATTTAAGAAGTGGTCCACACTTGTTTGAAGTAAACAAAAAACATGTACATACTGACTAATGTTGCTGAAATAAATGCTCTTACCTTTTTAGATATTTCTAGATAACACAACTAAAAACCGATGGCATTGTTTTCCTTGTAATATAACTTAAATGTCACGGGCGAATGTTGACGATGGAGCGCCACTACTGCACATGCACGGTAAAAATCGATCGCACATGTGCAATAACTAACGTGGCTATAATTAAATGTCACTAAAAATTGAAATATAAGTTTCGAAAATTGTTCCAAAAATTGTCGCACACTATATCTAACAATGACAGGTTGAATTTCAAACCATGATGGGTGAACATCCGGTATCAAAACAAACATATCCTGAAAATTTCTGCTCAATCGGTTCAGTAGTTTCTGAGTCTATAGGCTATAAACAAACACACAAACATTGATTTATATATATATATAAACCATAAAATAATGTTTTTTTTTAAAAACAGAAATTGAAAATCAGCAAAACTTAAGTGAGACAAAACAGTAGCCAATGTTGAAGAACAAAAGACAAACAGTAGCCAGTGTTTAATAACTAAAGACAAACAGTAGATAATGTTGAATAACAAAAGAAACAGTAGCCAGTGTTGCACAACAAAAGACAAACAGTAGATAATGTTGAACAACAAAAGACAAACAATAGCCAAATTTGAAGGACAAAAGGCAAACATTAGCCAATGTTAATGGACAAAAGACAAACAGTAACCAATTTATAGTGACAAAAGACAAACAGTAACCAATTTATAGTGACAAAAGACAAACAGTAACCATTGTTTAGTGACAAAAGACAAACAGTAACCATTGTTTAGTGACAAAGGACAAACAGTAACCAATGTATAGTGACAAAAGACAAACAGTAACCATTGTTTAGTGACAAAAGACAAACAGTAACCAATGTATAGTGACAAAAAAAGTAAACAATGTATAGTGACAAAATACAAACAGTAACCATTGTTTAGTGACAAAAGACAAACAGTAACCATTGTTTAGTGACAAAAGACAAACAGTAACCATTGTTTAGTGACAAAAGACAAACAGTAACCATTGTTTAGTGACAAAAGACAAACAGTAACCATTGTTTAGTGACAAAAGACAAATAGTAACCATTGTTTAGTGACAAAAGACAAATAGAATCAAATGTAGAATGACAAAAGATGGCAGTGACAGTAATGTGTGCCTGTTTGGCTCTCATGTTTTACAGCCAGCTTGTGTTGATGATGGCAGCTACCTTCCTTGCTACCCTTCTGCTGATGCTTTCCCTTGCCTCTGTGACTGTACAACAGCCTCCGGGGGTTCCGCCACGGCAACAGCCTCATCATGGTCAACCACCACAGCAACATCAACAACCACCACAGCAACATCAGCAGCCACCGCAGCAACATCAACAACCACCGCAGCAACATCAACAACCACCACAGCAGCCACCCCAGCTGCAGCAGACAGCACCAGGTCATGGGCATGAACACAGTGCACCACCAGGAGGACACGACCATCATGGGAAGCCACTGGAGTTTGCTTCAGAGATCCACAATCGAGAGTATGTACACTCTTAGAGATACATTATCTAGAGCAGGTTCACTGTTAGATTCACATTATCTAGAGTAGGTTTACTGTTAGATTCACATTATCTAGAGTAGGTTTATTGTTAGATTCACATTATCTAGAGTAGGTTGACTGTTAGATTCACATTATCTAGAGTAGGTTTACCGTTAGATTCACATTATCTAGAGTAGGTTTACTGTTAGATTCACATTATCTAGAGTAGGTTTACTGTTAGATTCACATTATCTAGAGTAGGTTTACTGTTAGATTCACATTATCTAGAGTAGGTTTACTGTTAGATTCACATTATCTAGAGTAGGTTTACTGTTAGATTCACATTATCTAGATTAGGTTTACTGTTAGATTCACATTATCTAGAGTAGGTTTGCTGTTAGATTCACACTATCTAGATTAGGTTTACTGTTAGATTCACATTATCTAGAGTAGGTTTACTGTTAGATTCACATTATCTAGAGTAGGTTTACTGTTAGATTCACATTATCTAAAGTAGGTTTACTGTTAGATTCACATTATCTAGATTAGGTTTACTGTTAGATTCACATTATCTAGATTAGGTTTACTGTTAGATTCACATTATCTAGAGCAGGTTTACAGTTAGATTAATGTTATCTGGAGTATGAACACTGTTAGATTCACATTATCTTCAGTAGGTTTACTGTTAGATTCACATTATCTAAAGTAGGTTTACTGTTACATTCACATAATCTTCAGTAGGTTTAATGTTAAGATTCATAATGTCTAGAGCAGGTTTACTGTTAGATTCACATTATCTAGATTAGGTTTGATGTCAGATTCACATTGTCTAGATTAGGTTTAATGTCAGATTCACATTGTCTAGAGCAGGGCTATTTAACTAAGTTTGCTGGCGGGCCAGAATGTTGACCATGGAGATCGTCGCGGGCCAGTGACCCGAGCCCACACTACAATTGACATTTTCAATGTGTAAACTTCATACACTGGAAAACTATTACGCCTTAGGGCTTAGCCTATATGAATGAAACAGTGTTGTAAACCATTATAATGTCAAGTCTACTACAGTCTTCTGTAATGATTAATTAATACTCACTTTTAATTCCTCCTCTTCTTCGTATTCACCTGCTGTAAACTCCGGCAGAAAGTTCTGGTTGTACATCTACTTCTGGACTCTAGTACTGTTTCATAAATGGAGTGTTGCGTACACATCTGTTTTACATGTCTTACCCATTTGCATGCAAACTGTGGGTTCCTTGGCTCTCAGGCAGATGTACTTTGACTTTGAAGGAAGCTCTCAATTAGTCGACTCTTGCGACATTCTTTTGGGCATGCAGTGGGTCTATTCTTGTTTCCCCACAATAGGCCCCAGGAACCCACACAGGGATCAATATTAATTGAAATACATGTATTTCCAGCTTGTCGTTGGGATCATAAATAAACGTTACCCTTGTGACTTCCATTACGTTGTCACAATAATAATAATAACTGTCCACAGTTGGTTTCATGTTCTTCAGAAGAAACCAAGAGTTATAACACTGCAAAATGTAATTAATGGAAAATGCTGCATTTTCATTTTTGAGCTAATTTTACTAAATTTGGCTGGTGAGAAAGAGCAATTCTCGTGCAATCCTGCAGCCTGTCATTGCTCAGTGAGCTCCGACTGTTTGTCTTGATGACATTCATGTGTGATAAGCTTGATTCACAAGTGAAAGTTGAGCCAGACATGATGAGTATGAATACAGCAACTTTTATAGCATCGGGGAACTGCTCCTGTTGAAACCTCCCATACCAAAACTTGGCGGTACCACTTTCTTGAAAATCTTCATTCACTACGCTGGAACTTTGGATATCTACAAGTTCTACTGCAGAGAACCTTCATCAACAGAGGATAACAGCTTCTTAGCATTGGAAGAAAAATCACAGGCAGGAGGAAATTTAAAAGGATCTTAAACGAATAACACTTTTTTGGGATATTGATGTCGTCAAATCTGTTATTAAAATTATTCTGAAGCTTTTAAAAATATTTATATGATTCAATCAGTTAAGGTTGCCGAGTCCAGTGTTGAAGAAATAAAATAGCAAGCATACTGGTTTCGAATTAGGCAGAGTTGGTGATATAAATAAATATTTCAGTGTCCAGTCACTGTTGAATGCACAATTTTCACATTCCCACTTTGCTCGCTTACTAGAGCTAGCCATGGCACCAAGTATTTAATTAAATGATTAAAAGTAGATAATTTAGAACTCTGTTACTGGTTCAGTTTGTTACTGTACAATCGCGTCCGGCAATCTACGTCTGACTGTGACTTGTATGTGACTGGATGTTCTTCTGGACGTTATAATCTGTAACATGTCTGCGGTGTCCAGTGTCACTGATGTTCTGCTGCAAGCAATGTCATTAGCTTGTGTGTACTAGTTGCAACGATTAAGGAGAGCTTCTCGGTAATCCAAGCTCTAACTGTCAGAACCGTGCTGGTATTTCTGTACGCCTCCTGTCCAATAAATAACTCACCTTCATTGAATGTCCAGTGAAACGGTGGCCTTTCCACCTGTTACTTGATTCTTTCTGGCCTTTCTTATTACCTTTGGCTTCAAACAGATAGTTTTGCTATTTGAAAGAACTGGGAACAAACTTTTACCCTGATCTAATTACTTTTTCTGTTCCTATACCAGTTCCCTTGTATCTTCACATTTACAGATTCCTGACAAAAACTTCTTGTAGACACATTTGAAGCGACTGATTTTTTAAGAACATACAGAAAAATTGATTTAATTTTTTTCTTTTTAATAACTACATTTCGCAATTTTGGCTACGATTGGCGGGCCACTTGCTAGGCCTCGACAGGCCAGATTTGGCTTTGGGCCGCCAGTTGAATAGCCCTGACCTGTATTATGTACACTGTTAAATTCACATGATCTAGGGTAGGTTTACTATGAGATTCACATTATCTAGAGTATATAAGCTATTAGATTCACATTATCTGGAGTAGGTTTACCGTTAGATTCACATTATCTGGAGTAGGTTTACCGTTAGATTCACATTATCTGGACTAGGTTTACCGTTAGATTCACATTATCTGGAGTAGGTGTACCGTTAGATTCACAATATAGTAGGATCAAATTTGAGAGAGAGAGACCATGTCGACAAATTATTCTTATCTTTCTCAATGTGGTGTAGCAGTTTTAAATCGTAGTGATTGCTTGTCAAAATAAACATGGAAATTACGTTATGACCAGATTATTCCCTCTCATTAAGGAATGAGGTATTCTTTAGTTTTGTTTCAATGTTCACATCCTTTAACACTGAGTGGACGGATGGCTAGAACTGAAACTTCTACAAGCTGCAGTTATTCACAACATGCATGTTTGAATAAGAGACTTTTTGTACTAGCAATTTAAGCAAATTTGAATAGATAGCTTCTTGGTTATACTGACTGTTCGACTAATGCCTACTCTAGTTAAGCATTGGTGCACATCGTCTCAGCTCTAGTCTGTAGGCAAGGCTAAGCCATAAGGCGAACAGAATGGTTTTTTTTTAAAATGTGGTTGTTACACGCATTGCTTCTAGTTAATTTCCTAAATAGTCTGTTCTAAAGTGTTAACTGTTATTAACCGTGCCTGCTAAATGTTCTGCACCTGAGTGTCGCTCGAATTATGATTCTTCACTTGGATATGTAAGTGTATTTAAATTTTCTTCAGATTTACTTTTAAGAGCACGATGGCTGAATAAAATTATACACACAAAAATTGGGACTCCTGGGAAAACCAGTTTAGTATATGTGAAAAATTTTTGTACGTCCAGTATTATTGTATCTGATGAATACACAGACAAATCTGGAGTAGAGCATATACTCTCAAGACAGCATCCCGCTTTAAAAACAAGGATGCTTATCCAACTGCCTTTCCTATTTATTGGTGAAAGTACCAGCTCCTGGTAAAACTCCAGAGGAATGTGTACCACAAATTGGCAGTAATTTTGATCAAAAAGTAAATAAATTGTCCTCAGATATCAAGGCAGATTTCCAAGATCTGGAGTCACAGATAGGAAACAAAACTGAAATGACAGTTTGAAAAAAAATGGAAATACACTTCTGTAGATGGAGCTTTAGCATGTATTGTTTTGTATATCATTACCATACAGTCAGACTCTGCACCATCCATAGGTGTTAGCATAAAGGTGTTACTGGATATTACCATACAAGTCTTTGTTCAAAATAAAAAGGTTAGTGACAGAGACCATAACACTTTGGTGACCAACTTCGACGATCGTCTAATTTCCGGCCATATTCCCTGGTGACCAACGACGACCATCGAATTCGCAATATGTAGTCTGCCAACTGACGTCCCTAGCAATAGTTTTTGTATTGAACTGCATCCAGGTGTTTTTATTATTCCAAGATGGCTGGGCCACGATCCATGCCGATTTGATCCAATGCAAGCACAGTTTTCAGAGAAATTTGAATAATTTTCGTGACCGTCGCATATTCAGCCTTTTTTATCATGTCTGATGATGAAAACCAGACCAGTAGTATTGATTATTTGGAATCTGCCAGCGAATGTAGCGCTGAAAACAATCATTCCTGGATAAGTATTTACCTGTGAAGGTAATCGTCCTATCACAACTGAAAGTAGCGACATTGATGACAGAGTTTATGATGGAGGTGATGTAGGTACATCTGAAGAAAGACCTGGGCGTGACACAAGAGACCAGAACATTTCTACAACTGAAAGTGCTGTTTGTAAATGGAGAAAGACCTGGGCGTGACACAAGAGACCAGAACATTTCTACAACTGAAAGTGCTGTTTGTAAATGGAGAAAGACCTGGGCGTGACACAAGAGACCAGAACATTTCTACAACTGAAAGTGCTGTTTGTAAATGGAGAAAGACCTGGGCGTGACACAAGAGACCAGAACATTTCTACAACTGAAAGTGCTGTTTGTAAATGGAGAAAGACCGCTCCAAATGAACTTGTTAAGCTCAACAATCTTCCTCCAAACAAAGAACAACAAGGTGCCATGTCAGACACAGTTTGTGTGCAGCCATTGATTTTTTGACAAATTAACCAATTAAAACTGAAAAAGGCAGAGCTTCCTGTTTTGTGTGACCAAATACAAAGGTATGTTGGCCGTTACCTGTCATGACACTGAAAGAGTTCCCCTGATATCTCCTGTTTTGTGTGACCAAATACAAAGGTATGTTGGCCGTTACCTGTCATGACACTGAGAGAGTTCCCCTGATATCTCCTGTTTTGTGTGACCAAATACAAAGGTATGTTGGCCTTTACCTGTCATGACACTGAGAGAGTTCCCCTGATATCTTCTGTTTTGTGTGACCAAATACAAAGGTATGTTGGCCGTTACCTGTCTTGACACTGAGAGAGTTCCCCTGATATCTCCTGTTTTGTGTGACCAAATACAAAGGTATGTTGGCCGTTACCTGTCATGAATCTGAGATATCTCTTGTTTACTTCAGTGGTGTTATAGACAAGACAGATAAAGTGGAATTCTTGAGGGCAGAATAATAAATACACCAGTTCTTGCAGAAAAATACAACATTATGGGTGTGTCGATCACTTCAGCCAGCTGGGTGAAAATTACCCCTAACCACCTAGATCCTATAATTGGTACCTGCCATTATATTATTATTTATGTTTAGTTGACACTGCTCTGGTCAATGAGCATTTAAACTAAAACACAGCCAACTTTGTGTATAAAGTCACAGCCAAGGTTCAGGCAAGATTTCAATCTTGCTGTTATTAGACCTGCTGTTCTTCGGCACAGTGTAACACCTTCAAGACCACACATCACAGCACAACGACTTACTGAACGCCATTTTAACATTAAATATAAAAGTCAAGGTACAAACCAGATGTAAAGTTTGTAAGGCAGCAGGTAAAAGAAGCTAGACTTTCATGTACTGCCCAGATTGCCATACACCTCTGTGCGTGATACCATGTTCAAGCTATACCACACAGTTGAGGATTATCAACATTCCTGATAAAGACAGAGGACTACTGCTACAGCTTCAGCTCCACTTAATGAAGAAAGTAGCTCAGACTTCAACTAGAGGTGCTTTTATAATCAAGCATTCACAAATGCTCATTGTAACATGGCAAATAAACACAATAAAGGAATAAATATTTGTTCACTTTATTCACATTTTTATTCGCTTTTCATGTTAAAAAAATGTGGTAAATTGTTAAAAATTCGTTTCTATTTAACTAATTTTATTCATCATCATCATCCGTGTCTCCAACATTTTATTGCACTAATATTGAACAAATTCATGAAGAACTGGAAAAAAGATGATGCTTTTAGAACATCTGAAATTTGTGTAAATACCCAAACAAATTGAAGATAGCCACCATGATCATGTGACATATTTGCATATTTTTTTTTTTTATGTGTTGCAACCATCCACAATGATGTTCTGAATGTTTTAAAACCCTACGCTTGTTTTTGATTTTTAAATTAATTTTATTAGACAACCAGTCATTTTGGAAAAAAATCTCCAAACAGCCTTGGTAATGGGAGACAGTAGTGCCCTGGATTGCTGGTCAGCAAAGTGTTAGAAACTATTATAGTGAGCAAAAGAATATTGCAAAACTGGCACTTAAACTTTCCCACAAAGTCATCTATCCCTACAGCAGACAGACCGTTCCTTTTGCTCTGGTAATTTTTAATGAATACAATGTCGCTGCTCTGCATCTAGTTGGCAGTAAAGAAACAGCAATTTTATTGAGGGCATCCTTAGATGGTGGCATATTGTTTATGTGAAAAGTAAATTTGTAGGTGGGCTAGCAGGGAACACACGGAACAAAAACGGGACTGTCAGAGTGAAAACTCAAAATATCATTAGCCTGGGTTGGTGACGTCATGTCAATCTGATGAGGTCATCAACACGGCCACTCAGCTGGAGATGGTCTTGGTTCAGCTGTTTAATCAGTAAACAGACAGGGAGAGATGGTCTTGGTTCAGCTGTTCAATCAGTAAACAGACAGGGAGAGATGGTCTTGGTTCAGCTGTTCAATCAGTAAACAGACAGGGAGTCTCTCAGTGCAGCATAACAGAGCTAAGACTGTGTAATTTACACAACTGACATTATTCAATATTGTCACTAGCATGTCTCCAGCAAACTGCCTGAATGAAAGCTATACAGAACCAATGCTGGTTGATGACTTTGCTGTTTAGATGACCACTGAAATCACTAGAATAGCCTCCTGTCTGCCTCAAAAGTCATTGAAGAAATTAGAGAATTGGGCACAGATTTAGGGTCTAAAACTTGTAATTACGTTTTTGTCTTTCTAGATGATAATTGCATTTCCTCATGCATACATAATTAAGATTTGTTTCCTCCCATGTGCAATTCTCCATCTGAAGTTATTGGCATAATGTGGGATGACAGGTTTGGTTACGGCCTCCAACATTCTGTGATAACAGAGACAATACTACCGATTACTGTCATACTGATGCTCAGTTATATCTGTCTAGAACTAAAGCAAAGGAAACTCACTGGAACAGAATATTTTCTCTCATCCACACGAACAAACAAATTTTTAATGTTAGAAAATCAGCCAATATCATAGATCAGCCAGCTTGTTTTGGAAGGAGTTACACTAAACGCCAGGCTTACCCAAAAGCCAAACTTAGAAGAAGAAAATCAAATGCAGTCTAAAGGATTACAAAGACTCATTGTAATGAAAGCAAAAACTGGATGGAACACACTGGAAAGCCAGTATAAAACATGAATGATAGACTACACTGGAGCAGGTAAGCCTTTTGTGGAAAACACCTCAATCTCATGGGCAGAAGCAGTGAAAATGAACTTCTGACACCTATACAAGATTCAAAATATGAGCTTACCAATAAACACATGGAGCAATGGAAGCACCCCTTTAGACAGTAAAAAATCCTTACCTAGTTTGTAAAGCTTATAAAGCTTCTGAGGGAGTTATATCTTTGAGAGAGGATAATTGGAATGTAAAGTTACAAGTATAATTGTTTAGGGAGATGTAAAGTTACGTGTGTCTGTGCATGAAGAGAAGTTGGTGTGTAAAAATGTGTATGTCTTTATACAGCCATATTTTAGAACATCTACAAAAAGTGGTGGCCACCAAGCCCAAGGAACAGCTGACGCCTGAAGAGCTGGAGTTCCATTACTTTAAACTGCACGACTATGACAACAATAACCAGCTGGATGGTCTGGAGATTGCCAAAGCTGTGACTCACACACATACAGGTAATTGTTGTCTCACACACATACAGGTAATTGTTGTCTCACATACATACAGGTAATTGTTCTCTGTCTCACACACATTCAGGTAATTGTTCTCTGTCTCACACACATTCAGGTAATTGTTGTCTGTCTCACACACATTCAGGTAATTGTTGTCTGTCTCACACACATTCAGGTAATTGTTGTCTGTCTCACACACATACAGGTAATTGTTGTCTGTCTCACACACACACAGGTAATTGTTGTCTGTCTCACACACATACAGGTAATTGTTGTCTGTCTCACACACATACAGGTAATTGTTGTCTGTCTCACACACATATAGGTAATTGTTGTCTGTCTCACACTCACATGCAGGTTATTGTTGTCTGTCTCACACACATACAGGTGATTGTTGTCTAACCTCACACACATACAGGTGATTGTTGTCTGTCTCACACACATACAGGTAATTGTTGTATACCTCTCCTCTGTCTCCTCTCTTTTTTGTTTCTCTCTCTCTCTCACACACACACACACACACACACATCCACCCACACACACACACACACACAGAGAGAGAGAGAGAGAGAACTGTTAATTGTTGCTCTCTTGTCTCTCACACACTGGTAATTGTTGTTCTCTTGTCTCTCACACACTGGTAATTGTTGCTCTCTAGTCTCTCACACACTGGTAATTGTTGCTCTCTTGTCTCTCACACACTGGTAATTGTCGCTCTTTTGTCTCTCACACACTGGTAATTGTTGCTCTCTTGTCTCTCACACACTGGTAATTGTTGTTCTCTTGTCTCTCACACACTGGTAATTGTTGCTCTCTAGTCTCTCACACACTGGTAATTGTTGTTCTCTTGTCTCTCACACACTGGTAATTGTTGCTCTCTTGTCTCTCACACACTGGTAATTGTTGCTCTCTTGTCTCTCACACACTGGTAATTGTTGTTCTCTTGTCTCTCACACACTGGTAATTGTTGCTCTCTAGTCTCTCACACACTGGTAATTGTTGCTCTCTTGTCTCTCACACACTGGTAATTGTTGCTCTCTTGTCTCTCACACACTGGTAATTGTTGCTCTCTTGTCTCTCACACACTGGTAATTGTTGCTCTCTTGTCTCTCACACACTGGTAATTGTTGCTCTCTAGTCTCTCACACACTGGTAATTGTTGCTCTCTTGTCTCTCACACACTGGTAATTGTTGCTCTCTTGTCTCTCACACACTGGTAATTGTTGAACTTCTCTGTCTCTTTCTGTTACCCTTTTTTGTTGGTTTGTTTCTCCCAGTAATGTTTGTCTTTGTGGACATGGTTGTCTGTTCACACAATTATATTGCATTGACAGACCAAAATGTCACAGAGGGCAGTGGCCCAGACAGCACGCTAGTGATGTCCGATGAGCAACTGGCCAGCACAGTGGATGGGATTCTCACAACATTTGACCACGACAAGAATGGTTACGTGGCCTACTTTGAATTTAAGAAAGTCTCCCAGGTCTCGGGAGCAGGTTCTTCACAAGATGGTGCTTGAGTTTGTGTGTGTGCAGGTGTGTAAGGGAATGTGTGCGTCTGTCAGACAGTCTCTGTGTGTGTGCGGTTTGTAAGGGAATGTGTGTGTCTGTCAGACAGTCTCTGTGTGTGTGTGCAGGTGTGTAAGGGAATGTGTAAATTAAATGTGTGTGTCTGTCAGACTGTCTCTGTGTGTGTGTAGGTGTGTAAGGGAATGTGTGTGTCTGTCAGACAGTCTTAGTGTGTGTGTGCAGGTGTGTAAGGGAATGTGTGTTTCTGTCAGACAGTCTCTGTATGTGTGTGTATGAGATATGTACGTTTGTGTGTGTGTTTACAGTAACAGTAGTGAAGACACCTTTGTTTCATATCTGTATGTGTATGTGTGTTTAATTGTAGTGCTTTGTGTGTGAACGTCTCTGAGATGTCTTGTTTCTAGGTAAACAGTCACTGACAACTCATTGTTGTTGTTGCCAGAAAATTTTACGGAATAAAGTTTGCAGTCATATGACTGCACTCACATTTATTATCTGCAGGCTTTTGACTGCACTTCCCTAGTATTGTCTGCAGTCATCTGACTACTCCAGTGGTATTTTCTGCAGTCATTTGACTGCATTTCCTCTATTGTTGTCATGTCTGATCAGGCATGTGTTTCTCTAGTTTATTGATGAAGCTTGACGAACAGCACACAGTGCCACCAGGTGTCTATGCCACTAAGTGTCTCTGCCACTTAGTGTCTATGCCACCAGGTGTCTCTGCCACCAAGTGTCTCTGCCACCTAGTGTCTATGCCACCTAGTGTCTATGCCACCTAGTGTCTCTGCCACCTAGTGTCTATGCCACATAGTGTCTCTGCCACCTAGTGTCTCTGCCACCTAGTGTCTCTGCCACCTAGTGTCTATGCCACCTAGTGTCTATGCCACCAAGTGTCTCTGCCACCAAGTGTCTATGCCACCAAGTGTCTCTGCCACCAAGTGTCTCTGCCACCTAGTATCTCTGCCCCCTAATGTCTCTGCCACCAAGTGTCTATGCCACCTAGTGTCTATGCCACCAAGTGTCTCTGCCACCTAGTGTCTA